>CM033620.1:8944290-9504290 GCA_019453435.1 Rhinogobius similis | reverse complement strand
CATGTTTTAACTGTGGACACATGTTTTAACTGTGGACACATGTTTTAACTGTGGACACATGTTTTAACTGTGGACACATGTTTTAACTGTGGACACATGTTTTAACTGTGGACACATGTTTTAACTGTGGACACATGTTTTAACTGTGGACACATGTTTTAACTGTGGACACATGTTTTAACTGTGGACACATGTTTTAACTGTGGACACATGTTTTAACTGTGGACACATGTTTTAACTGTGGACACATGTTTTAACCATATGTTTTAACTGTGGACACATGTTTTAACTGTGGACACATGTTTTAACTGTGGACACATGTTTTAACTGTGGACACATGTTTTAACTGTGGACACATGTTTTAACTGTGGACACATGTTTTAACTGTGGACACATGTTTTAACTGTGGTCACATGTTTTAGCTGTGGACACATGTTTTAATTTTGGACACATGTTTTAACTGTGGACACATGTTTTAACTGTGGACACATGTTTTATTGTGGACACATGTTTTAACTGTGGACACATGTTTATTGTGGACACATGTTTTAACTGTGGACACATGTTTTAACTGTGGACACATGTTTTAACTGTGGACACATGTTTTAACTGTGGACACATGTTTTAACTGTGGACACATGTTTTAACTGTGGTCACATGTTTTAACTGTGTGTTTTAACTGTGGTCACATGTTTTAACTGTGTGTTTTAACTGTGGTCACATGTTTTAATTGTGCGTTTCAACTGTCAGTTTTAACCGTGGACACATGTTTTAACCGTGTGTTTTAACCGTGGACACATGTTTTAACTGTGTGTTTTAACTGTGGACACATGTTTTAACTGTGGACACATGTTTTAACTGCTGTTGTTTAACTGTGGTCACATGTTTTAACTGTTGTGTTTTAACTGTAGGTCACATGTTTTAACTGTATGTGTTTAACTGTACACATGTTTTAACTTGTGCGTTTCAACATGTTTTAACGTGGACACATGTTTTAACTGTATTTAATACTGGACACATGTTTTAACTTTGTGAGACACACTTTATGTTCAACTGTGGACACATGTTTTAACTAACAATCATGTGACACATGTTTTAACTGTGGACACATGTTTTAACTGTGGACACATGTTTTAACTGTGTTTTAACTGTGGACACATGTTTTAACTGTGGACACATGTTTTAACTGTGTGTTTTAACTGTGGACACATGTTTTAACTGTGGACACATGTTTTAACTGTGGACACATGTTTTAACTGTGGACACATGTTTTAACTGTGTGTTTTAACTGTGGACACATGTTTTAACTGTGGACACATGTTTTAACTGTGGACACATGTTTTAACTGTGGACACATGTTTTAACTGTGGACACATGTTTTAACTGTGGACACATGTTTTAACTGTGTGTTTTAACTGTGGACACATGTTTTAACTGTGGACACATGTTTTAACTGTGGACACATGTTTTAACTGTGGACACATGTTTTAACTGTGGACACATGTTTTAACTGTGGTCATGTTTTAACTGTGGACACATGTTTTAACTGTGGGACACATGTTTTAACTGTGGACATGTTTTAACTGTGTGTTTTAACTGTGGACACATGTTTTAACTGTGGACACATGTTTTAACTGTGGACACATGTGTTTTAACTGTGGAAACTTGTTTTAACTGTGGACACATGTTTTAACTGTGTGTTTTAACTGTGGACACATGTTTTTTTTTTTTTTTTTTTTTTTTTCTTTTTCAAATACAATTCATCCTGGATTTTGCACTTTGTTCAGTAAAAAAAAAAAGCCATGTCTAAATGATGCAGCCTAAACCTCAGAAATGTTGTAACTGTGGACACATGTTTTAACTGTGGACACATGTTTTAACCATATGTTTTAACTGTGGACACATGTTTTAACTGTGGACACATGTTTTAACTGTGGACACATGTTTTAGTGTTTTAACTGTGGACACATGTTTTAACTGTGGACACATGTTTTAACTGTGGACACATGTTTTAACTGTGGACACATGTTTTAACTGTGGACACATGTTTATTGTGGACACATGTTTTAACTGTGGACACATGTTTTAACTGTGGACACATGTTTTAACTGTGGACACATGTTTTAACTGTGGACACATGTTTTAACCACGTGTTTTAACTGTGGACACATGTTTTAACTGTGGACACATGTTTTAACCATATGTTTTAACTGTGGACACATGTTTTAACTGTGGACACATGTTTATTGTGGACACATGTTTTAACTGTGGACACATGTTTTAACCATATGTTTTAACTGTGGACACATGTTTTAACTGTGGACACATGTTTTAACTGTGGACACATGTTTTAACTGTGGACACATGTTTTAACCATGTGTTTTAACTGTGGGCACATGTTTTAACCACGTGTTTTAACTGTGGTCACATGTTTTAACTGTGGACACATGTTTATTGTGGACACATGTTTTAACTGTGGACACATGTTTTAACCATGTGTTTTACCTGTGGACACATGTTTTAACTGTGGACACATGTTTTAACCGTGGACACATGTTTTAACCGTGGTCACATGTTTATTGTGGACACATGTTTTAACTGTGGACACATGTTTTAATCGTGGACACATGTTTTAACTGTGGACACATGTTTTAACTGTGGACACATGTTTTAACTGTGGACACATGTTTTAACTGTGGACACATGTTTTACCTGTGGACACATGTTTTACCTGTGGACACATGTTTTACCTGTGGTCACATGTTTTAACTGTGGACACATGTTTTACTGTGGTCACATGTTTTAACTGTGGACACATGTTTTAACTGTGGACACATGTTTTAACTGTGGTCACATGTTTTACCTGTGGTCACATGTTTTAACTGTGGACACATGTTTTACCTGTGGTCACATGTTTTAACTGTGGACACATGTTTTACCTGTGGTCACATGTTTTACCTGTGGACATTGTAATCGAGTGTCGTGCAGGACAGAAGAAGCAGGACTCATGTAGAAGGATAAAAGGCCTTCACTGATGGATCTGGATGATTCACGTCTTGAAAAGGCTCCACAAAAGGAACAAACCTTTATCATAGATCAGTGGTTCTCAAACTTTTTCAGTCGCGACCCCGAAAATAACAATAGTTCACATTTGCGACCCCCAAACACAAAAAACTAGGCGACACGCAAAGTGATAAATTAGCCTCTATCTAATGGTTGATTTTATTTTGAGAATATAGACCTAGAAAAATGACTCTGATTGGCCGACAAATAGGAATCTACATTCACTGCATTTGAAGGTGTCAAGCCTTGTTTAACACCTTGCCTTGTTTATTGTATCAACTTTTCTCCATCATCTGGGGACCCCCGGAAATCATTTCGCGACCCCCATCAGGGTCCCGACCCCTAGTTTGAGAACCACTGTCCTAAAGTAAAAGTAGGCGTGCATCATGAGGTCCAAACTTAGGTTTCTAAGAACTTAACAGTCCAAAAACACATTAATCAAAGAGGCCCTTGTGCAAAGACTGGATTTATGACAGGTGCAGGGGGCACCTGAACTAACCAAGAGGGCTCCAGAGGACCCCGAGGTCACACCACACGCCAAACATGGACGACCTGAAGAAGAGCGTCTGTCCCAATTATGGAATAAAACAGACTTTCAGACATGGTTTTAAACCGTGGACACATGTTTTAACTGTGTTTTAACTGTGGACACATGTTTTAGTCGTTTGTTTCACTTTCTCTTGATATATTCAGACGACATTGTACCACGAGAATGTGTTGAATGTTTAATGTCAGAGTCGACTGATGACGTGGAGTCGATGTGAAAGAATCATTTTGGTTTTATTTTCATAAAGACAACAGTTCAATGGATTAAACAGACTCTAAATACAAATACCAAGCACATTTCTCAAACACAGTTAGTTTCCTAAAATCAGACGAAAATGAGAAATCTGGAGAGTCTGGTTGGTGACAGTATTGAACATCTGGATATTATTTTGGAGATTCTCGATCACTATGTTCAGTCGATGTTAAGTCGATCAGATAAACAGATAAACGTATTTGTTCAGGTCGGACTGATCCAGAAAAGGTTTCAGGCACTGATCAAACTCAATGGTCAGACTTTAAACTGCTCTGAACTGACTAAGCCCCGCCCCCTGGGAGGAGTTTCACCTGAGACACGCCTGAAGTTATGTTTGTGTGCATTGTTCCCTAAAGAGCACTCCACCAGAGTCTGTGAAGTTATCGAAGAAATGAAAGCCTTTAAGACTTGTTTTTGGTTTGTTTTTCCATCATTTACACCGTCCCCATCAAAAGATTAAAACCAGCTGAATAAATGACAAAGAATCTTAACAAGGTTCAAAGTAGAGCTTCAATAAGCAACGAGAAATGTGTGAGAGACCTCCCTGTGGTGTGTACAAGCTGCAGTTCAGTGGCGCCCCCTCCCTGTGGTGTGTACAAGCTGCAGTTCTGTGGCGCCCCCTCCCTGTGGTGTGTACGAGATGCAGCTCTGTGGCGCCCCCTCCCTGTGGTGTGTACGAGCTGCAGTTCTATAGCGCCCCCTCCCTGTGGTGTGTACAAGCTGCAGTTCTATAGCGCCCCCTCCCTGTGGTGTGTACAAGCTGCAGTTCTATAGCGCCCCCTCCCTGTGGTGTGTACAAGCTGCAGTTCTATAGCGCCCCCTCCCTGTGGTGTGTACAAGCTGCAGTTCTATAGCGCCCCCTCCCTGTGGTGTGTACAAGCTGCAGTTCAGTGGCGCCCCCTCCCTGTGGTGTGTACAAGCTGCAGTTCTATAGCGCCCCCTCCCTGTGGTGTGTACAAGCTGCAGTTCTATAGCGCCCCCTCCCTGTGGTGTGTACAAGCTGCAGTTCTGTGGCGCCCCCTCCCTGTGGTGTGTACGAGCTGCAGTTCTGTGGCGCCCCCTCCCTGTGGTGTGTACAAGCTGCAGTTCTGTGGCGCCCCCTGCCTGTGGTGTGTACAAGCTGCAGTTCTGTGGTGTTCAAGGAGTCGAGGCCTTGAAGACGTTTCTTGTTTTTTTGCCCTTCAGTGTCAGATGTGTCTGCTGTTGTTGAGCTGCAGTCGCTCCAGTTCATGTAAGCAGAGGGTCGTCCAGGGTGATGGTGGACGGCCAATCAGATCCTCCGGCTCAGAGCTGGGGTCATAGTGTCTTCTACTTGACTTTTTTTGTTCCATGACCCTCAGGATCTTTAGAAGTTCCAAACGTGTGTCTCACTGCGTCGTCCTCAGCAGCGACGAGGCCCCACTGCAGCTCAACAACAGGAGGTTTATGTGTCTGACCATCAGAACGTCATGACGACACATACAGTACATATACACACAATACATATACACACAGTACATATATATACAGTACATATACAAACAGTACATATACACACAATACAAATACATACAGTACATATACACAGAACAGTCAAAGCAGGTCTTGTATTTGTCCTGGGGCCGAGTGTTCAGAGGATTCAGGACCAAAGAGCTCCATAAAAACACACTGTAGAGATGGACAGATTTAATTAAATCCTGTTCCCTCAGGACTTTATCATTTCACACCTCACTGAGACCAGACCTGCCCCGAAGACCTGGTTTGGTCCTGGGTTAGACCTGGTTTAGTCCTGGTTTAGACCTGGTTTAGACCTGGTTTAGACCTGGTTCAGTCCTGGTTTAGACCTGGTTTAGACCTGGTTTAGTCCTGGTTCAGTCCTGGTTTAGACCTGGTTTAGACCTGGTTCAGTCCTGGTTTAGTCCTGGTTTAGTCCTGGTTTAGACCTGGTTCAGTCCTGGTTTAGACCTGGTTTAGACCTGGTTCAGTCCTGGTTTAGTCCTGGTCTAGTCCTGGTTTAGACCTGGTTTAGTCCTGGTTTAGACCTGGTTTAGTCCTGGTTTAGTCCTGGTTTAGTCCTGGTTTAGACCTGGTTCAGTTCTGCTCATACAGATTCACAGACATTATCTCTGTGAAAAAGGGTTAAATAAAACAGAAAGCGCAGACTCAGGTTCGGTGACTTTCTGAAGGTTCAGCTCCTCGTTATCTGCTCTGAAACATCCAGAGCAAACACAGGCTCGTGTTCGTCTTATCTCCAGGCTCCGCACGAAGAAAATACATTCACAAAGACACAGATCTGTGGATAAATCATAAACATTTGTCTGTAATTTGTTGTCCATTGGGTTGTAGGTCCTGCTTTAGACCAGCTCCTGCTTTGTCCTGGTTTAGTCCTGGTTTAGTCCTGGCTTAGTCCTGGTTTAGTCCTGGTTTAGACCTGGTTTAGTCCTGGCTTAGTCCTGGTTTAGTCCTGGTTTAGACCTGGTTTAGTCCTGGTTTAGTCCTGGTTTAGCCCTGGTTTAGACCTGGTTTAGTCCTGGTTCAGTCCTGCTTTAGACCTGGTTTAGCCCTAGTTTAGTCCTGGTTTAGTCCTGGTTTAGCCCTGGTTTAGTCCTGGTTTAGTCCTGGTTTAGACCTGGTTTAGCCCTGGTTTAGTCCTGGTTCAGTCCTGCTTTAGACCTGGTTTAGCCCTAGTTTAGTCCTGGTTTAGCCCTGGTTTAGACCTGGTTTAGTCCTGGTTTAGACCTGGTTTAGCCCTGGTTTAGACCTGGTTTAGTCCTGGTTTAGACCTGGTTTAGTCCTGGTTTAGTCCTGGTTTAGTCCTGGTTTAGCCCTGGTTTAGTCCTGGTTTAGTCCTGGTTTAGCCCTGGTGTAGCCCTGGTTTAGTCCTGGTTTAGACCTGGTTTAGACCTGGTTCAGCCCTGGTTTAGTCCTGGTTTAGCCCTGGTTTAGCCCTGGTTTAGTCCTGGTTTAGACCTGGTTCAGCCCTGGTTTAGTCCTGGTTTAGTCCTGGTTTAGACCTGGTTTAGTCCTGGTTTAGACCTGGTTTAGTCCTGGTTTAGTCCTGGTCCCTGGAGGTGTCTCTGTCGGTGATAAAGTCCCTCTGAAGCTCATCGTCTGGGGAGGTTTATCTGAGCTGTGCACGGACCATTAGCCTCATCATCATCATCATCACTGCCCCGAGACTATCTGCCTCCCCCCGAGAGACGAGGGGGGGAGGAGAGGGAGGCGGGGAGAGGGGGGTGGGGGGAGAGAGAGGGGGAGGGGGGCAGAGAGAGGGGGGGCGTCAATAAAGACTTTTTTCTTGCGCTCTTCCTTTTCTTCTGCATCGTGTGACGACAGAAAACTGAATCAGCTCCATGGAGGCTCCAGCGGGGACTCCCTTCAGAATCAGACCTTTGTGAAAGCTGTAGGTCCCTGTCAGTCCCTGTAGGTCCCTGTCAGTCCCTGTAGGTCCCTGTCAGTCCCTGTCGGTCCATCCACTCTGAGCACTGAGCATCACACTTATTTGAGATTTTGGACACCATGTCTGTCTGTGTCCTGGGAACGCCTCGGAATCCCCCTGGAGGAGCTGGAGGAAGCGTCTGGGGTGGGGGAAGTCCCGGCTCAGACTGCTGCCCCTGCGACCCGCCCGGATAAGCACAAGGCGGATTGAAAACTGTTCGTTCCTGCTCCTCGGTCTCTCAAATCTTCCATCCTTTTTTAGTCCGTAGGTTTTACTGGACAGGACGGGGGTGAGAGGGGGGCGGGACAATGAGCAAATGGGGGCCGGACTCACATCGATCCGCCCACATGACAGTGACAGGCATGTGTGCTGTCCACTCCACCACTGAATTCAATTTTACTCAAGTTTTCCATCAATTTTTCCAAAACAATTCCACTGATTTTCCACAAATATTTCACACATATTTTCCTCTGATTCTCTATGTTTTCCCCAACAATTGTCCACCTTTAATGGGAACTGACGCTTCTCTGACTCTCAAATTTTCAACAAATTCTCTGCCAATTTTTTACCAATTTAGCACAAAATTTCCTCTTCATATTTTGTTTTATTGTATTTTCTTTTTCCCCCCAATAATTGTCTGCCAGTGTTTTGAACTGACTCTGCTTCTCTGACTCTCAAATTTTCCTCCAATGTTCTTTCAATTTTCCACAAAATTTCAACACATTTTCCTCTAACTTTCCACCAATTTACAACAAACTTTACTCAAAATTTTCACAAAACTTCTCCATCATTTTTTGTTGAATTTTCTTTACATTTTTCCCCAACAATCATCCACAGTGTTATTTTGAACTGACTCTGCTTCTTTGACTCTTAAATTTCCTCTAATGTTCCTCCAACTTTCCACAAATTCCAAACAAATTTTCATCTCCTTACCAATTCACCATAAAATGTTTCAAAATTTCCTTCATTTTTTGCTGCATTTTCTTTTTTTCCCTACAATTTTCCACCAGTATTTTGAACTGACTCTGCCTCTCTAATTTTCCTTTAATGTTCCTCCAATGTTCCACAAATTTTCAACACATTTTCCTCTAACTTTCCACCAATTTACCAAAAATTTCCTCAGAATTTTCACAAAACTTCTCCATCATATTTTGTTGAATTGTCTTTTTTTCCCTACAATTGTCCGCCAATGTTTTGGCCTGATTCTGCTTCTCTGACTCAAATTTTTCTTCAATGTTCCTCAAATTTTCCACAAATCTTCCTCCAACTTTCTACCAATTTACCACAAAATTTCCTCAAATTTTTCACAAAACTTCTCCATCATATTTTGTTGAATTTTCTTTTTTTCCACCTGTATTTTGAACAGACTCTGCCTCTCAGATTTTCCTTGAATGTTCCTCCAATTTTCCACAAATTTTCCTCCAACTTTGCACCGATTTACCCCAAACTTCCCAGACCTTTCCCTCGTAGTTTCCCTTTTTCCTCACCAGTATTTGCCTCTCTGGTCCGTGTCTCCTCAGCTCGTTCCCGGACGGTAAGGCTGAGTTCGGGGACTTCTCTCTGCCGAACGGGGCCATGGAGCTGAAGCGGCAGGTGCGCACCCACTGCCACCGCCACGCCCCTCTCGCAGACGACGCCTCGGACAAGCTGCAGGCCAGAAACAAACTGGTCATCGCCTCTGGAGTGTGCCTCGTCTTCATGATCGGGGAGGTCATAGGTACTCGCCCCGTCCAACGCTCACGTTTGTTTTTGTGTTGAACTCATAGACCGTACATATCAATGGACCATGGTTCCAAATAGGAAGCAGCTATGGAGGCTCCTCCTCCTTCAGGCCGAGCTGTCATTCACTTCCTGTGACTCTGGAGCCTTTACTCTGTAACTGTTTCTGTCAAACTCACATCTGGAACTAAAATGTCCGTCTGACTCACTCCACATGATGCTGTGTTTTTTTCTCGTTGGTTGTTCATAAATCAAGTTATTACAATAATAACTGACCAATCAGGTGCTTCCTTTTCCAGGGGCTGGTTTCGCTCGTGTTAGCAACAGGTTTGATTGACAGCTAGCGCCGCACGTTGCCGCCGTCTCCTCCCACCGAGGGGCGGAAACCATTAACAACCTCGCTCCTGATTGGTCCATGTAGTTGCCACGATACGCACTCGGATTTAAATATGGAGTCTGGCTCCACTTTAGTCGCTATAACTGCTAGCTCCACTTTAGCCGCTATAACTGCTAGCTCCACTTTAGCCGTTATAACTCCTGGCTCCACTTTAGCCGCTATAACTGCTAGCTCCACTTTAGCCGTTATAACTCCTGGCTCCACTTTAGCCGCTATAACTGCTAGCTCCACTTTAGCCATTATAACTGCTAGCTCCACTTTAGCCGTTATAACTCCTGGCTCCACTTTAGCCGCTATAACTGCTAGCTCCACTTTAGCCGTTATAACTGCTGGCTCCACTTTAGCCGCTATAACTGCTAGCCACGATGGGCTTCATTTGACTGGAGCCACATGCTATGGGTGACGTCACAATCCCATAGTCCACTGATGTACGGTCTATGGTTGAACTGTAACAAGAGCAGATCATTTTACGTTTTGTTTGTGTCTGTGTCCCTGTGCTCTGTAAATATTTCGGACTGTTTGGACGCTCCTGCACCAAGTCATGAAAAACATTTAGCAGAATTTTAAAGGTGCTGTACCTGATTTTTACTGTTTTGAAACGTGAAAAACAAAACTAGTTGATGTTAAAGTCTTTACATCAGTCACATGTATCACTCCTCATGATGATGATGATGATTTTTATTTATAGAGCGCTCTTCCACCTCACAGGCTCAAAGCCTTTAACAAACCATTGAAACTACAGCTGCTGTTACAACAAAACATACAATTACATTTATAGACAATAAACAGACACTACACAGTTGTAACTACAGTTGGCGTCACAACAAACACACAATGAACAACAGACGGTCGACAGACAGAGCAGGTAGCTGTGTTCTGTAAGTCCTTGATTTTCAAACACTAGCGTGCCTTGTAGTGTTGCTAGGTGTGCCTTAAAAACATTCTAATTTGGATGTACTTGTGGATTCAATGGAATATTTCACCATTTTGGAGTGTCTGGACCATGCTTTTGTTCTGAAAAATAAAGCAAAACAGTCACAAATGTCAAATGTATACAACCAGACAGTGGCAGAATCACTAATAGCCGTATTATAACCATATTTTGTCGTGTGCCATGGTATCTTTTCAACTAAAAAAGTGTGCCGCAACTCAATAAAAGTTGAAAAATACTGCTCCAGACCTTTGATTTTCAACCATTGTGCCTTGAGGTATTGCCAGGTGCACTTTGAAAAAATGTTCTGTTTGAGTTAACAGATTTACACAATGGATGGATTTACCTTTTTGGGGTATCCTGAACAAAATTCTGTACAAAAGAAAGAAAAACAATATATAATGCCAAGATTAAAGAATCAGACAGCGGCCTATATATATTCCACTTATATTCCACTTTTGTTTTACTAAAAGGTCTGATCTGGTGATGTTATGATGTGCCGCGGTATCTTTTCATCCATAAAAGTGTGCCGTAACTGGAAAAAGGTTGAAAAACACTGCTGTACGGGATCCATACAAACGATGCAAGTAACTGTTTTAGAAACGAAAAGGAGGAAAACAGATCAGACGGATGTGAAAATGGCAGACGGGATGTTGGGAAAGGACGGCGTCTGAGATGTTTTGGTGAAACTGTTACTGATGTTTATGATGCACCTAAATATTCACCTCCATGAGTTTATGATCACTTCTCTGAGCCCAACGACGTACTTCCTGCTTCTCGTAGAATAAAACGCTCTACAAACAGATGCAGAGAAAGAGCTGCGTCTCATTTTCACCTGAATATATCCTTTTACATTTTGTCTGTGCTGGAGCAACACAGTTTGTATTTTATTACGTGCAAAAAATCAGGGACATTAACCGGTTCAGTTTTTCCCGTTTCACAGCAGTAAAAATCAGGTACAGCCCCTTTAAGTTTTACATGTGTTATTAGCATCAGTTACACCGAGCTCTTTAGCCTCCGTTGTGCCTTTTAACTCTTAATATTTGAACAGACCCTTTTCACGTTAGCACGCGGCTAGTTCCTGTTAGCGTAAGAAGTGCCAATCTGGCTCCTTTCATTCTCTTTTGGACTGAGCCGAGTCTTGAGAGAAAAAATCAAATTAAAAAAGATCTGACGACGAAGAGCGAGTAACAGCTGATAATCACTGTTAACGTGTTCAAACCTTTACGTACAAAGTAAACATGTCGCCAGGAGAAATCTGTGTCTCAAAGCTAACGGCTAACACAAGTTAACTTAAATATAAAGGAGACAACCGTGATCAAAAGTTCATAGAACGTCAACTCGAGTGTTTTTGTGAAAGGTTAGTTTAGTTATTATAATATTATAACATTAAATTAAATTAGGTTAGCATTAGCTTAGAGACATAAACACAACATTTTATAAAAGTATTTATTTATTTATTTTTTGTATTGATTTATTGATCATGCCATTTACTTTCATTAGCACATTTTCATTTTCATTAACAAAAAAAAAACAAAAACAAACAGTTCCTGCAAATTCATTCTATGCATTATTGGCACGAACAAAAGGAACAGGAAGAAGATAAATCTTATAAACCCTGCACCTTTCTCTAATCGATTAAATTTAAATTATTCTCATTCTAGCCCCTCCCCGACCGAGTCAGCTCTGAGCGCCTGAATGTGCCTGTTCTGTTTACATTTCACCGACTCATTTACTTTACTTATTTACGTCACTATTTTCTCCTTGTACATTGTTTTAAATTTATAAACGTTAGTGCAACATTTAAAATCATATTTAATGCATTCCAAAGCTTGACTCGTGCACAGGTCTTATCAGCTGTTCCTCAGACTCCACTTTGTTTTCATTGATTCATTTTTTTGTGAGACTCGTCTGATTCCCCAAAAGGAGTGAACGGAGCAGGACGTGAAGCTCCGCGTGGCCCGAGGAACCAGACTCTGAGCTCCATGAAAAGGGCACATTATTCTGAAAGTCTGAGGCACAAATGAACGTGGGCGGTACTTCCTGTTGGGGGCGGGGCCTGATGGGGCATGACGGTGTCTCTGTCCAGGGGGATACCTGGCCCACAGCCTGGCCATCATGACGGACGCCGCTCACCTCCTCACAGACTTCGGCAGCATGATGGTGTCGCTCTTCTCCCTGTGGATCTCCTCCAGAGCACCCACCAAAACCGTCACCTTTGGGTGGCACCGCTCAGGTCAGCACCCACCCACAGCTCCACCCACCCACAGATCCACACAGTCCACAGCTCCACCCACCCACAGCTCCACCCACCCACAGCTCCACCCACCCACAGCTCCACACCTCAGGTCAGCACCCACCCACAGCTCCACCCACCCACAGCTCCACCCACCCACAGCTCCACACCTCAGATCAGCACCCACCCACAGCTCCACCTACCCACAGATCCACACAGTCCACAGATCCACACAGTCCACAGATCCACCCACCCACAGCTCCACCCACAGATCCACACAGTCCACAGCTCCACCCACCCACAGCTCCACCCACCCACAGCTCCACCCACAGCTCCACCCACCCACAGATCCACACAGTCCACAGCTCCACCCACCCACAGCTCCACCCACCCACAGCTCCACCCACAGCTCCACCCACCCACAGATCCACACAGTCCACAGATCCACACAGTCCACAGCTCCACCCACCCACAGCTCCACCCACAGCTCCACCTACCCACAGATCCACACAGTCCACAGATCCACACAGTCCACAGATCCACCCACCCACAGCTCCACCCACAGCTCCACCCACCCACAGATCCACACAGTCCACAGCTCCACCCACCCACAGCTCCACCCACCCACAGCTCCACCCACCCACAGCTCCACCCACAGCTCCACCCACCCACAGATCCACACAGTCCACAGATCCACACAGTCCACAGATCCACACAGTCCACAGCTCCACCCACCCACAGCTCCACCCACAGCTCCACCTACCCACAGATCCACACAGTCCACAGATCCACACAGTCCACAGATCCACCCACCCACAGCTCCACCCACCCACAGCTCCACCCACAGCTCCACCCACCCACAGATCCACACAGTCCACAGATCCACACAGTCCACAGCTCCACCCACCCACAGCTCCACCCACAGCTCCACCCACCCACAGATCCACACAGTCCACAGATCCACACAGTCCACAGATCCACCCACCCACAGCTCCACCCACCCACAGCTCCACCCACAGCTCCACCCACCCACAGATCCACACAGTCCACAGCTCCACCCACCCACAGCTCCACCCACCCACAGCTCCACCCACCCACAGCTCCACCCACAGCTCCACCCACCCACAGATCCACACAGTCCACAGATCCACACAGTCCACAGATCCACACAGTCCACAGCTCCACCCACCCACAGCTCCACCCACAGCTCCACCTACCCACAGATCCACACAGTCCACAGATCCACACAGTCCACAGATCCACCCACCCACAGCTCCACCCACAGCTCCACCCACCCACAGATCCACACAGTCTACAGCTCCACCCACCCACAGCTCCACCCACCCACAGCTCCACCGCTCAGGTTAGCACCCACCCACAGCTCCACACCTCAGGTCAGCACCCACCCACAGCTCCACCCACCCACAGCTCCACACCTCAGGTCAGCACCCACCCACAGCTCCACCCACCCACAGCTCCACCCACCCACAGATCCACACCTCAGGTCAGCACCCACCCACAGCTCCACCCACCCACAGCTCCACCCACCCACAGCTCCACACCTCAGATCAGCACCCACCCACAGCTCCACCCACCCACAGCTCCACCCACCCACAGATCCACACCTCAGGTCAGCACCCACCCACAGCTCCACCCACCCACAGCTCCACCCACCCACAGCTCCACACCTCAGATCAGCACCCACCCACAGCTCCACCTACCCACAGATCCACCCACCCACAGCTCCACCCACCCACAGATCCACACAGTCCACAGATCCACACAGTCCACAGATCCACCCACCCACAGCTCCACCCACCCACAGCTCCACCCACAGCTCCACCCACCCACAGATCCACACAGTCCACAGATCCACACAGTCCACAGATCCACCCACCCACAGCTCCACACAGGCCCCACAAACGCTCCTGCTCTGTGAACAACACACTGTCCTTTTAGAAAGAACTAAACGTCTCCTCAGCGTCATAGGCCGTGTTTCCACTGGTTCTGTTTGTCCTGTTGGTCCTGAAGTCTCTGAAGTCTCTGGTCGTTTCTTGGATCCAAAGTGGCCCCTGGGAGGTTCTGGTCTGGCTCCTGGGCTCCAGCTGGACTTTGGCTCAGGAGGAGCTCCACAGCAGATGATTGGATCAGAGAGAACACAGACTCAGGCTAAAACCAGACACAAAAAGCAGCTAGAACCAGAAAAGAATCAAAAAGCAAACATGGCTATATTCGGTGTAAACGTTCCTCACTGTGGTTTGGACTCTAAACATGTTCTGAAATGCATTTGAATCATTCGTTCATCAGATTCCAGATCACACACTTAGTTGTCTTAAATGAGCCGTGGAGCTAAAGCCTGTGTCTTGCGCCCCCTGCTGGCTGCAGAGATCCTGGGGGCCTTTATCTCGGTGGTGTCCATCTGGGTGGTGACAGGGGCGCTGGTGTACCTGGCCATCGAGAGGATCGCGAGGAACGACTACGACATAAACGGACACGTGATGCTGGTGACGTCGTGCTGCGCCGTCATCGTCAACATCATGTGAGTCTCAAACAGGGGTCCAAGGACAGAGCAGCTTAAGCTGTGAAGGCTCTCGTTCTAAATAATATGATATTCTAATCATTCTAATCTAATTCTAATTGAGGGAGCCAAGTTTGGTTCATATTTTTGCATAGACATACATAGAGTGGGAGTTAAAGGGGCTGTACCTAATTTTTCATGTTGTGAAACTGAAAAAACAGAACTATTTCATGCTCTCAATTTTTTGCTTGTAATCCAGCACAAATATAATGTAAAAGCTTCTATTCGGGTGAAGATGAGACCATAACGTTGTGTCCTACGAGGAAGTGACGCGTTAGCATGCTAATGTTTGTTAGCTTTAATGTGAAAAGTGCTTCTAAACTCATGGAGGTGAATATTTATGATGCTGGGTCTGCGTTAAAGTGAGTTAAAGACTATAACATCAACTGCATCGGTTTTTCACGTTTCAAAACAGTAAAAATCAGGTACAGCACCTTTAATATTTTGTTATAATGGTATTTTGTTTATAAACAAGTTAATTCATGTTGAGAGATAAATAATTTGTTTTGTGTCAATAAGATAAGTTCATTTCATTACATTATTCTGATTTGTGGAATTTTCTTAAGAGTTTATTTAAACATGTTACTGTCACTTTAAGAAAGAGAGAAAATGTGTTAAAGTGGGCGAACATCAAGGAACATCTTAGAAAAATGTGTTTTATTGAGACGGAGCAGAAGACTGAGCCAAATGGTTTTCTTTCCGTAGAATTATTTATTTTTGAGAATGGTCTGATTTTGATTACTCCTGAGACTAAAGGAGATTTGCAAACTGTGGATTAAACTTCTCTTTTTACGTCGGAATCCTGTGGAAGTTATTTTTCTCTCCAATAAAAGTACACAAGTGATACCAAAGACAAAAACTAGGCCTAACTCAGGCAGTCAGTGATTTAACAGAGGGTTTGTCATTGAGGTATTTGGCTTTGTGTTCTACGTAAAACTAAATCTATCAAACTGGGGACAAACAGACAAAATGTTTAGTAAAATCTTAAATACAATCATGTTCGACTCGTTTTAGTTAAATGTGTAATCGAGTCTTAAAGTCCATCTGAAGGTTCTCGTGACGTTCTGGCTTAGTTTGGTGGGAGGGCACCTGTGTTAAATATTCATCATAGTTTTACATCCGTGAAGTTGCGGTTTGTGAAGAAATTTTGAAAAATAAATGTTAATATTTACAGGAAGTAGTGAGTTCTAACATGGAATCCCTCTGTGATGTCATCAAAAAGCGACGCGACATTGAAAATAACAGATCATTCAACAAAATAAAGCTGTTATCGGCATTATTATTTGTCAAAACATAACTATTGTGTGATGTATGTGGATGTTGGTCCTTGTTTACAGTCTGGTTGCTATGGTAACAGTTGTGGAATTACCTCTATCTGTGTCATATTTGTGTTCAACCAGGAAGTGACATTATAAACTTTACACAAACTGTCAAACTGGGATAAACAGACAAAATGTTTAGTGAAATCTTAAATATAATCATGTTCGACTCGTTTTAGTGAAATGTGTAATCGAGTCTGTCACTTAAACTTAAGTTAAAGTCCACATGACAGTTCTCATGACGTTATAATTTTGGCTTAGTTTGGTGGGAGGGCACCTGTGTTAAATATTCATCATAGTTTTACATCCGCGAAGTTGCGGTTTGTGAAGTAATTTAGAAAAATAAAAGGAAGTAGTGAGTTACAAAATGGGATCCCTCTGTGATGTCATCAAACAGCGACGCATCGTTGAAAGACAATTAACACATTATTTTTACAGTTTTAACAGATCATTCAACAAAATAAAGCGGTTATCAGGGATTATTATTTGTCAAATCATAACTATTGTGTGATGTATGTGGATGTTGGTCCTTGTTTACAGTCTGGTTGCTATGGTAACAGTTGTAGAATTACCTCTAACTGTGTCATATTTGTGCTCAACCAGGAAGTGACGTTATAAACTTTACACAAACTGTCAAACTGGAGAAAATTGGCAAAATGTTTAGTAAAATCTTAAATATGATCATGTTGGACTTGTTTTAGTGAAATCACAGACTTTACACTTTTTTAACCCTTCGCCTGCCGTTTCCGCCGCGCTCTTTCCACAGAATGGCGTACATCCTGCACCACTCCACCTCGTTCCACGCGCACGGCTCCGGCTACCACCACATCGACGAGGACGGCCAGAGCCCCGCCCCCGCGCACGCCGGCCACACCCACTCGCTGCTGGGAGGACACGCCCCCTCGCTGCTGAGCGGCCACAGCAACACGAGCGTCCGCGCCGCCTTCATCCACGTGCTGGGCGACCTGCTGCAGAGCGTGGGCGTCCTGGTGGCCGCCATCATCATCTACTTCAGGGTAAAGACGGCTGCGCCACCTCCGGGTCACGCGCGTTTAATGTTAACCTGCAAAAGAAAAGCACGAGGGGTCCAACAGCGCCACCTGCACCACACACGGGCCCAGGACCATGTTAAACAAAGACTCACAGATTAGTTGTTTAGGCCAGTGATTCCCAACCTTTTTTGTCTTGCGTACCCCCTGAGCTTTGTCTCAGACTCAAGAGTGCCCCTTAACTCGAGTTTCGGGTAAATGCATGGGTTTTCTGGTCAAATATAATCAATTATTACTTATACTATACTACTATTACTATTAAATTTTTTGTTTTATGTACATTTATGGTCCAAGATACTCCAAAAAGATGCAAAATTTACAACAAATTACACTTTGTCAGTCAGATAAAAGTACATTTCCTTTTCATTTATAATCTGAAACCATTCCATGTACCCCCTGGTAAGTCCTCACGTACCCCATGGGGTCCCTGTACCCCTGGTTGGGAAACACTGGTTTAGGCAATAGACCCTTTAAAATGTGATGTGTCAAAATTCCAGAATGAAGTCGACTGTAAATGTTTCAATGATTGTCTCACGTTAGATCTAAATTCTATGGTTTGAATTTGAATTTCCAGAGCAGAAAAGTGAGTTAGTTTGCATTTTTATAACAAACTATGGACAAAATACACTTTTCTAGCCTTAAAATTGTGTTTTAGCTTCAAAAGGATCAAATTTATGGAACAGTATCTAATATATCTCTAGATAAAATGAAAAATGATTGTGGGCTCAACATTTCTGTGAGTATTTTTCCAGTAAAACCCAAAGATCTGGATTGTTCTTCATCAAAAATGCAAAGAGTTGATGATAATTTCCTCAAACATGATGTAAAATACAATAATAAATGTGTTTAAAGCAGCTCTGATGTCACTCACATGTGTCTGAGGCTTTTACTGACACTAAATCATCTACATTTGTCATATTTTGTGATGTTAATCCCAGTTTCTCAGTGAATCACATGATGTTGCGCTTCACTTTTGCCTCCGTTCTGAATTTACAATGTTTTTGTTTACAGACTTTTAAAGGGGCTATAGACATAGTTAAATTAAATATGATTTATTCAGCAACAATTTCATCTTTTGTTTCAATGAATGAATATGATGTTTTCACTATTAAAATGTTTAGTATATTGAGCCTCGTCATCTGTTGAAGTTCATTGCATTTACTTTTAGTCTTTAAAGGGCCTGTACCTGATTTTTATTCACTCTAATCAAGATAAATTGTATTTACGTCACACATTGTTTGATAGAAGCAACTTTATGGCAAAGACGCTTGGTTTGTAATCTATAATCTGTGCATGTTATAAATGCTCTTTGTTTGGAAAGAAAACTAGTGCAGAAGTGTTTACCAGGGTCACCTCAGGGTCACCTCAGGGTCACCCCAGGGTCACCCCAGGGTCACCCCAGGGTCACCCCAGGGTCACCTCAGGGTCACCTCAGGGTCACCCCAGGGTCACCCCAGGGTCACCCCAGGGCCACCCCAGGGTCACCCCAGGGCCACCCCAGGGCCACCCCAGGGCCACCTCAGGGCCACCTCAGGGTCACCCCAGGGCCACCCCAGGGTCACCCCAGGGTCACCTCAGGGTCACCCCAGGGTCACCCCAGGGTCACCCCAGGGCCACCCCAGGGTCACCTCAGGGTCACCCCAGGGTCACCCCAGGGTCACCCCAGGGCCACCCCAGGGTCACCCCAGGGTCACCCCAGGGCCACCCCAGGGTCACCCCAGGGTCACCCCAGGGCCACCTCAGGGCCACCCCAGGGCCACCCCAGGGTCACCTCAGGGTCACCCCAGGGCCACCTCAGGGCCACCTCAGGGTCACCCCAGGGCCACCTCAGGGCCACCTCAGGGCCACCTCAGGGTCACCTCAGGGTCACCCCAGGGTCACCCCAGGGTCACCCCAGGGCCACCCCAGGGCCACCCCAGGGCCACCTCAGGGTCACCTCAGGGTCACCCCAGGGTCACCCCAGGGTCACCTCAGGGTCACCTCAGGGTCACCCCAGGGTCACCCCAGGGTCACCCCAGGGTCACCCCAGGGCCACCCCAGGGTCACCCCAGGGTCACCCCAGGGTCACCCCAGGGCCACCCCAGGGTCACCCCAGGGTCACCCCAGGGCCACCCCAGGGTCACCTCAGGGTCACCTCAGGGCCACCCCAGGGTCACCCCAGGGTCACCCCAGGGCCACCCCAGGGCCACCCCAGGGCCACCCCAGGGCCACCCCAGGGCCACCCCAGGGCCACCTCAGGGTCACCCCAGGGCCACCTCAGGGCCACCTCAGGGCCACCTCAGGGTCACCTCAGGGTCACCTCAGGGTCACCTCAGCTGCTTGACTCTGTCCCAGACGTGACTCTGTCCTGGTGCAGTTTCAAAAGCGCTAAAGGCTAATTGTTTGGAGAGTTAGAGGAACTATATGGAAAAAAGTGCACCAGACCATTCCAGACAGTCGATTCTGAGTCACTGAGCGATACTGAGTGAGAGGAAGGACTGTGTGGGCGGGGCTAACGGCTCAAACAGAAACATGTTCCCATCTCATGGTTCAAAATCAGGTGCAGGCCCTTTAAGTTACACATAATGAATGTGGAACGAGCAGCGTCCACGAAAAAGCCAAGAACGTGGTCCCAGCCCCCACGACCTTCATGTTAGATTTAGAGTTAGCGTTAGCAGAGAGAAAAGGCCCGACCAGGCAGATTAAAGGCCCGCAGGAGCGTGTTTAAAGGATAACAACAATATGAAAAGTGCATAATATTTTTCCTTTAAATTAATGGCACTTATTTTGTGATGAAAATTGCATTCTGCTGTATTGATTAGTTGGTCTACTTGTCGGTTTAATTTCCTCGTTTGTCCAGGAGTGATCCATCGTTGTAGCGCGTACCATGTGAATGTAAAGTACTCTCTGTGTACTTTGTGTGTATTTCAGCCGGAGTATAAAGTAGCGGACCCCATCTGCACGTTCCTGTTCTCTGCCTTCGTCCTCTTCACCACCATCACCATCCTCAAAGACGTCTTCAGGATCCTCATGGAAGGTACGGATACTATCACTGCTATTACTGCTGCTACTGTTATGCTAGTGCTACTGTTATGCTAGTGCTACTGCGCCTTGGGGTCCCCCAGGGTGCAGTTCTTGGCCAAGTTCTTTTTTTGCTTTACCCTCTCACACTGGGGGAGATTTTCAGAAGGAATGGCTTTCATATCATTTATCTGGCACTGAGCTCGCCAAAGTCCCCAGAGAGCCTCGTGGGACCATCGAGGTGGCCTCACGCTCACGGCCCAAAAGTTTCTCTGTCTGAATGAAGGGAGAACAGAAATGGTGTTGTTTGGGCCCACTCGTCCCCTTTTGGACGAATAAAGTTCATCATCAACCTTGGCCTTGCCTTAGACCGTGATTTAAACTCAAAAACAAAAAACCTAAACACATTGTTAAATCAGACTTTTATAACCGTCAAACCAGGGGAGACCGGGCTGTTCCTTGTGGTCGGCTTTAAACCCTGGCTCTGCTTCACGTCCAAACAGTGAAGCAGTTGGGTCTAAGACAGTCGTGTCTTAAACACCGCATGAGCCGTGTGGTCCTCTGTGTCTTTTATGGACTCTGTATTCACCTTGTTCCGGAGGTTGTGTGGGCGCCGCCATCTTGTTCCATTGTATTAGTTCTACATGGACTAAAAAGCTGTTTAAGGCCTCAGGAAATCGTTGCGTTGTTGACTTGTTGTCGCTCGTGTTCATTAAACATTTTACTCAAATAATCTACTTTATATAATGTTTTATCTGTGAGACTTTTCCCTCGTTCCCTCGTTTGTGAACGGGGTTCTCGTCAAACCAGAAGTGCGTTTACTACAGTGCGCAAAAGTGGGCGGGGCGGAATGAGGTGAATACAACAACAGTTGGCTAAACTGACCGTTAGCTCATGCTAACTTTTATTAAAATGTAAAATTTAAATGAACAACCAATTAAAAAGTAAATACTACCTGACTGTTTTGATGCATAAACTTTTTATTTTAACTTGTTTTAGTTTTATCTTCATTACGCTTAAACATTAGCATTAGCGTTAGCATTGACCCACAAACATCTCCATTCGACACGTGTCAGTGGAAGCATTAACCTCATTTGTAAAGTCAAGTATTTATTTATTGTGACTTCAAAAACCCCATAGACATAGAATACAATGAGCTAGTTTTTAAAAAATAAATAGCCGACTGAAATTCCTTGCACAGAGCCCATTGTTTTATTTATTTATTTCGTTACTTTTTAAAATCTTTACAGAGCCAGTGCTCCTTAATGTGAAGTATTTTCTCATTCGAAGCCAAAACAAGAGTTTCTGTTTTTTCCTTTAACTGAAGGTAATTTTCAGCAAGTCACTGTTTTTACTGGTTTGATTTGCACTTTGGAAACGGTTAAGTTTATCAAATGTGCTACAAAGAAGAGGATTGGTTTGGATTCTACACAACTACTGCTTTTACTGCTATTACTGCTTCTACTACCATAACTACTACAAGTACTTCTACTACTATTACTACTACAAGTACTTCTACTACCATTACTACTACAAGTACTTCTACTACTATTACTACTACAAGTACTTCTACTACTATTACTACTACATTTGCACAAACAGCCTTCTCTTATAACGCAATAAAAGAATGGAACAATCTTCCCACTGAACTGAAAAGTCAAACAAACTATTCAACGTTCTCTGTAGAACTTAAAAAGTGGTTATGGAGCGCTCAGACTTGTCAGCACTGACAGATATCTGCTTCTCCTCAAATAAGCCCAATGTAGCACGTTCTTGCTTTCTAGTTCCACACACAGTGGAAGTCTGTATGTGTATAGTATGTAAATATATATTTGTAAATGTAACTGAGACAAGTGGCTTATGGACTGTTTTAATAGTGAAAGGTAATTAGGTAGGTCATGTATATTCTATAAGACAAATGTTGTAAATACTTTTTTCTGTTCATGTGTGATGCTGTGTGAGTGAGTCCTTGAGTCAGAGTGGAATTTGTGAATTGTTCTTACTAAATCTTTTGTTGTTTGCTCTGTACTATTTATTCTTGTAAATCAGGGACTGCAGATGGAAACTAGCTATTTAGCTCTAATCTGGTGCGGAACATCTCTGTTTTTTATGAGCTTAATGTCTCTGTACATTGTCCCTCCAAATAAAGACTAAACTAAACTAAACTAAACTAAGTACTTCTACTACCATTACTACTACAAGTACTTCTACTACCATTACTACTACAAGTACTTCTACTACTATTACTACTACAAGTACTTCTACTACTATTACTACTACAAGTACTTCTACTACTATTACTACTACAAGTACTTCTACTACTATTACTACTACAAGTACTTCTACTACTATTACTACTACAAGTACCTCTAATACTACAGGATTTCCCAGAGAAATCACACATAGCCTTGAGCTCCATTATTGCGCTGTATTTATCCAACCGCAGAACACCTCCATCTCAGTGAAACAGGGTTAGAGGAGGACGGAAGGGCATCTGACACACAGGGAGGGCCTCTGACACACAGGGAGGGCACCTGACACACAGGGAGGGCACCTGACACACAGGGAGGGCACCTGACACACAGGGAGGGCCTCTGACACACAGGGAGGGCACCTGACACACAGGGAGGGCACCTGACACACAAGGAGGGCCTCTGACACACAGGGAGGGCATCTGGCACACAGGAGGAGCGTGTCTTCAGGGTTCTTGTGTAAATGTGGCGTGAGGAGCAGCAGAAGGAGCCGGAGGCCGAGTGCTGAGGCGTGAGCAGAGGTCAAACGCACCACATGGAGTCACTGTAACCGTCACAGAGCGAGAAGCTCCCACCAGAGCAAAAAGAGCCGTGAAACCAGCACAGAGGAACGAAAAGAGCCCTGAAACCAACATGGAGGAGCAAAAAGAGCTGTGAAACAAACATGGAGGAGCGAAAAGAGCTGTGAAACAAACATGGAGTGAAAAGAGCTGTGAAACAAACATGGAGGAGCGAAAAGAGCAATGAAACAAACATGGAGGAGCGAAAAGAGCTGTGAAACAAACATGGAGGAGCGAAAAGAGCTGTGAAACAAACATGGAGGAGCGAAAAGAGCTGTGAAACAAACATGGAGGAGTGAAAAGAGCCGTGAAACCAGCACAGAGGGGCAAAAAGAGCTGTGAAACAAACATGGAGTGAAAAGAGCTGTGAAACAAACATGGAGGAGCGAAAAGAGCAATGAAACAAACATGGAGGAGTGAAAAGAGCAATGAAACAAACACGGAGGAGTGAAAAGAGCAATGAAACAAACATGGAGGAGCGAAAAGAGCAATGAAACAAACATGGAGGAGTGAAAAGAGCAATGAAACAAACATGGAGGAGCGAAAAGAGCCGTGAAACAAACATGGAGGAGTGAAAAGAGCTGTGAAACAAACAAAACAAACAAAAAGAGCCGTGAAACAAACAGAGCAGTAAAAAGAGCGTGAAACAAACGCAGAGGAACGAAAAGAGGAGGAGCAAATAAAGCCGTGAAACAAACACAGGTGCAAAAAGAGCCGTGAAACTAACATGGAGGAGCAAAAAGAGCCGTGAAACCAACATGGAGGAGCGAAAAGAGACGTGAAACAAACACAGGAGGTGCTGTGTCTCTGATGGAGGTGCTGTGTCTCTGATGGAGGTGCTGTGGGGAGATCTGAGGGAGAGACCGTGTCTCTGATGGAGGTGCCGTGTCTCTGATGGAGGTGCCGTGTCTCTGATGGAGGTGCCGTGTCTCTGATGGAGGTGCCGTGTCTCTGATGGAGGTGCCGTGTCTCTGATGGAGGTGCCGTGTCTCTGATGGAGGTGCCGTGTCTCTGATGGAGGTGCCGTGTCTCTGATGGAGGTGCAGTGTCTCTGATGGAGGTGCAGTGTCTCTGATGGAGGTGCCGTGTCTCTGATGGAGGTGCCGTGTCTCTGATGGAGGTGCCGTGTCTCTGATGGAGGTGCCGTGTCTCTGATGGAGGTGCCGTGTCTCTGATGGAGGTGCCGTGTCTCTGATGGAGGTGCCGTGTCTCTGATGGAGGTGCCGTGTCTCTGATGGAGGTGCAGTGTCTCTGATGGAGGTGCAGTGTCTCTGATGGAGGTGCCGTGTCTCTGATGGAGGTGCCGTGTCTCTGATGGAGGTGCCGTGTCTCTGATGGAGGTGCCGTGTCTCTGATGGAGGTGCCGTGTCTCTGATGGAGGTGCCGTGTCTCTGATGGAGGTGCCGTGTCTCTGATGGAGGTGCCGTGTCTCTGATGGAGGTGCTGTGTCTCTGATGGAGGTGCCGTGTCTCTGATGGAGGTGCCGTGTCTCTGATGGAGGTGCTGTGTCTCTGATGGAGGTGCCGTGTCTCTGATGGAGGTGCTGTGTCTCTGCTGGAGGTGCCGTGTCTCTGAAGGAGGTGCTGTGTCTCTGAAGGAGGTGCTGTGTCTCTGATGGAGGTGCCGTGTCTCTGATGGAGGTGCTGTGTCTCTGCTGGAGGTGCCGTGTCTCTGAAGGAGGTGCTGTGTCTCTGAAGGAGGTGCTGTGTCTCTGCTGGAGGTGCCGTGTCTCTGAAGGAGGTGCTGTGTCTCTGGTCCTCAGGTTGTCCCAAAGAGATCCAGTTCAAGTCGGTGAAGGAGGTTCTTCTGTCGGTGTCGTCGGTGAAGTCTGTGCACAGTCTGCACCTTTGGGCCCTGAGCGTGGGCCACAGCCTGGTGTCTGTGCACCTCGCTATAGGTAAGTACTGTACTCACTACTACTGTAATACTACTATATAGTACTGCATACTAGTGTCAGTAGTACTGTAATACTACTATATACTACTGCATACTGGTCTGGTCCTGGTCCTGGTCCTGGTCCTGGCCCGGTCCCGGGCCCGGTCCCGGTCCGGTCCTGGTCCTGGTCCTGGTTCTAACCCGGTCTCTCCCTCAGATCCAGGTGCAGACCCTCAGCTGGTCCTGGTCGAGGCCACAGACCTGCTCCACCACAAGTTCGGCTTCAGCAGCTCCACCGTCCAAGTGGAGCCCTTCAACGACGACATGAGCCACTGCCCGGCCTGCCAGGACCCCGAGGACTAGACCAGGACCAGACCAGGACCAGGACCAGGCCAGGACCCCGAGGACTAGACCAGGACCAGACCAGGACCAGGACCAGACCAGGACCCCGAGGACTAGACCAGGACCAGACCAGGACCAGACCAGGACCCCGAGGACTAGACCAGGACCAGACCAGGACCAGGACCAGACCAGGACCCCGAGGACTAGACCAGGACCAGGACCAGGCCAGGACCCCGAGGACTAGACCAGGACCAGACCAGGACCCCGAGGACTAGACCAGGACCCCGAGGACTAGACCAGGACCAGGACCAGGCCAGGACCCCGAGGACTAGACCAGGACCAGGACCAGACCAGGACCAGACCAGGACTCCGAGGACTAGACCAGGACTAAACAAATCAGACCAAAAGTTGGACCAATAATCTGGACTTGTTGCACAAACGTCACATTCGGTGCAGTTTAAATCTTTAGTCGTTCAAAAACACTTCACTGCCCACTTTGTGAAACCAAAACTGCCACAAGAAAAAGGTCCAAGTTCAACAGTCACAGAGAATCATTGTGTACAAGTTTAAGCCAGATGCCCTTCCCGACTGACGATCTGACCTGGAGGTCAGTGCCGCCCCCTGGAGGTCAGTGCCGCCCCCTGGAGGTCAGTGCCGCCCCCTGGAGGTCAGTGCTGCCCCCTGGAGGTGAGTGCCGCCCCCTGGAGGTCATTGCCGCCCCCTGGAGGTCAGTGCCGCCCCCTGGAGGTCAGTGCGCCCCCTGGAGGTCAGTGCTGCTGGAGGTTGGAGCGAGACAAACGATTAATCTGCAGAGATGAGTTTAGCAAACACCGACACAAAGAGAGCAAAAGAAATGGTTCAACCGCTGCTGTCTCTCTGGGGCTAACGTCTCCGCCGCGGGGCTAACGACTCCGCCGCGGGGCTAACGACTCCGCCGCGATGCTAACGTCTCCGCCGCGGGGCTAACGTCTGTGTTCTAAAACTAAATGTACAATTTACAGCGACAGAGTCTGAGCTTCACAAAGAGTCTCAGAAACAGCTTCAACTTGAATTTTCGACACACATTTTAAGGAAAGTCAGCCAAAATGTTAAAGTCTATAGGACTTCACTAAAACGTCCTGAACGTGATTCTATTTAAGATTTAACTAAACATTTGTCCCAGTTTGACAGTTTGTGTAAAGTTCCTGTTGAACATGACACAAATATGACAGTTAGAGGTGATTCTACAACGGTTACCGTAGCAACCAGACTGTAAACAAGGGCCCACATCCATATACATTACACAATAGTTATGATTTGACAAATAATAATAATCCCTGATAACACTTTTTGTTGAATGATGGCATAAACTGTCGATAAAGTTTACCAGTTGTTGTAAATTGTCTGGTTCGTCGCTTTTTGATGACATCACAGAGGGATTCAGCTCTACTTCCTGTCATTTTAAACGAGCAAGTAAAATGTATTTGTACAGCACAATTCGTACAAGGCGCAATTCAAAGTGCTTTACGAACGTTAAAACACACATTAAGAAACACGATTCAAATAAAAACATAAATATTTATATTAAAATCTGTTTTAAAAAGATAAAATACATAAAATTCTCGCACAGACTGACTCTGATTCATGGCAGAAATGGATTTGAAACAAGACGGTCAGGGCTTTCTTTCTACATTTAACGCACAGCCGTTTGTTTTTATCAGACGTGCACAAAAAGAATAAAGTCAGACTTTTGCATAAAATGTGTCCTTTAAATCAGATAAATGTGTTTCACCGTCTCCAGGTTTGACATTTACTCCACATAAAACTCCACACCATCTTCTTCTGTCTGAACCAGGACTAAACCAGGACTAAACCAGATCTAAACCAGGTCTAAACCAGGTCTAAACCAGGACTAAACCAGGTCGGAACCAGGACTAAACCAGGACTAAACCAGGTCTAAACCAGGACTAAACCAGGTCTAAACCAGGACTAAACCAGGTCTAAACCAGGTCTAAACCAGGACTAAACCAGGTCTAAACCAGGTCTAAACCAGGTCTAAACCAGGTCTAAACCAGGACTAAACCAGGTCTAAACCAGGACTGAACCAGGTCTAAACCAGGCCTAAACCAGGACTAAACCAGGTCTAAACCAGGTCTAAACCAGGACTAAACCAGGTCTAAACCAGGTCTAAACCAGGACTAAACCAGATCTAAATCAGGACTAAAACAGATCTAAACCAGGACTAAAATAGGTCTAAACCAGGACTAAACCAGGTCTAAACCAGGACTAAACCAGGTCTAAATCAGGACTAAAATAGGTCTAAACCAGGACCAAAATAGGTCTAAAACAGGACTAAAATAGGACTAAAACGGGTCTAACCCAAGACTAAAATATGTCTAAACCAGGTCTAAACCAGGACTAAACCAGGTCTAAACCAGGTCTAAACCAGGTCTAAACCAGGACTAAACCAGGACTAAACCAGGACTAAACCAGGTCTAAACCAGGTCTAAACCAGGACTGAACCAGGTCTAAACCAGGCCTAAACCAGGACTAAACCAGGACTAAACCAGGTCTAAACCAGGTCTAAACCAGGACTAAACCAGGTCTAAACCAGGTCTAAACCAGGACTAAACCAGATCTAAATCAGGACTAAAACAGATCTAAACCAGGACTAAAATAGGTCTAAAACAGGACTAAAACAGAACTAAACCAGGTCTAAACCAGGACTGAACTAGGTCTAAACCAGGACTAAACCAGGTCTAAATCAGGACCAAAATAGGTCTAAAACAGGACTAAAATAGGACTAAAACGGGTCTAACCCAAGACTAAAATATGTCTAAACCAGATCTAAACCAAGACTAAACCAAGACTAAACCAGATCTAAACCAGGACTAATCCAGAGAGTGGAGGGGTAAGATTAACGTTACATTTTGCCTGAAAGAAACTCGACCTTTGACCCGGATCGCGGCCCAACTTTGGCTCCGGTCCGAGATCAAAAGATCCATTGGACACGCCCCTCACCTGATGATGTCACAAAGTGTTCTAACTGCATGAGTGTTCGCTGTTGTACAGAAACTGCCAGAATCATCAAGAGAAAAAAAGTCTATTTTCATAAACTCACTCCTGTCAGATCCAGAGAAACGGCGAATGTAACATCTGTGCTTCACCCCACGTCGTTTAAATGGAGTTTGACAGTTTGTGTAAAGTTCCTGTTGAACATGACACAAATATGACAGTTAGAGGTGATTCTACAACGGTTACCGTAGCAACCAGACTGTAAACAAGGGCCCACATCCATATACATTACACAATAGTTATGATTTGACAAATAATAATAATCCCTGATAACACTTTTTGTTGAATGATGGCATAAACTGTCGATAAAGTTTACCAGTTGTTGTAAATTGTCTGGTTCGTCGCTTTTTGATGACATCACAGAGGGATTCAGCTCTACTTCCTGTCATTTTAAACGAGCAAGTAAAATGTATTTGTACAGCACAATTCGTACAAGGCGCAATTCAAAGTGCTTTACGAACGTTAAAACACACATTAAGAAACACGATTCAAATAAAAACATAAATATTTATATTAAAATCTGTTTTAAAAAGATAAAATACATAAAATTCTCGCACAGACTGACTCTGATTCATGGCAGAAATGGATTTGAAACAAGACGGTCAGGGCTTTCTTTCTACATTTAACGCACAGCCGTTTGTTTTTATCAGACGTGAACGAAGAGAATAAAGTCAGACTTTTGCATAAAATGTGTCCTTTAAATCAGATAAATGTGTTTCACCGTCTCCAGGTTTGACATTTACTCCACATAAAACTCCACACCATCTTCTTCTGTCTGAACCAGGACTAAACCAGGACTAAACCAGATCTAAACCAGGTCTAAACCAGGTCTAAACCAGGACTAAACCAGGTCGGAACCAGGACTAAACCAGGTCTAAACCAGGTCTAAACCAGGTCTAAACCAGGACTAAACCAGGTCTAAACCAGGACTGAACCAGGTCTAAACCAGGTCTAAACCAGGACTAAACCAGGTCTAAACCAGGTCTAAACCAGGACTAAACCAGGTCTAAACCAGGTCTAAACCAGGACTAAACCAGATCTAAATCAGGACTAAAACAGATCTAAACCAGGACTAAAATAGGTCTAAACCAGGACTAAACCAGCTCTAAACCAGGACTAAACCAGGTCTAAATCAGGACTAAAATAGGTCTAAACCAGGACCAAAATAGGTCTAAAACAGGACTAAAATAGGACTAAAACGGGTCTAACCCAAGACTAAAATATGTCTGAACCAGGACTAAACCAGGACTAAACCAGATCTAAACCAGGACTAAACCAGGTCTAAACCAGGACTAAACCAGGTCTAAACCAGGTCTAAACCAGGACTAAACCAGGTCTAAACCAGGTCTAAACCAGGTCTAAACCAGGTCTAAACCAGGACTAAACCAGGTCTAAACCAGGACTGAACCAGGTCTAAACCAGGCCTAAACCAGGACTAAACCAGGTCTAAACCAGGTCTAAACCAGGACTAAACCAGGTCTAAACCAGGTCTAAACCAGGACTAAACCAGATCTAAATCAGGACTAAAACAGATCTAAACCAGGACTAAAATAGGTCTAAACCAGGACTAAACCAGGTCTAAACCAGGACTAAACCAGGTCTAAATCAGGACTAAAATAGGTCTAAACCAGGACCAAAATAGGTCTAAAACAGGACTAAAATAGGACTAAAACGGGTCTAACCCAAGACTAAAATATGTCTAAACCAGGTCTAAACCAGGACTAAACCAGGTCTAAACCAGGTCTAAACCAGGTCTAAACCAGGACTAAACCAGGACTAAACCAGGACTAAACCAGGTCTAAACCAGGTCTAAACCAGGACTGAACCAGGTCTAAACCAGGCCTAAACCAGGACTAAACCAGGACTAAACCAGGTCTAAACCAGGTCTAAACCAGGACTAAACCAGGTCTAAACCAGGTCTAAACCAGGACTAAACCAGATCTAAATCAGGACTAAAACAGATCTAAACCAGGACTAAAATAGGTCTAAAACAGGACTAAAACAGAACTAAACCAGGTCTAAACCAGGACTGAACTAGGTCTAAACCAGGACTAAACCAGGTCTAAATCAGGACCAAAATAGGTCTAAAACAGGACTAAAATAGGACTAAAACGGGTCTAACCCAAGACTAAAATATGTCTAAACCAGATCTAAACCAAGACTAAACCAAGACTAAACCAGATCTAAACCAGGACTAATCCAGAGAGTGGAGGGGTAAGATTAACGTTACATTTTGCCTGAAAGAAACTCGACCTTTGACCCGGATCACGGCCCAACTTTGGCTCCGGTCCGAGATCAAAAGATCCATTGGACACGCCCCTCACCTGATGATGTCACAAAGTGTTCTAACTGCATGAGTGTTCGCTGTTGTACAGAAACTGCCAGAATCATCAAGAGAAAAAAAGTCTATTTTCATAAACTCACTCCTGTCAGATCCAGAGAAACGGCGAATGTAACATCTGTGCTTCACCCCACGTCGTTTAAATGGAGTCGATGTCGAGAATGCTGTGTCTGTCTCCGTCTGAAAACACGATGTAAATATGTGAAATATGTGATTTTAATGTGAATAAGTTCTGTACATACGAAGCTGGACGTCTGTCTCCGTGTTCTGTGTCTGTGTCGTTTCATATTTTTGTGTGGAGTTTTGTAAAGTCGAATAAACGCCGACTGCACCAACGCCTGGGCCTCTTCTGTGAATCGCACCAGACACGCTTTAATCCAAAATATTTATTAGACGTTTGAGCTAAACAGGTAGAAATCAATATATTTACAGTCGTATTTACAGAAAAACAGCCGAAAATAATTCAAATCTCAAATTATTACAACATTTCCTCGCTTCTCAATGATAAAAACGTTCAAGTTTAGCAGAAAAATATGAACAACGCAAAGGTTCTTTTAAATAGAGTTACATTCAACACAAGAACATCACAGTTAAAATGTTCAAGTGTTTGCCTGAGTTTGGAGTTTAACGACAGAAATAAAAACGGACAGGTGCCGACAGGTGCAGGCAGGTGCCGACAGGTGCAGGCAGGTGCCGACAGGTGCAGGCAGGTGCCGACAGGTGCTGGCAGGAGCAGATGAGACGGCGGACATTTTGTAAAAGAAACATTTTAAGACAAAAGAGGACGTCCTTTTTAAAACATATGCCATAAAAACAATCAACATTAACAACGATAAAATAAATGGTAAAAATGACTTTGGTTCAGGAGCAGTTTAGACCTGGATTAGTCCTGGATTTAGTCCTGGTTTGGATCTGGTTCTAGTTTAGTCCTGATATGCTTTAGTTGTAGTTTAGTCCTGTTTAAAGGGTCAGTTGTGGTGGTTTAGTCCTGGATTTAGACCTGGTAAAGATCTGGATAACTCCTTGTTTCCTGATCTACATAAGGACTTTAGTCCCATTTTGAATTAATTTAGACTTTATACATCCTGGTTAAGTCCAAGTTAAGTCCTGGTTTAGTCCTGGTTAAGTTCTAGTTTAAGTGCTGGTTGAGTCCAGGTTAAGCACTGGTTTAGTCCGGGTTAAATCCAGATTATGTCCTAATTATGTCCTGATTAAGTCCTGGTTAAGTCCTGGTTAAGTCCTGGTTAAGTGCTGGTTAAGTACTGGTCAAGTCCTGGTTAAGTCCTGATTAAGTCCTGGTTAAGTCCTGGTTAAGTCCTGGTTAAGTCCTGGTTAAGTCCTGGTTAAGTGCTGGTTAAGTACTGGTCAAGTCCTGGTTTAGTCCTGGTTAAGTGCTGGTTAAGTCCTGGTTTAGTCCTGATTAAGTCCTGGTTAAGTGCTGGTTAAATCCTGGTTCAGACCCAGTTAAGTCCTGGATAAATCATGGTTACGTCCAGATTAAGTAACGGTTAAGATGCGATTAAGTCCTGGTTAAGTCCTGATTAAATCCAGGTTAAGTCCTGGTTAAGTCCTGGTTAAGTCCTGGTTAAGTCCTGATTAAATCCAGGTTAAGTCCTGGTTAAGTCCTGGTTAAGTCCTGGTTAAGTCCCGGTTAAGTCCTGATTAAATCCAGGTTAAGTCCTGATTAAATCCAGGTTAAGTCCTGGTTCAGTCCTGGTTCAGTCCTGGTTCAGTCCTGGTTCAGTCCTGGTTCAGTCCCGGTTAAGTCCCGGTTAAGTCCTGGGGTGAGTTCACACCCTGTTTGGTCCTGGTTTGAGCCCTGTTCAGTCCAGACGTAGACTCGGTTTGCTCCTGGTCTAGTCCTGGTCTAGTCCTGGTTTAACTCCAGCTCCAGTTCCGTCCCTCCTGGGCGTGGCCTGGTTCTCCTGACGCTCTCAGATCACTGCAGGGCCGGTCGCTCGTCCACGGCTCCAGCTCTTCTTCTGCGTCCTTCAGTCACCTTCTGTTCTCCGCCTGCATCGGGAACAGCGCCATCTACAGTCCAACTTCTGCAGACAGAATCCTCTTGTTTAGTCTCGTCCCGTGAGTGCGTTTGACGATCTCAAGGTCCTCCTTAATCCAACAGAAGGAGTCCGAAACATGTCGAGGTCTGAAGAAACGCCGCACTGGTCTGAGAAGAACATCTGAATAATAATAATGATCTGTGTGAGCTTCAGTCCTGATGCAGAGGGTATCGGTTTGTAGACTGTTTTACGCCTGTTCTTTGTCCTGCTTTAGTCTTGTTTTCTGTTCTGGTTCAGTCCTGGTTTAGACCTGGTTTAGTCCTGGTTTAGTCCTTGGTTTAGTCCTGGTTTAGTCCCTGCTCCTGAACACTGATCTGAAAACACTGTAATAATAAATAAGTTAAGTGTCTCCTCCAGGGTCAAAGGGCCAGTGCCGGGTCTGTGTGCCCAGGATCAGAGCCGGTCCTAGGGCCAGACTTGGGTCCAGGTTTGGGGCCAGACTTAGAGCCGGTCTCAGGGTCAGGCTCAGGGCCAGGTTCGGGGCCAGACTTGGGGTCAGACTTGGTGCTTGTCTCAGGCCCGGGGCCAGACTCGGGGTCAGACTCAGGTCCAGGCTCGGGGCCGGGCTCGGGTTTGACGTTGGCACATCGCACACAGAAGAGCCGCACCAGCCCGCTCTGGCCCCCGCAGGCGACCCACGTGTGAGAACAGAAGTTTGGGCTGAACCGAACCTGCACAAACAAACAAACAAACAGACAAACAAACAAACAGACAGACAGACAAACAAACAAAATATCATTATTAATAGATTTAATCGACGCGAGGATCATTATTTTACATCGAGGGCGTTTGAAACCGTAATAAAGATCTAAAACAACTTCATAAAAGAAACAAGTCCCTGCTCCGACTCTGAGGCTCAGACTTTAGCCCCGTTCACACATAAGTGAAATATGTGATTTTAATGTGAATACGTTCTGTACATACGAAGCTGGACGTCTGTCTCCGTGTTCTGTGTCTGTGTCGTTTCATATTTTTGTGTGGAGTTTTGTAAAGTCGAATAAACGCCGACTGCACCAACGCCTGGGCCTCTTCTGTGAATCGCACCAGACACGCTTTAATCCAAAATATTTATTAGACGTTTGAGCTAAACAGGTAGAAATCAATATATTTACAGTCGTATTTACAGAAAAACAGCCGAAAATAATTCAAATCTCAAATTATTACAACATTTCCTCGCTTCTCAATGATAAAAACGTTCAAGTTTAGCAGAAAAATATGAACAACGCAAAGGTTCTTTTAAATAGAGTTACATTCAACACAAGAACATCACAGTTAAAATGTTCAAGTGTTTGCCTGAGTTTGGAGTTTAACGACAGAAATAAAAACGGACAGGTGCCGACAGGTGCAGGCAGGTGCCGACAGGTGCAGGCAGGTGCCGACAGGTGCTGGCAGGAGCAGATGAGACGGCGGACATTTTGTAAAAGAAACATTTTAAGACAAAAGAGGACGTCCTTTTTAAAACATATGCCATAAAAACAATCAACATTAACGACGATAAAATAAATGGTAAAAATGACTTTGGTTCAGGAGCAGTTTAGACCTGGATTAGTCCTGGATTTAGTCCTGGTTTGGATCTGGTTCTAGTTTAGTCCTGATATGCTTTAGTTGTAGTTTAGTCCTGTTTAAAGGGTCAGTTGTGGTGGTTTAGTCCTGGATTTAGACCTGGTAAAGATCTGGATAACTCCTTGTTTCCTGATCTACATTAGGACTTTAGTCCCATTTTGAATTAATTTAGACTTTATACATCCTGGTTAAGTCCAAGTTAAGTCCTGGTTTAGTCCTGGTTAAGTTCTAGTTTAAGTGCTGGTTGAGTCCAGGTTAAGCACTGGTTTAGTCCGGGTTAAATCCAGATTATGTCCTAATTATGTCCTGATTAAGTCCTGGTTAAGTCCTGGTTAAGTCCTGGTTAAGTGCTGGTTAAGTGCTGGTCAAGTCCTGGTTAAGTCCTGGTTAAGTCCTGGTTAAGTGCTGGTTAAGTACTGGTCAAGTCCTGGTTTAGTCCTGGTTAAGTGCTGGTTAAGTCCTGGTTTAGTCCTGATTAAGTCCTGGTTAAGTGCTGGTTAAATCCTGGTTCAGACCCAGTTAAGTCCTGGATAAATCATGGTTACGTCCAGATTAAGTAACGGTTAAGATGCGATTAAGTCCTGGTTAAGTCCTGATTAAATCCAGGTTAAGTCCTGGTTAAGTCCTGGTTAAGTCCTGGTTAAGTCCTGATTAAATCCAGGTTAAGTCCTGGTTAAGTCCTGGTTAAGTCCTGGTTAAGTCCTGATTAAATCCAGGTTAAGTCCTGGTTCAGTCCTGGTTCAGTCCTAATTAAATCCAGGTTAAGTCCTGGTTCAGTCCTGGTTCAGTCCTGGTTCAGTCCTGGTTCAGTCCCGGTTAAGTCCCGGTTAAGTCCCGGTTAAGTCCTGGGGTGAGTTCACACCCTGTTTGGTCCTGGTTTGAGCCCTGTTCAGTCCAGACGTAGACTCGGTTTGCTCCTGGTCTAGTCCTGGTTTAACTCCAGCTCCAGTTCCGTCCCTCCTGGGCGTGGCCTGGTTCTCCTGACGCTCTCACTGCAGGGCCGGTCGCTCGTCCACGGCTCCAGCTCTTCTTCTGCGTCCTTCAGTCACCTTCTGTTCTCCGCCTGCATCGGGAACAGCGCCATCTACAGTCCAACTTCTGCAGACAGAATCCTCTTGTTTAGTCTCGTCCCGTGAGTGCGTTTGACGATCTCAAGGTCCTCCTTAATCCAACAGAAGGAGTCCGAAACATGTCGAGGTCTGAAGAAACGCCGCACTGGTCTGAGAAGAACATCTGAATAATAATAATGATCTGTGTGAGCTTCAGTCCTGATGCAGAGGGTATCGGTTTGTAGACTGTTTTACGCCTGTTCTTTGTCCTGCTTTAGTCTTGTTTTCTGTTCTGGTTCAGTCCTGGTTTAGTCCTAGTGTAGTCCTGGTTCAGTCCTGGTTCAGTCCTGGTTCAGTCCTGGTTTAGTCCTGGTTTAGTCCTGGTTTAGTCCTGGTTTAGTCCCTGCTCCTGAACACTGATCTGAAAACACTGTAATAATAAATAAGTTAAGTGTCTCCTCCAGGGTCAAAGGGCCAGTGCCGGGTCTGTGTGCCCAGGATCAGAGCCGGTCCTAGGGCCAGACTTGGGTCCAGGTTTGGGGCCAGACTTAGAGCCGGTCTCAGGGTCAGGCTCAGGGCCAGGTTCGGGGCCAGACTTGGGGTCAGACTTGGTGCTTGTCTCAGGCCCGGGGCCAGACTCGGGGTCAGACTCAGGTCCAGGCTCGGGGCCGGGCTCGGGTTTGACGTTGGCACATCGCACACAGAAGAGCCGCACCAGCCCGCTCTGGACCCCGCAGGCGACCCACGTGTGAGAACAGAAGTTTGGGCTGAACCGAACCTGCACAAACAAACAAACAAACAGACAAACAAACAAACAGACAGACAGACAAACAAACAAAATATCATTATTAATAGATTTAATCGACGCGAGGATCATTATTTTACATCGAGGGCGTTTGAAACCGTAATAAAGATCTAAAACAACTTCATAAAAGAAACAAGTCCCTGCTCCGACTCTGAGGCTCAGACTTTAGCCCCGTTCACACATAAGTCCCAGGACACATTCACACAGAAGTCCCAGGACACATTCACACATAAGTCCCAGGACACATTCACACAGAAGTCCCAGGACACATTCACACATAAGTCCCAGGACACATTCACACAGAAGTCCCAGGACACATTCACACAGAAGTCCCAGGACACATTCACACATAAGTCCCAGGACACATTCACACAGAAGTCCCAGGACACATTCACACAGAAGTCCCAGGACACATTCACACAGAAGTCCCAGGACACATTCACACAGAAGTCCCAGGACACATTCACACAGAAGTCCCAGGACACATTCACACAGAAGTCCCAGGACACATTCACACAGAAGTCCCAGGACACATTCACACAGAAGTCCCAGGACACATTCACACATAAGTCCCAGGACACATTCACACAGAAGTCCCAGGACACATTCACACAGAAGTCCCAGGACACATTCACACAGAAGTCCCAGGACACATTCACACAGAAGTCCCAGGACACATTCACACAGAAGTCCCAGGACACATTCACACAGAAGTCCCAGGACACATTCACACAGAAGTCCCAGGACACATTCACACAGAAGTCCCAGGACACATTCACACAGAAGTCCCAGGACACATTCACACAGAAGTCCCAGGACACATTCACACAGAAGTCCCAGGACACATTCACACAGAAGTCCCAGGACACATTCACACAGAAGTCCCAGGACACATTCACACAGAAGTCCCAGGACACATTCACACAGAAGTCCCAGGACACATTCACACAGAAGTCCCAGGACACATTCACACAGAAGTCCCAGGACACATTCACACAGAAGTCCCAGGACACATTCACACAGAAGTCCCAGGACACATTCACACAGAAGTCCCAGGACACATTCACACAGAAGTCCCAGGACACATTCACACAGAAGTCCCAGGACACATTCACACAGAAGTCCCAGGACACATTCACACAGAAGTCCCAGGACACATTCACACAGAAGTCCCAGGACACATTCACACAGAAGTCCCAGGACACATTCACACAGAAGTCCCAGGACACATTCACACAGAAGTCCCAGGACACATTCACACGCCGCTCAGTCTGACGGGTCCAACCACCTTTGACTAAAACACACTGAACATGATTCTGTTTAAGATTTGACTAAACATTTCCCCTGTTTGTCCTCAGTTTGTGTAAAGTGTATAACGTCACTTCCTGGTTGGACATGAGCACAAATATGACACAGTTAGAGGTAATTACCATAGCAACCAGACTGTAAACAAGGGCAAACTCCATATCAATCACACAACAGTTATGGTTTGACACATAATAACACCTGATAACACTTATATTTTGTTGAACGATGGTTTAAACCGTCAGAAAAACGTGTAATTTTTGCGTAAACTGCATTTTCAACGGTGCGTCGCTTTTTGATGATGTCACAGAGGGATTCTGCTTCACCCCGGGCTCACACAGCCGCCCAGCTCCGGTTGCTGTGTCGGGGGGGTCTGGGGCTCAGACCCCAGTTCAGAACAAACTCACCCTCCACTTCAAGAACTTCTTCTGTTTAGTGCCAGGCCTTTCCCTTTCTGATGTTCTCCTCCTGTGATCCTCCTGAGGGTCTGAATAACAGATCTGATGAGGCGGGACACACGTGACCCCCGTGACCCCGTGTGCTGCCCCGTCACACGTGACTCTATCGCCGGTTGAAACCATAGAACTATAATAAAACCTGGAAGATGAATCCAAAATGGCCGCCCTGTTTATCCCTATGGAGTGAGCTCATTGCTGCATGACCCCAAAAAAATGTCTTACTTCCGAATTTACTTCCTGATACGGAGGCGGCCATCTTTGCTTTAAGGCGCCATATGACGACAATCCCCCATGATGCTTTGAGCGACGTGAACGACCAGCAGCTGCAAGTTTTTGAGTTAGCGTTAGCTTGTGTGATTGTAATTGTGTTCTTCATGTTAGACACATGTGAAGCGTCTGAAATGAAATAAAATACAACTTACAGGTGTCTCTAGTCGAGCCTTTTCCACGAGCTTCTGTTTGTATCGTCCGACGCTCGTTCACATGACTCGCACATGTTTACCGTGACGTCACTTCATATAAAAACGGTAATTTAGGTGATTTTAGAAACGGTAGAAAAGAACATTTCCTTCTATTTTATTTAAATACTGATAATAATTCAGTCCTGTCTGTGATTATAATGAGCAATTATAGAAAAAGGCTGGTCCCAAGAGGCTGCAGTACCTCACACGGCCACTAATCAATCTGGGACACAGACAGAGGGGGCGTGTCTTATCCAGTTCATTTAATACATCACCGGTTGTAACATATTATTTACATTCACGGAGGCTGTAAACGATGTAGAGTGAACACATTGGTTTGATTTTGACTCTCGCTCTCGGAGGATTTCCTGTTGGTCTCGTCTCATTTTGACAACTTCACGGAAAAGGCGTGCGGTGGGCTCCGGCGAAAATTCAATCCAACGAAAAGAACCCGGGGCCCCTCCGCCAGCTCCACCCACGGCACGGTCTGAGCTCCTGTCGCACTTTGACAGGTACAAGAGGCTGGACTGAGCTAGAACTCCAATGAAGTGAGTCCATGTTTCTGACCCAAACTTCACTCAAAAAAACAAACAAAACTGCACCGGAATTCATGTTAAAACAACTATTTAAGCAGAAAAGTACAGTGTATTTGTTATAAGTTTGATTAAACTCATGATTCTCTCCAAAATCTTCAGTCCACTCACATCTTCTCATTGTTTTCTGTTTTTTCCATCTTAGATAAGATCATGTGCTCATAAAGGCTTGAGTTAAGTCATATTTATCTTAATTTTAGTATATTTTTACTGTCTTAAAATAAGAAGACATTTTATGCTTGTTCCATTGACAAATCTTTTTTTAAACAGTGAGAAAATCCTCAAATCAAGATAAATAAAGCTTCATTCAAACATGTATTATTTTATTTATTATTTTAATCTAGGATGAAGTAATTGGTCGACGAATAAAAATGTTGGTCGATTAAGACAGTGGTTCCCAACCTTTTTTGTCTGGAGTTCCCCCTAAGCTTTGTCTCACACTCAGAGAACCCCTTAACTTGAGTTTCGGGCAAATAAATGGGTTTAATAGTCGAATATAATAAATTATAACTACTATATTTATTGTATTTTATATTTATGGTCCAAGATGCTAAATTTACAACTGATGACACTTTTTTATTCAGATAAAAGTACATTTCATCTTCATTTAAAATCTGAAACCATTGAAAGTTCCCCCTGGTAATTCCACACGTACCCCCTGGGGCCCCCGTACCGCTGGGTAAAAAAGTGTTATTAGTTGTAAATTAAACATCTTTTTGGAGTGTCTTGGACCATAAATATAAAATAAAATAAATATAGTAGTTATAATTGACTATATTCGATTATTAAACCCATTTATTTGCCCGAAACTCAAGTTGAGGGGTTCTCTGAGTGTGAGACAAAGTTTAGGGGGAACTCCAGACAAAAAAGTTTGGGACACCATCGACCGATTAATCGACCAAACGACTGAAGGACCACAGCTCTAGTCTCCACAGTTGTTTTACCTGAGCTCCTCCACAGTCGTTTCGCCTGAGCTCCTCCACAGTTGTTTCTGCCTGAGCTCCTCCAGTCGTTTCGCCTGAGCTCCTCCAGTCGTTTCGCCTGAGCTCCTCCAGTCGTTTCGCCTGAGCTCCTCCAGTCGTTTCGCCTGAGCTCCTCCACAGTTGTTTTACCTGAGCTCCTCCACAGTTGTTTTACCTGAGCTCCTCCACAGTTGTTTTACCTGAGCTCCTCCACAGTTGTTTTACCTGAGCTCCTCCACAGTTGTGTCTGAGCTCCTCCACAGTCGTTTCGCCTGAGCTCCTCCACACTTGTTTTACCTGAGCTCCTCCACAGTCGTTTCGCCTGAGCTCCTCCAGTCGTTTCGCCTGAGCTCCTCCAGTCGTTTCGCCTGAGCTCCTCCAGTCGTTTCGCCTGAGCTCCTCCAGTCGTTTCGCCTGAGCTCCTCCAGTCGTTTCGCCTGAGCTCCTCCAGTCGTTCGCCTGAGCTCCTCCAGTCGCTTCGCCTGAGCTCCTCCAGTCGTTTCGCCTGAGCTCCTCCAGTCGTTTCGCCTGAGCTCCTCCACAGTCGTTTCGCCTGAGCTCCTCCACAGTCGTTTCGCCTGAGCTCCTCCACAGTCGTTTTACCTGAGCTCCTCCACAGTCGTTTCGCCTGAGCTCCTCCAGTCGTTTCGCCTGAGCTCCTCCACAGTCGTTTCGCCTGAGCTCCTCCACAGTTGTTTTACCTGAGCTCCTCCACAGTCGTTTCGCCTGAGCTCCTCCACAGTCGATTCGCCTGAGCTCCTCCACAGTTGTTTTACCTGAGCTCCTCCAGTCGTTTCGCCTGAGCTCCTCCACAGTCGTTTGGCCTGAGCTCCTCCACAGTTGTTTTTCCTGAGCTCCTCCACAGTCGTTTCACCTGAGCTCCTCCACAGTTGTTTCGCCTGAGCTCCTCCAGTTGTTTTACCTGAGCTCCTCCACAGTCGTTTCGCCTGAGCTCCTCCACAGTTGTTTCGCCCGAGCTCCTCCAGTTGTTTTACCTGAGCTCCTCCAGTTGTTTTACCTGAGCTCCTCCACAGTTGTTTTACCTGAGCTCCTCCACAGTTGTTTTACCTGAGCTCCTCCACAGTTGTTTCGCCCGAGCTCCTCCAGTTGTTTTACCTGAGCTCCTCCAGTTGTTTTACCTGAGCTCCTCCACAGTTGTGTTCCTTTGAGTGCAGTTTGGTTCAGACACATGAAACACTTTACGGTTTAAACTTAAAACTCTCCAGTCAGAGCTGAACCTTGTGACTCAGCGGCTCCGTGCGGTCGATATCTGCTCCTGGACATAAATCCGCCGCGCTCTCCTCAAACTCCTCACCTCTGCTCCTCGTCTCAGAGAGAGGCGGAGTCCGTCCATCACCGGCGCCCGGAGCCTGGACCCTGCTCTTTAACTCAAGTCATCCAAAATGGCCGCGGCGCCGGAGGAGACATTTTTCTCATTTTCCGGGTCATTAGCCTCGTCTCGGCGCAGTCACGCGCTCGGCTTTGATCCTCCGCCGAAGACGCGCCGCTCGCAGACCTGACACGTCCCCGCTTCTGCGTTTGAGACGGAAAAGAGCCGCAACCCGCGCAAATAAAAGTACAATTAAAGTGTAACGTCAGAGCGGGAAGAATTCGCTCAAGTGTCTCTTTAAGAAATGTAAGGTCTAGCATTCCCCTCCTCTGTGTTTATCGCAGTCATAAAACACAAATCTAACCTGTCTGTTTCTTCTGTTTTCTTCTACTTCAGTCGAGATCCTTTAAATCAAAATGATTGCATTTTTTACGTTGTTATTAGCCTTTAAACCTGCTGGGGCTGCACGATATGGAAATGACTGCGATACGACTATTAAGACCTAAGATATCGATATTACTGCAATATTTAAATACACTTTTTGCTGAAACTGATTATTTTAGTAGAATAAACTAACATTTTTAACCAAATGAATGTTGAAATATTGTGATTGAAGCTTCTAGAGAAAGAATATTTATGAATAAAGTGTAGAATTGAGGAAAATCAGAAATGCTCTTATTTTATCAGAGTGAAGAGGCGGGGCTTATCACGGTGAAGAGGCGGGGTTTATCAGACTGAAGAGGCGGGGTTTATCAGGGTGAAGAGGCGGGGTTTATCAGAGTGAAGAGGCGGGGTTTATCAGACTGAAGAGGCGGGGTTTATCAGAGTGAAGAGGCGGGGTTTATCAGAGTGAAGAGGCGGGGCTTATCAGACTGAAGAGGCGGGGTTTATCAGTGTGAAGAGGCGGGGTTTATCAGAGTGAAGAGGCGGGGCTTATCACTGTGAAGAGGCGGGGCTTATCAGAGTGAAGAGGTGGGGCTTATCACTGTGAAGAGGCGGGGCTTATCACTGTGAAGAGGCGGGGCTTATCAGAGTGAAGAGGCGGGGTTTATCACTGTGAAGAGGCGGGGCTTATCACTGTGAAGAGGCGGGGTTTATCAGAGTGAAGAGGCGGGGCTTATCACTGTGAAGAGGCGGGGTTTATCAGAGTGAAGAGGCGGGGCTTATCAGAGTGAAGAGGTGGGGCTTATCACTGTGAAGAGGCGGGGCTTATCACTGTGAAGAGGCGGGGTTTATCAGAGTGAAGAGGCGGGGCTTATCACTGTGAAGAGGCGGGGTTTATCAGAGTGAAGAGGCGGGGCTTATCAGAGTGAAGAGGTGGGGCTTATCACGGTGAAGAGGCGGGGCTTATCAGTTGTGAACAGGAAGTCAAATGGACCTGTTTCTGTTACCAAGTCGTTTTAGATCAATATATTGTGGTTAACGGTGAACAAATTCTAAAATTATGATCTCCGTTTGTTACAGTTTAATGCCAAGTACCTGAAAAAGCATGACATGTCTCCTGTACATTGTTTCTAGACTAAATGTTGTTGAACGCAGTGAAAAGTGAACAGACCTTGTGTAACGCGGCCAGAGGAAACTCGTCCAGTCGCAGAGAACCCGCCGCCTCCAAAGCTTTCATCCTCTTCCACATCGGACGGCGATGAAAGTTCGAGAGCGATCGCTGAGGAGCAACAACAGAGTCAGAGCCACAACGTTTAAAGGAAAAATACAATGCATTTTTATTTTGTTATTATCCCTTAAACATGCTCTTGAGCCCCTGAAGTCCCATCTATTGGCTGCATAACAAGTTCATTTAAATGTGTTATTGCTCAAGGGACGGCAGAAGCTAATGCAGCCTAGCAGTTCCAACGATCGTGTTTAGAGGCAGAAATGTTCAGAACGAGTCTGTGATGATTTAAGGACTTCAAACAGCAGAAGATTCTCTGATAAATGACGTCAGTTAAACGTCATTTATCGAGAGAGTTCAGCAGGAATGAAGCTAAATGCAACTCCAGGTGTGATTATGATGAGGAAGAATGTTAGAACAGGGTTAAAAGCTCAAAAAAGTCACTGTCGCATAAAATGTTTTCTTTAATCTCCACGTTTTCTACATTATGTGTTCCGTTCTTGTCTTTGGCATCTCATGTTTTAGAACTACTGTTTGAGCTGAAAACCGCACATGATTTTCTCACAGTCAGGCCTTCCCTCATCAGGATTTGTATCGGTGCGCCATCTACTGGCAGCACAGGGAGTGACTTACTGTTAATGTAAGAACTCTGTTGTAATGAAGGCCATTTGAGTCTGTGATGATTAATGGACTTAAAAACAGCACAGAGCTCCAGAGCTCTTTTATCTTTTATCGTCAAAAGTGTGTGAAAGTGCAAAGTGAGTGTTTTTGTGAGGCTCAGAGTTGGAGCAGAGAAGACGAGCTTGTAAACAGGATTAATGTGAATGAAGCTAAACACAACGGCAGCTGTGTTTGTGACGAGGAACAATGTTAGGACAAGAGTAAGAGAAAGAGAGAGAAAGGACACATCTGCATAAATGTCCAAGGGATATGATCAGGCCCTCATCTTCCAAAAATACACAGAATATTTTATTATCTCTTTTTATTGGTTTAGGCCGGGTTTAGACCTGGTTTAGACCTGGTTTAGACCTGGTTCAGTTCTGGTTTAGACCTGGTTTAGACCTGGTTCAGTTCTGGTTTAGACCTGGTTTAGACCTGGTTTATTCCTTGGTTTAGACCTGGTTCAGTTCTGGTTCAGTTCTGGTTTAGACCTGGTTTATTCCTTGGTTTAGACCTGGTTCAGTTCTGGTTTAGACCTGGTTTATTCCTTGGTTTAGACCTGGTTCAGTTCTGGTTCAGTTCTGGTTTAGACCTGGTTCAGTTCTGGTTTAGACCTGGTTCAGTTCTGGTTTATTCCTTGGTTTAGACCTGGTTCAGTTCTGGTTCAGTTCTGGTTTAGACCTGGTTCAGTTCTGTTTTTGACCTGGTTTAGACCTGGTTTAGACCTGGTTTAGACCTGGTTTAGACCTGGTTTAGACATGGTTCAGTTCTGGTTTAGACCTGGTTTAGACCTGGTTTAGACCTGGTTTAGACCTGGTTCAGTTCTGGTTTAGACCTGGTTTAGACCTGGTTCAGTTCTGGTTTATTCCTTGGTTTAGACCTGGTTCAGTTCTGGTTCAGTTCTGGTTTAGACTTGGTTCAGTTCTGGTTTAGACCTGGTTTATTCCTTGGTTTAGACCTGGTTCAGTTCTGGTTCAGTTCTGGTTTAGACCTGGTTCAGTTCTGGTTTAGACCTGGTTCAGTTCTGGTTTATTCCTTGGTTTAGACCTGGTTCAGTTCTGGTTCAGTTCTGGTTTAGACCTGGTTCAGTTCTGGTTTAGACCTGGTTTAGACCTGGTTTAGACCTTGTTTAGACCTGGTTCAGTTCTGGTTTAGACCTGGTTTAGACCTGGTTTAGACCTGGTTTAGACCTGGTTCAGTTCTGGTTTAGACCTGGTTTAGACCTGGTTTAGACCTGGTTTATTCCTTGGTTTAGACCTGGTTTAGACCTGGTTCAGTTCTGGTTTAGACCTGGTTTAGACCTGGTTTAGACCTGGTTTATTCCTTGGTTTAGACCTGGTTTAGACCTGGTTCAGTTCTGGTTTAGACCTGGTTTAGACCTGGTTTAGACCTGGTTTAGACCTGGTTTAGACCTGGTTTAGACCTGGTTTAGACCTGGTTCAGTTCTGGTTTAGACCTGGTTTAGACCTGGTTTAGACCTGGTTTATTCCTTGGTTTAGACCTGGTTCAGTTCTGCAGATGTGGTTAAAGTCTTTCGTATTACATGTTTGTCGTATTTTAAAGGTGTTACATGTTTCTGGCCCCGAGGACAAAACCCTCCCAAACATCTGGCCCTGGTTCAGAGGCGATCCTGAAGTGTCTTCAGTACCAGGTTGAAGTCGCTCAAGCTCAGGCTGTACTTCTCGGCTGCCTCTCTGTACGTGTCCAGTCTGAACGATCTGCTGTGATCCTGGTTTTGTGCAGATTCACTTTCTGTCCCGCCCTCGTCCTCTGCGGTTTCGTCCTGAGGTGATGTTTGTTCTTCGATGTTCTTTAACGGCACCAATGAAGAGAGCTGCAGCGGCTGTGGACCAGAGAGAGAATCCCATCCTTAGGCAGTGAACAGAAAAGTGTGAGTGTGTAGAGCAGTTAATATGGCCACGTTTTGACTGGCCCTGACCCTCAGACTGGTTCACTTTAAAGCACTTTGGCTCTGTTCATGTAATGTGGGCCTGTGTTTCCTGCTCAGGCTCTGGCTCCACATAGTGACGTCACAAACATAACTGGTTTTCTGAAGAAATCAAATCTAAATTTTATCTAAATTGTGCTTTTTAACCCAGAGGCAGTGTCAGCGATTCACAAAAATACATTTAGCATTGTGTCTATGAGACGTAGCTAAACTTGGCGTAAACAGGAAACTACTTCCTGTTTGTCCTCATCTTTGTCTGCCTTTATTTGCTTCTCTGCAAAGACTCTACGCCGTGTAGATGCAGTGGCTTTGGATGTTAGATGATTAACACTTGTAAATGTCATATATTGGGTTTTGACAAAGTGAGTACCGTGCGTAGATAAACAGGAAACTGCTGTCGCTAACGTGCTATGCTAGCTTTGTTTTGCTAAGGGCCCAAACATAAGTTCCCAGTGAACCAGTGGAAACATGTTTACAGATAGTGAGTTCTTACAAATCTCCTCTCGATGGTGCGTTTGAAGGTCAGGGACTGTAAAGTGAGCAGCGGCAACAAGCATAGGACCATCTCCCCCACAGTGTCTGCGGTCACCAAGAGGTTCAGCCAATCAGAGTACGCCATGGACTGAAGACAGGAAGTGACCACAGGTTAGACAGGAAGTGACCACAGGGGAGACAGGAAGTGACCACAGATTAGACACAAACAGGAAGTGACCACAGATGAGACAGGATGTGACCACAGATGAGACAGGAAGTGACCACAGGGGAGACAGGAAGTGACCACAGGGGAGACAGGAAGTGACCACAGGGGAGACAGGAAGTGACCACAGGGGAGACAGGAAGTGACCACAGGGGAGACAGGAAGTGACCACAGATTAGACACAAACAGGAAGTGACCACAGATGAGACAGGAAGTGACCACAGATGAGACAGGAAGTGACCACAGGTGAGACAGGAAGTGACCACAGTTGAGACAGGATGTGACCACAGGGAAGACAAGACGTGACCACAGGTGAGACAGGAAGTGACCACAGCTGAGACACAGACAGGAAGTGACCACAGGTGAGACAGGAAGTGGCCACAGGTTAGACAGGAAGTGACCACAGGTGAGACAGGAAGTGACCACAGGGGAAACAGGAAGTGACCACAGGTGAGACAGGAAGTGACCACAGGGGAGACAGGAAGTGACCACAGGTGAGACAGGAAGTGACCACAGGTGGGGCATAAAAAGGAAGTGACCACAGGTTAGACAGGAAGTGACCACAGGGGAGACAGGAAGTGACCACAGGTGGGGCATAAACAGGAAGTGACCACAGGTTAGACAGGAAGTGACCACAGGTGGGGCATAAACAGGAAGTGACCACAGGTTAGACAGGAAGTGACCACAGGGGAGACAGGAAGTGACCACAGGTGAGACAAGACGTGACCATAGGGGAGACACTGACAGGAAGTGACCACAGGTGAGACAGGAAGTGACCACAGGGGAGACAGGAAGTGACCACAGATTAGACACAAACAGAAAGTGACCACAGGTGACACAGGAAATGACCACAGGGAAAACAGGAAGTGACCACAGGTAAGACACAAACAGGAAGTGACCACAGATTAGACAGGAAGTGACCACAGGTTAGACAGGAAGTGACCACAGGTGAGACACAAACAGGAAGTGACCACATGTTTTCGTGAGACTCACCCACATGGTCCCAGTGCGAGGGACAGGGAACAGCGGCATCATGTGGTGGTTGTAGAAGTGCACACCGTGAGTCTTGTTTCTGGGAAAAGACAAATGATTAATGCACATAAACACCGGGACTATAACTAACAATTATTTCAGCAGTGGACCAATCAGTGTTTTTTCTATTAGTCGACTAATCAAACAATTATTGCTATTCTACATTCAAATTTTCAACCAAATAAAGGTTAAATATAGGACTGAAGGCTTCTAGATGGACAATATTTAAGAATAAATGTGTTCTAGTGATCTAGTCCTGGTTTAGTCCTGGTTTTGGACTGTTCTTTTAATTAGACTTTGAATAAATGAAATATTTCTGCAGACACTTGACACATCCTTGATACGATAGCGCCTCCTTGTGAAGTGAAAGTGAAATGATTGCGCTGGACGTGTCGCGTGCTTACGGAGCGTAGGCCGCCTCCTCGCTCACTAACAGCCCGGGGGCAAACAGAGGCCAGCAGATTTCGTTGTTTATGTTCCTCCTTTGCTGCGTCACCGGCTCGAACAGTCGCGTCAGGTCCCACGTCTTGATGAAGCGATCCTCTCCCGCCGTCACCAGCAGCGTCCTGTCACCAGGAAGAGACCGGTTACTTCAGTCCAGTGGTTTTCAGCCTTTTTCGAGTCGCGGGACACTTTTTTTGGTTGGAAAGACACCACAGCACACCAACTTTGAGACCTTTAACTTGAAAAAAATCTGGGATATAATATGGGGAATAATGTTTGTGACACTGTTTTTGTCTGTTTGCTTTCTTTTTTGGTGTAGGAAAATGTTCAGGTTAACAACAAAAGGGTAATTTAAATTTAAAATCCATGTGTAAATCCAAATTGGACAAAGCGTAGTGAGCATGATTATATTCAAGATTTGACTAAACATTTTGTCTATTTGTCCCCAGTTTGACAGTTTTTATACTTGGTTGAACATGAGCACAAATATGACACAGCTAGAGGTAATTCCACAACTGTTACCATAGCAACCAGACTGTAAACAAGGGCCAACATCCACATAAATTACACAATAGTTAGGATATGACAAATAATAATGCTTGGGAGTGTTTTGACGGTCGGAGGGAGAGGAACTAGAACTAGCATGAATGAAGCCAAACGTAAGTCCAGGTGTGTTTTTGATGATGGGACAATGTTAGAACAGGGTTAAAAGCTCAAAAAGTCACAAAAACATAATATGTTCCCGTATCCAGTCCTATTTTATTTGTTCAACACATTTTTACCAAAAGACTCCAAAGTGCTACACAGAATGAACACAACGTCTAACATAACTTCTTTGTCCCATTGGGGTTTCTTATATTTGTTTAATTTAACCAGGATAGTCCCAGTGAGAATCGTCTTCCATATAATTTTATGCATTTTAGACAGTTGCATAAATTAGCATGTAACTCATGAATATTCATGAAAATGCGAGTGAGTTCATGGCTCGTTCACAGTTCGTTCACCCGGCGTCAGCTGCAACATTCATGTAATTTTAAAATCTAACTTCAAAACAATAAATTGATGACCATTAATTAGTGCGGTCAAATGATTAAAAAAATAAATCTGATTAATCACACTTTGGAACTATGATTAATCACGATTAATAACATCATGCGCTTTTGTCTATTTTGAAGTATTTTTGCATTTTCTTTTGAAAATTAAATAATTGTTTTTCACAAATCTATTGGCATCTAATTTAAACCCCCAACTGATGAAGTCTAGACACTGCGTTTCATGTTGAATCTGTGGCTTCATGTTTCAAGTAAATCTAGGCTTCATGACCAAACACAGGTTTAATGGATTAAGGGCCCTTCAACCACTCATAGAACTATAGTTACATAGGTAACTGACATTCATGGAGGAAGATGGAGCTGTTGGTGTGGGTCCGGTGTGGGTCTGATGTGGGTCTGGTGTGGGTCTGTGGGTCCGGTGTGGGTCTGTGGGTCCGGTGTGGGTCTGGTGTGGGTCTGTGGGTCCGGTGTGGGTCTGTGGGTCCGGTGTGGGTCTGGTGTGGGTCTGTGGGTCCGGTGTCGCTCTGGTGTGGGTCTGTGGGTCTGGGGGTCAGGTGTGGGTCTGGCGTGGGTCTGTGGGTCCGGTGTGGGTCTGATGTGGGTCTGTGGGTCAGGTGTGGGTCAGGTGTGGGTCTGTGGGTCTGGTGTCGCTCTGGTGTTTGCTCTGGTGTGGGTCTGTGGGTCCGGTGTGGGTCTGTGGGTCTGGTGTGGGTCTGTGGGTCTGGTGTGGGTCTAGTGTGGGTCCGTGGGTCTGGTGTGGGTCTGTGGGTCCGGTGTAGGTCTGTGGGTCCGGTGTGGGTCTGTGGGTCCGGTGTGGGTCTGGTGTGGGTCTGTGGGTCCGTTGTCGCTCTGGTGTGGGTCTGTGGGTCTGGGGGTCAGGTGTGGGTCTGGCGTGGGTCTGTGGGTCTGGTGTGGGTCTGTGGGTCCGGTGTGGGTCTTATGTGGGTCTGTGGGTCAGGTGTGGGTCTGGTGTGGGTCTGTGGGTCTGGTGTCGCTCTGGTGTTTGCTCTGGTGTGGGTCTGTGGGTCCGGTGTGGGTCTGTGGGTCTGGTGTGGGTCTGATGTGGGTCTGTGGGTCAGGTGTGGGTCTGGTGTGGGTCTGTGGGTCTGGTGTCGCTCTGGTGTTTGCTCTGGTGTGGGTCTGTGGGTCTGGTGTGGGTCTGTGGGTCCGGTGTAGGTCTGTGGGTCCGGTGTGGGTCTGTGGGTCCGGTGTGGGTCTGGTGTGGGTCTGTGGGTCCGTTGTCGCTCTGGTGTGGGTCTGTGGGTCTGGGGGTCAGGTGTGGGTCTGGCGTGGGTCTGTGGGTCTGGTGTGGGTCTGTGGGTCCGGTGTGGGTCTAATGTGGGTCTGTGGGTCAGGTGTGGGTCTGGTGTGGGTCTGTGGGTCTGGTGTCGCTCTGGTGTTTGCTCTGGTGTGGGTCTGTGGGTCCGGTGTGGGTCTGTGGGTCTGGTGTGGGTCTGATGTGGGTCTGTGGGTCAGGTGTGGGTCTGGTGTGGGTCTGTGGGTCTGGTGTCGCTCTGGTGTTTGCTCTGGTGTGGGTCTGTGGGTCTGGTGTGGGTCTGTGGGTCCGGTGTGGGTCTGTGGGTCTGGTGTGGGTCCGGGGGTCTGGTGTGGGTCCGGTTGTGGGTCCGGTTGTGGGTCTGTGGGTCAGGTGTGGGTCCGGGTGTGGGTCTGGTGTTTACACGTGTCTGTTATAGTTTGGTGACTTTGGTTCAGTTTTCTTGTTCTAGCTTTAGTTTGTTTTGGTCGTGTGATCTCCGTGTTTGGTTCACCGCTCGGCGCTCGTAAACATGAGTCGCTGAGTGATCTGCGCTCGTCTGAATCAGGACTGATGGACTATATGTGTAAAATGACCCGTGTGACTACAGCACTGAACATGGCTTAAAGTCTCCTGCGTGATCCAAAAGAGCGTGTTTCCTCAAATCAAACCGTGTGATTAATCCCCGTCAATTTGTGATTAATGCGTCCACTTTATGATTAATCACATGAGTTAACGTTAACTTTGAGAGCCCTATTATTAACGCTCTTTAACGGTCTTTAAATTTCAAACCTTTTCAAGTACTTTTTCCTAAATTTAAGGACTTTCCAACCTTAGTAAACGTAGTCAAATTCAAGCATTTTCAAGGATTTCAAGCACCCGTATGAACCCTATAAATGCATTGAAGTCTTTACATCTTTGCTCCAACTCAGCTCGACTCAAATGTTCTCAAATCCTAAAGTATCAATATTTTGGCATCAGAATTAATACTTTGATCCCTCGGTCACAATCCACACAAAGACTGTTAAATTACAATATTAAAAACTCCATATTTCCATCTTTCTGTAAAGTTTTGTGCGGACGCTGAGAACTTGAGCCACAGACCAGTGCGTTTTAATCATATTTTTTCTCTTAAAAATGTCTCGTTCTGCTCCGGTGTTTCTCCTTTTGTCCCCAAACTTCTCCTCTGTGCGCTTATTATTCCACAGCTTCATCCACCCAAAGACAATTTCATAATCTGTGTGGGTTTAGTCCCGGTTTGTTGCTGGTTTAGACCTTGTTTAGTTCTGTTTCGGTTGTGAGCTAGACCTGGTTTTGTCCTGGCTCAGACCTGGTTCAATCCTGGTTTAGACCTGCTTCAGACCTGGTTTTGTCCTGGTTTTGTCCTGATTCAGACCTGATTTTGTTCTGGTTTAGACCTGCTTCAGACCTGGTTTTGTCCTGGTTCAGACCTGGTTTTGTCCTGGATTAGACCTGGTTCAATCCTGGTTTAGACCTGATTCAGACCTGGTTTTGTTCTGGTTTAGACCTGCTTCAAACCTGGTTTTGTCCTGCTTCAGACCTGGTTTTGTCCTGGATTAGACCTGGTTCAATCCTGGTTTAGACCTGATTCAGACCTGGTTTTGTTCTGGTTTAGACCTGCTTCAGACCTGGTTTTGTCCTGGTTTTGTCCTGATTCAGACCTGGTTTTGTTCTGGTTTAGACCTGGTTCAGATCTGGTTTTGTCCTGTTCAAACCTGGTTTTGTCCTGAATTAGACCTGGTTTTGTCCTGGATTAGACCTGGTTCAGATCTGGTTTTGTCCTGTTCAAACCTGGTTTTGTCCTGGATTAGACCTGGTTTTGTCCTGGATTATACCTGGTTTTGTCCTGGTTTAGACCCGTTTCAGTTCTGCTATGGACCTGGTTTTGTCCTGGTTTAAGACTTTCAGGTGGATTCAAATTTGTACCGATTTGGTCCTGGTTTGAACCCACCTGATTTAATCCAGATTTAGCCCAGATTTAGTCCTGATTGAGTCCAGATTTAGTCCTGGGTTAGTCCTGTTTAAATCCTGTTTTAATCCCGCTGCAGTCCTGGATCGGTCCCGTTTTATTCCTGTTGTAATCCCGCTGTAGTCCTGTTTTAATCCCGCTGTAGTCCAGGGTTAGTCCTGTTTTAGTCCTCTTTTAATCCCGCTGTAGTCCTGGGTCGGTCTTGTTTTAATCCCGCTGTAGTCCTGTTTTAATCCCGCTGTAGTCCTGTTTTAATCCCGCCGTAGTCCTGTTTTAATCCCGCTGTAATCCTGGGTTGGTTCTGTTTTAATCCCACTGTAGTCCTGTTTTAGTCCTGTTTTCGACCCTTTTGTTCGTTCATCTAGTCTGACATTTATAATTCCACAGTGGTATTGATTTTTGGATCTTCATTTCTCAGGACGTGGACGACACGTTTTGATCGGAGCAGAAAGAATGACGCAGATTTCGCTCGAGAAAAACCAAGCAGATTCATTATTTCACGTCCACGAAAACAAATGGAAAATGAAATGCGTGTGAGCGATTTGGACAGGAGTCCGATAACGGCCGCGGTTTGGATGGAGAGTCTGCTTTTGTTTAAAAAAACGTTTAGAAAACTAGCAAAAAAAAAAATTCAGTCATAGTTGGTTTAGCTGGTTTAATCTGGTTTTAGTCCTGCTTCAGTCCCGGTTTAGTCCCGACCTGGTTCAGTCCTGGTCCAGCCCTGGTCCAGACCTGGTTCAGTCCTGGTTTAGACCTAGTCCAGTCCCGGTCCAGTCCCGGTCCAGTCCTGGTCCAGTCCTGGTCCAGTCCTGGTCCAGTCCTGGTCCAGTCCCGGTCCAGTCCCGGTCCAGTCCCGGTCCAGTCCTGGTCCAGACTTGGTTTAGTCCCGGTCCAGTCCTGGTCCAGTCTCTGGTTCAGTCTCACCAGTCTCTGGTTCAGTCTCTGATCTAGTCCCTGGTCCAGTTCTTGGTTCAGTCTCGGGTCCCAGACTTGGTCTAGTCTCGGTCCAGTCTCGGTCCCAGTCCTGGTCAGTCCTGGTCAGTCGGTCCAGTCTCTGGTCAGTCGGTCCAGTCTCTGCCCAGTCTCTGGTCAGTCCCTGCCCAGTCTCGATCTAGTTCTGGTCCAGTCTCTGGCCCAGTCTCGGTTCAGTGTAGGTTCAGTCTCTGGTTCAGTCTCGGTTTAGTCTCGCCCAGTCTCTGGTCCAGACTTGGTCTAGTCTCTGCCCAGTCTCGGCCCAGTTCCCGGTCCAGTCTCGCCCAGTCTCTGCCCAGTCTCTGCCCAGTCTCTGGTCCAGTCTGGTCTAGTCTCGGTTAGTCTCCGGTTCAGTCTGCCCAGTCTCTGGTCAGTCCTGGTCCAGTCTCTGGTTCAGTCTCTGCTTAGTCTCTGCCCAGTTCAGGTTCAGTCTCTGGTCTAGTCTCTGCCCAGTCCCGGTTCAGTCCTGGTCCCAGTCTCTGCCCAGTTCTGGTCCAGTCTCGGCTTAGTCCTGGTCCCAGTCCCTGCCCAGTCTCTGCCCAGTCTCGGTTCAGTCTCGGTCCCAGTCTCTGGTTCAGTTCCTGCCCAGTTCTGCCCAGTTCTGGTCAGTCTCTGGTCTAGTCCCGTTTAGTCCTGCCCAGTCTCCTGCCCAGTCTCTGGTCCCAGTCTCTGGTCTAGATTGGTTTAGTTCCTGCCCAGTCTCTGCCCAGTCTCTGGTTCAGTTCCTGGTTCAGTCTCTGCCCAGTCTCTGGTTCAGTCTCTGCCCAGTTCCCGGTGCCCAGTCTCTGGTTCAGTCTCTGCCCAGTCCTGCCCAGTCTCTGCCCAGTCTCTGGTCTAGACTTGCTTAGTCCCTGCCCAGTCTCGGCCCAGTCTCTGGTTCAGTCTCTGGTTCAGTCTCTGGTCAGTTCTGGTCAGTCTCTGCCCAGTCTCTGGTCAGTCCCTGCCCAGTCTCTGGTCCAGTCTCGGTCCAGTCCAGTTCCTGGTTCAGTCTCGGTCCAGTCTCTGCCCAGTCTCTGCCCAGTTCTGCCCAGTCTGCCCAGTCTCGGTTCCAGTCCTGGTCCCAGTTCCTGGTTCAGTCTCGGTAGTCTCAGTTTAGTCGGTCAGTCTTCTGCCCAGTCTGTTCCCAGTCTCTGCCCAGTCTCCGGTCCAGTCTCAGGCCAGTCCCGGTTCAGTCCCGGTCTGCCCAGTCCCGGTGCCCAGTCTCGGCTTAGTCCCCGGTCCAGTCTGGTTCAGTCTCGGTTCCAGTCCCGGTCCAGTCCCGGTCCAGTCCCGGTCCAGTCCCGGTCCAGTCCTGGTCTGAGATGATAAATCGGGGACATGGAGCATTAATTACAAACAGGCGCGGTTTCTCTTCTGTTAATCACATTCATTTATTAAGGGGCCGTGAGAAAAAACAGCTCGACTTTGGTTTAACTTTAAACACTTTCTTTCACCTGAATGTCTGAGTCACAGGGACATTTTAAGAGCTCCTGGAAGAGAAACATTCATTCATTCATTTTCTTCCACTTGTTCACGTTCCCGGGGTCCATGGTCCATTTTATCTACGGCGAGACGCAGCAGGTGAGCAGGAAAAAAACGTCTATTTAAAGATATCAATGTGACACTTCTGCTGTAGTTTATTCACACAAATGGAAGAAAACTATGTATTTTCAGTTTTTCATCCTGTCATGTTTTCATGTAGAAATAATAAGTATATTTACTTATTAATACTTTTACTTCTGGAGCCGCGGCACATGTGGGCGGGACGGACTGTGAGCTCCATAAAAACAGAGTAATCTCCCATATTTAGTCCTTTGACCAAAATACAGGTCTGAACCAGGTCTGAACCAGGTCTGAACCAGGTCTGAACCAGGACTGAACCAAGTCTGAACCAGGTCTGAACCAGGACTGAACCAGGACTGAACCAGGTCTGAACCAGGTCTGAACCAGGACTGAACCAAGTCTGAACCAGGTCTGAACCAGGACTGAACCAGGACTGAACCAAGTCTGAACCAGGTCTGAACCAGGACTGAACCAGGACTGAACCAGGACTGAACCAGGTCTGAACCAGGACTAAACCAGGTCTGAACCAGGACTAAACCAGGACTAAACCAGGACTGAACCAGGACTAAACCAGGTCTGAACCAGGACTAAACCAGGACTAAACCAGGACTAAACCAGGTCTGAACCAGGACTAAACCAGGTCTGAACCAGGACTGAACCAGGTCTGAACCAGGTCTGAACCAGGTCTGAACCAGGTCTGAACCAGGACTGAACCAGGACTGAACCAGGACTGAACCAGGTCTGAACCAGGACTAAACCAGGACTAAACCAGGACTGAACCAGGACTAAACCAGGTCTGAACCAGGACTGAACCAGGTCTGAACCAGGACTGAACCAAGTCTGAACCAGGTCTGAACCAGGACTGAACCAGGACTGAACCAGGTCTGAACCAGGTCTGAACCAGGACTGAACCAGGACTGAACCAGGACTGAACCAGGACTGAACCAGGACTGAACCAGGACTGAACCAGGACTGAACCAGGTCTAAATCAGGACTAAACCAGGACTAAACCAGGACTGAACCAGGACTAAACCAGGTCTGAACCAGGACTGAACCAGGTCTGAACCAGGACTAAAATAGGTCTGAACCAGGACTAAACCAGGTCTGAACCAGGACTGAACCAGGACTGAACCAGGACTGAACCAGGACTGAACCAGGACTAAACCAGGACTAAACCAGGACTAAACCAGGACTGAACCAGGACTAAACCAGGTCTGAACCAGGTCTGAACCAGGACTGAACCAGGACTGAACCAGGTCTGAACCAGGTCTGAACCAGGTCTGAACCAGGACTGAACCAGGACTGAACCAGGACTGAACCAGGTCTGAACCAGGACTAAACCAGGACTGAACCAGGACTGAACCAGGTCTGAACCAGGTCTGAACCAGGACTGAACCAGGACTGAACCAGGTCTGAACCAGGTCTGAACCAGGTCTGAACCAGGACTGAACCAGGTCTAAACCAGGTCTAAACCAGGACTGAACCAGGACTGAACCAGGACTGAACCAGGACTGAACCAGGTCTGAACCAGGTCTGAACCAGGTCTGAACCAGGACTGAACCAGGTCTGAACCAGGACTGAACCAGGTCTGAACCAGGTCTGAACCAGGTCTGAACCAGGTCTGAACCAGGTCTGAACCAGGACTGAACCAGGACTGAACCAAGTCTGAACCAGGACTGAACCAGGACTGAACCAGGACTGAACCAGGTCTGAACCAGGTCTGAACCAGGTCTGAACCAGGACTGAACCAGGTCTGAACCAGGACTGAACCAGGTCTGAACCAGGTCTGAACCAGGTCTGAACCAGGTCTGAACCAGGTCTGAACCAGGACTGAACCAGGACTGAACCAGGACTGAACCAGGACTGAACCAGGACTGAACCAGGACTGAACCAGGTGAACTGTCCTGTGTTCAGTGACTCTGGCTCTGCGGCTGAGGGTCCGGCAGGCGCGTGCGTCTGAGCCGGACGCTGTTGTCATTAGACGAGTGTCTCACGTGAATCTGCGACGCTTTCATCAAAAACAGAGCAGTGACCCGGAGCTGGTGGGACGGGCGTCTGTGAGTGGCCCGCGCGGGTCCCAGATCAAAACCGGACTGGAGTCAGTTACACAAGGTGCTATACCTGGAGGCGGGGCTTGCACCTGTAGGAGGGGCTTATATCGGAAGGAGGCGGGGCTGTACCTGGAGGCGGGGGTTTAACTGTAGGGGCGGGGCTTTACCTGGAGGCGGGTTTTTTTAACTGTAGGGGCGGGGCTTTACCTGGAGGTGGGGTTTAAACTGTAGGGGCGGGGCTTTACCTGGAGGTGGGGGTTTAACTGTAGGGGCGGTGCTTTTAACTGTAGGGGCGGTGCTTTTAAGTGTAGGGGGCGGTGCTTTACCTGGAGGTGGGGCTTTTAAGTGTAGGGGCGGGGCTTTACCTGGAGGCGGTGGTTTAACTGTAGGGGCGGGGCTTTACCTGGAGGCGGGGGTTTAACTGTAGGGGGCGGGGCTTTACCTGGAGGCGGGGGTTTAACTGTAGGGGCGGGGCTTTACCTGGAGGCGGGGGTTTAACTGTAGGGGGCGGAGCTTTACCTGGAGGCGGGGGTTTAACTGTAGGGGCGGGGCTTTACCTGGAGGCGGGGGTTTACCTGGAGGCGGGGTAGAAGGACACGTGCCTCACTGGGAGGTCGTGGGCGATGAAACACTCGAAGGGTAAAAGTGTCATGGAGCCGTCGCTCTCTCGGACCCTGAGGAGCGACGAGCGAGTGACGAGGTCCCACACCCCCACGTGACCTGAGGAGACAAGAGAGTGAGACACCCACCCGGTGTGTCAGGGGCCCCCCAGTGTGTGTCAGGGGCGCCCCAGTGTGTGTCAGGGGCGCCCCAGTGTGTGTCAGGGGCGCCCCAGTGTGTGTCAGGGGCCCCCCAGTGTGTGTCAGGGGCCCTCCCAGTGTGTGTCAGGGGCCCCCCAGTGTGTGTCAGGGGCCCCCCAGTGTGTGTCAGGGGCCCTCCCAGTGTGTGTCAGGGGCCCCCCGGTGTGTGTCAGGGGCCCCCCGGTGTGTGTCAGGGGCCCCCCAGTGTGTGTCAGGGGCCCCTCAGTGTGTGTCAGAGGCCCTCCCGGTGTGTCAGAGGCCCTCTCAGTGTGTCAGAGGCCCTCTCAGTGTGTCAGGGGCCCTCCCGGTGTGTCAGGGGCCCCCCCGGTGTGTGTCAGGGGCCCCCCAGTGTGTGTCAGGGGCCCCTCAGTGTGTGTCAGAGGCCCTCCCGGTGTGTCAGAGGCCCACCAGTGTGTCAGGGGCCCTCTCAGTGTGTCAGAGGCCCTCCCGGTGTGTCAGGGGCCCTCCCGGTGTGTCAGAGGCCCTCCCGGTGTGTGTCAGAGGCCCCCCCGGTGTGTCAGAGGCCCTCCCGGTGTGTCAGAGGCCCTCCCAGTGTGTCAGAGGCCCTCTCAGTGTGTCAGAGGCCCTCTCAGTGTGTCAGAGGCCCTCTCAGTGTGTCAGAGGCCCTCCCGGTGTGTCAGAGGCCCTCTCAGTGTGTCAGAGGCCCTCTCAGTGTGTCAGAGGCCCTCTCAGTGTGTCAGAGGCCCTCTCAGTGTGTCAGAGGCCCTCTCGGTGTGTCGGAGGCCCTCTCGGTGTGTCGGAGGCCCTCTCAGTGTGTCAGAGGCCCTCTCGGTGTGTCGGAGGCCCTCTCGGTGTGTCGGATGCCCTCCCGGTGTGTCGGATGCCCTCCCGGTGTGCCGGATGCCCTCCCGGTGTGTCGGATGCCCTCCCGGTGTGTCGGAGGCCCTCCCGGTGTGTCGGAGGCCCTCCCGGTGTGTCAGGGGCCCCCCAGTGTGTGTCAGGGGCCCTCCCGGTGTGCCGGATGCCCTCCCGGTGTGTCGGAGGCCCTCCCGGTGTGTCGGAGGCCCTCCCGGTGTGTCAGGGGCCCTCCCGGTGTGTCGGATGCCCTCCCAGTGTGTCAGGGGCCCTCTCAGTGTGCCAGATGCCCTCCCGTACCGTCGAAGAAGCCGATGGCGATGAGGTTGTGAGGTTTGTGCTGAAGCCAGTCCAGACTCAGGACTTGTCCAGAGTCTGAGAGACGAGGAGCTTTGAACGAGCCGAGCCTCAGGGTCACCAACGCCTTCGCCTGAAACAACAGGATACACCGGGTTAAACCGGGATAAACCAGGATAAACCAGGACAAACCAGGACAAACCAGGACAAACCAGGATAAACCAGGACTAAACCAGGATAAACCAGGATAAACCAGGACAAACCAGGGCTAAACCAGGACAAACCAGGACAAACCTGGATAAACCTGGGTTAAACCAGGGTTAAACCAGGACAAACCAGGATAAACCAGGATAAACCGGGACTAAAAGGGGACTAATCCAGGACTTCACCAGGGCTAAACCACACTTAAATCTAGGGCTGCAACAATTGACTCCAAATCGACAAAGACATTAACACTTCCATATGTCAAAAAAGAATGGATTTATGCAGATTTTCATCAATAATACACTTCAATCATAAACATTCTCGATCTAGAAGCCTTCAGTCTCATATTTAAACCTTCGTTTGGCTGATGGTGTATTTAAAACGTTTAAATACACAATCGTTTGACTAAACTGGGACTGAACCAGGACTAAACCAGAGCTAAAACTCAGATATATTGGTTCGTACATTGTTTACAGTTAAGCACACGAAACAAAAGTATGTATAAAGTCACCTGTGCTGCTGCGGTTTCCCAGAGTGCACCTGAATGTAAAATAACCCGTCTTTACTCTGTTTCTGTGGCTCGGCTCCTGTTGGTTTGATGGGGCTATCGGCCAAATTAATGAAGCGTCCGCAGAGGAGGAAACGAGGGAGGAGCTTCTCATCTGAGGGGCTTTTACGGAGGACACGCTCGTAAACTGCACTCGGCCTTTTCCCTCAAACACAGTGAAGAGGAGGAGGAGGGGGGGGGAGGAAGAGGAGGAGGAGGGGGAGGAGGAGGAGGAGGAAGAGGAGGAGGAAGAGGAGGAAGAGGAGGGGGAGGAGGAGGAAGAGGAGGAGGAGGTGGAGGAGGGGGAGGAGGAGGAAGAGGAGGAGGAAGAGGAGGAAGAGGAGGAGGAGGAGGAGGAAGAGGAGGAAGAGGAGGAAGAGGAGGAGGAGGGGGAGGAAGAGGAGGAGGGGGTGGAGGAGGGGGAGGAGGAGGAGGAAGAGGGGGAGGAGGAGGAGGAGGAAGAGGAGGAAGAGGGGGAGGAGGAGGAAGAGGAGGAGGAGGAGGAAGAGGAGGGGGAGGAGGAGGAGGAGGAGGAGAAGGAGGAGGAGGGAGGAAGAGGAGGAGGAGGGGGAAGAGGAAGAGATGGAGGAGAAGGAGGAGGAGGTGGAGGAAGGGGGGGGAGGAGGAAGAGGAGGGGAGGAGGAAGAGGAGGAGGAGGAGAAGGAAGAGGACGAGGGGGAGAAGGAGGAGGAAGAGGGGGAGGAAGAGATGGAGGGGGAGGAGGAGGAAGAGGGGGAGGGGGATGAGGAGAAGGAGGAGGAGGGGGAGGAGGAGGAAGAGGAGGAGAAGGAAGAGGAGGAGGAAGAGGAGGGGGAGGAGGAAGAGGAGGAGGAGGGGAGGAGGAGGAAGAGGAGGGGGAGGAGAAGGAGGAGGAGGAGGAGGAGGAGTTTAAAACGAGCGTACCTTAAAGACCGGGGCGTCGGAGCGTTCTGCAAGAGAAAAGTTTGGTCAGTCGTAATCTACACGTCAGAAGTTTTGGGCTCACAAGAAAAACATACAACAGAATGAAAAATGAAAGTGTATCCAAGATTAAAGGCACAGTCGACGTACAGAGAGCTAACATGCTAACAGAGCTAACATGCTAACAAAGCTAACATGCCAACAGAGCTAACATGCTAACAATGCATTTTAGTCTTTTAATAAAAACTAAAGGAAATAAAACAAATGTGTGGACCAAACCATGTGAAACCAACAAATGTGTCCAATCTGCTCCTGAAGATGTTTTATTCTTCCATTGAATCCACTTCATCCATAGATTTCTCTGGGACATTGTAACTTCAAAGGACGTCTTCTTCAAATGCATTTTTGTCCCTCGAGACATAAAGATCAGCCTTAAAGTAGATCCTACACCAAACTGTACAATCTGGACTCAACAAGATTTTGATGAAACGAACAGAAGGATTTGTTGTAAAGTTTTGAGTCAAAAAAATGAAGTGAAATTAAAAAAAAATTGTGTACTTTCAGTCAGATCTAGTTTACTCAAAAACTAAACAAGAAATCCAAAATCTCTGTTCATTTTTTTCATAACTAACATCTGTACAAAATGGAACAAGAAATATAAACCTGGTTCTGGTTTTAATCTGAAAAATAGATTAAAATGCCCCAAATATGTGTAATTTTGTCCGTTTTTACGCATTACTTATTTTTTAGAAGAAACTCTTACATAATGAAAAACTTGTAATATATTTGTTCTTACATTTATGTGAGTGAACTACAGGAGACGTTTACAACTGATATCTTTAAATTTAAGATGTTTACCTGTTTCACCTGCTGTGTCTCACCTCAAACAGAAAAAACAGTGAATCTTGATTTGACGATTCCACCAAACTAGTTTAACATCACAAGAATTATTTTTTTTTTAAATCTACCAATTGTTTCTGTTGTTGGAGTTTTTAAATCAGGTTCAAACCGGGACCAAACCAGGACTAAACCAGGTCTAAACCAGGTCTAAACCAGGACTAAACCAGGTCTAAACCAGGACTAAACCAGGGTTAAACCAGGTCTAAACCAGGATTAAACCAGGTCTAAACCAGGGTTAAACCAGGACTAAACCAGGTATAAACCAGGACTAAACCAGGACTAAACCAGGGTTAAACCAGGTCTAAACCAGGGTTAAACCAGGGTTAAACCAGGACTAAACCAGGTATAAACCAGGACTAAACCAGGACTAAACCAGGACTAAACCAGGTCTAAACCAGGACTAAACCAGGGTTAAACCAGGTCTAAACCAGGATTAAACCAGGTCTAAACCAGGGTTAAACCAGGTCTAAACCAGGGTTAAACCAGGGTTAAACCAGGACTAAACCAGGGTTAAACCAGGACTAAACTGGGATTAAACCAGGGTTAAACCAGGACTAAACCAGGTCTAAACCAGGGTTAAACCAGGTCTAAACCAGGTCTAAACCAGGGTTAAACCAGGACTAAACCAGGACTAAACCAGGGTTAAACCAGGACTAAACTGGGATTAAACCAGGTCTAAACCAGGGTTAAACCAGGACTAAACCAGGTCTAATCCAGGTCTAAACCAGGACTAAACCAGGACTAAACCAGGGTTAAACCAGGACTAAACCAGGACTAAACCAGGACTAAACCAGGACTAAACCAGGACTAAACACCGGTCGGGTCTGAACCTGAAGAGTTAAACGCTCAGTTCTGGTTCAGTCCCGTTCAGAAGTCGATGGTCCGGCTCTGACTTTCCTCTGGACTCCAGCCCCATCGATCCACAGCGCTCTCTCCGCCCCTCCATCAATCACAACCTTTTCTTCTTTCTCTTCTCATTACTCACTCCTCTCTCACTTTACTTCTCAGTTCCCCTGTTTCTTCATCTTCTCTCTCCATAACTTCTCTCTTCTCTCTCCGTGTCTTTTCTTTCCATCTCTTTCTCTCTCTGTGTCTCTTCTCTCTCCGTTTCTTTCTCTTCTCTCACCGTCTCTTTTCTCTTCGTCTCTTCTCTCTCTGTCTCTTTCTCTTCTCTCTCAGTCTCTCTCTTCTCCTTCCTTTCTCTTCTCTCTCCATTCCTTTCTCTTCTCTCTCAGTCTCTTTTCTCTCTCTGTTTCTCTGTTCATTTTCTTTCTTTTCATTTCTCTTCTCTCTCTATCTCTTTTCTCTTTATCCCTCTTTTTCATATCTTCATCTTTGCGTTCTTGTTTCTCTTCCACCTTCCTCTTCCGTTCGTCTCTCTCTACTCTTTCTCTCATCAGTCTTTCACTCGTCTCTTCTCAGTCTTTCACTCGTCTCTTCTCTGTCTCTCAGTCTCTCACTCGTCTCTTCTCTGTCTCTCAGTCTTTCACTCGTCTCTTCTCTGTCTCTCAGTCTTTCACTCGTCTCTTCTCTGTCTCTTCTCTTTCACTCGTCTCTTCTCTGTCTCTCAGTCTTTCACTCGTCTCTTCTCTGTCTCTTCTCTTTCACTCGTCTCTTCTCTGTCTCTCAGTCTTTCACTCGTCTCTTCTCTGTCTCTTCTCTTTCACTCGTCTCTTCTCTGTCTCTCAGTCTTTCACTCGTCTCTTCTCTGTCTCAGTCTTTCACTCGTCTCTTCTCTGTCTCTTCTCTTTCACTCGTCTCTTCTCTGTCTCTTCTCTTTCACTCGTCTCTTCTCTGTCTCTCAGTCTTTCACTCGTCTCTTCTCTGTCTCAGTCTTTCACTCGTCTCTTCTCTGTCTCTTCTCTTTCACTCGTCTCTTCTCTGTCTCTCAGTCTTTCACTCGTCTCCTCTGTCTCTCAGTCTTTCACTCGTCTCTTCTCTGTCTCAGTCTTTCACTCGTCTCTTCTCTGTCTCAGTCTCTCACTCGTCTCTTCTCTGTCTCTCAGTCTTTCACTCGTCTCTTCTCTGTCTCTTCTCTTTCACTCGTCTCTTCTCTGTCTCTCAGTCTTTCACTCGTCTCTTCTCTGTCTCTCAGTCTTTCACTCGTCTCTTCTCTTTCACTCGTCTCTTCTCTGTCTCTCAGTCTTTCACTCGTCTCTTCTCTGTCTCTTCTCTTTCACTCGTCTCTTCTCTGTCTCAGTCTTTCACTGCCTCTTCTCTGTCTCTTCTCTTTCACTCGCCTCTTCTCTGTCTCACAGTCTTTAACTGTTCTCCTCTGTCTCTCAGTCTTTCACTCGTCTCTTCTCTGTCTCAGTCTTTCACTCGTCTCTTCTCTGTCTCTCAGTCTTTCACTCGTCTCTTCTCTGTCTCTTCTCTTTCACTCGTCTCCTCTGTCTCTCAGTCTTTCACTCGTCTCTTCTCTGTCTCAGTCTTTCACTCGTCTCTTCTCTGTCTCAGTCTTTCACTCGTCTCTTCTCTGTCTCTCAGTCTTTCACTCGTCTCTTCTCTGTCTCTCAGTCTTTCACTCTTCTCTTCTCTGTCTCTCAGTCTTTCACTCGTCTCTTCTCTGTCTCAGTCTTTCACTCTTCTCTGTCTCTCAGTCTTTCACTCGTCTCTGCTCTGTCTCTCAGTCTTTCACTCGTCTCTTCTCTGTCTCTTCTCTTTCACTCGTCTCTTCTCTGTCTCTCAGTCTTTCACTCGTCTCTTCTCTGTCTCTTCTCTTTCACTCGTCTCTTCTCTGTCTCTCAGTCTTTCACTGCCTCTTCTCTGTCTCTTCTCTTTCACTCGCCTCTTCTCTGTCTCTCAGTCTTTCACCTCTGCCTCCTCTGTCTCTCAGTCTTTCACTGCCTCTTCTCTGTCTCAGTATTTCACTCGTCTCTTCTCTGTCTCAGTCTCTCACTCGTCTCTTCTCTGTCTCTCAGTCTTTCACTTTCGTCTCTTCTCTGTCTCTCAGACTTTCACCTGCCTCTTCTCTGTCTCTTCTCTTTCACTCGTCTCTTCTCTGTCTCTCAGTCTTTCACTCGTCTCTTCTCTGTCTCTCAGTCTTTCACTCGTCTCTTCTCTTTCACTCGTCTCTTCTCTGTCTCTCAGTCTTTCACTCGTCTCTTCTCTGTCTCTCAGTCTTTCACTCGTCTCTTCTCTGTCTCTTCTCTTTCACTCGTCTCTTCTCTGTCTCTCAGTCTTTCACTCGTCTCTCAGTCTTTCACTCGTCTCTTCTCTGTCTCTTCTCTTTCACTCGTCTCTTCTCTGTCTCTCAGTCTTTCACTCGTCTCTTCTCTGTCTCTTCTCTTTCACTCGTCTCTTCTCTGTCTCTCAGTCTTTCACTCGTCTCCTCTGTCTCTCAGTCTTTCACTCGTCTCTTCTCTGTCTCTCAGTCTTTCACTCGTCTCTTCTCTGTCTCTCAGTCTTTCACTCGTCTCTTCTCTGTCTCAGTCTTTCACTCGTCTCTTCTCTGTCTCAGTCTTTCACTCGTCTCTTCTCTGTCTCTTCTCTTTCACTCGTCTCTTCTCTGTCTCTCAGTCTTTCACTGCCTCTTCTCTGTCTCTTCTCTTTCACTCGCCTCTTCTCTGTCTCTCAGTCTTTCACCTGCCTCCTCTGTCTCTCAGTCTTTCACTCGTCTCTTCTCTGTCTCAGTCTTTCACTCGTCTCTTCTCTGTCTCAGTCTTTCACTCGTCTCTTCTCTGTCTCTCAGTCTTTCACTCGTCTCTTCTCTGTCTCTCAGTCTTTCACTCTTCTCTTCTCTGTCTCTCAGTCTTTCACTCGTCTCTTCTCTGTCTCAGTCTTTCACTCTTCTCTGTCTCTCAGTCTTTCACTCGTCTCTTCTCTGTCTCAGTCTTTCACTCGTCTCTTCTCTGTCTCAGTCTTTCACTGCCTCTTCTCTGTCTCTTCTCTTTCACTGCCTCTTCTCTGTCTCTCAGTCTTTCACTCGTCTCTTCTCTGTCTCTTCTCTTTCACTCGTCTCTTCTCTGTCTCTCAGTCTTTCACTCGTCCTCTTCTCTGTCTCAGTCTTTCACTCGTCTCTTCTCTGTCTCTTCTCTTTCACTCGTCTCTCTTCTCTGTCTCTCAGTCTTTCACTCGTCTCTTCTCTGTCTCTCAGTCTTTCACTCGTCTCTTCTCTGTCTCTTCTCTTTCACTCGTCTCTTCTCTGTCTCTCAGTCTTTCACTGCCTCCTCTGTCTCTCAGTCTTTCACTCGTCTCTTCTCTGTCTCAGTCTTTCACTGCCTCTTTTCTGTCTCAGTCTCTCACTCGTCTCTTCTCTGTCTCTCAGTCTTTCACTCGTCTCTTCTCTGTCTCTTCTCTTTCACTCGTCTCTTCTCTGTCTCTCAGTCTTTCACTCGTCTCTCTTCTCTGTCTCTCAGTCTTTCACTGCCTCTTCTCTTTCACTCGCCTCTTCTCTGTCTCTCAGTCTTTCACTGCCTCTCAGTCTTTCACTGCCTCTTCTCTGTCTCTTCTCTTTCACTGCCTCTTCTCTGTCTCTGTCTTTCACTCGTCTCTTCTCTGTCTCTTCTCTTTCACTCGCCTCTTCTCTGTCTCTCAGTCTTTCACTGCCTCCTCTGTCTCTCAGTCTTTCACTGCCTCTTCTCTGTCTCAGTCTTTCACTCGTCTCTTCTCTGTCTCTCAGTCTTTCACTCGTCTCTTCTCTGTCTCTTCTCTTTCACTGCGTCTCTTCTCTGTCTCTCAGTCTTTCACCTGCCTCCTCTGTCTCTCAGTCTTTCACTGCCTCTTCTCTGTCTCAGTCTTTCACTCGTCTCTTCTCTGTCTCAGTCTTTCACTGCCTCTTCTCTGTCTCTCAGTCTTTCACTGCCTCTCTTCTCTGTCTCTCAGTCTTTCACTCTTCTCTTCTCTGTCTCTCAGTCTTTCACTCGTCTCTTCTCTGTCTCAGTCTTTCACTCTTCTCTGTCTCTCAGTCTTTCACTCGTCTCTGCTCTGTCTCTTCTCTTTCACTCGTCTCTTCTCTGTCTCTCAGTCTTTCACTCGTCTCTTCTCTGTCTCTTCTCTTTCACTCGTCTCTTCTCTGTCTCTCAGTCTTTCACTCGTCTCTTCTCTGTCTCTTCTCTTTCACTCGTCTCTTCTCTGTCTCTCAGTCTTTCACTCGTCTCCTCTGTCTCTCAGTCTTTCACTCGTCTCTTCTCTGTCTCAGTCTTTCACTCGTCTCTTCTCTGTCTCAGTCTCTCACTCGTCTCTTCTCTGTCTCTCAGTCTTTCACTCGTCTCTTCTCTGTCTCTCAGACTTTCACTCGTCTCTTCTCTGTCTCTTCTCTTTCACTCGTCTCTTCTCTGTCTCTCAGTCTTTCACTATTCTCTTCTCTGTCTCTCAGTCTTTAACTCGCTCTCTTCTCTTTCACTCGCCTCTTCTCTGTCTCTCAGTCTTTCACTGCCTCTTCTCTGTCTCTCAGTCTTTCACTCGTCTCTTCTCTGTCTCTTCTCTTTCACTCGTCTCTTCTCTGTCTCTCAGTCTTTCACTCGTCTCTCAGTCTTTCACTCGTCTCTTCTCTGTCTCTTCTCTTTCACTCGTCTCTTCTCTGTCTCTCAGTCTTTCACTCGTCTCTTCTCTGTCTCTTCTCTTTCACTCGTCTCTTCTCTGTCTCTCAGTCTTTCACTCGTCTCCTCTGTCTCTCAGTCTTTCACTCGTCTCTTCTCTGTCTCTCAGTCTTTCACTCGTCTCTTCTCTGTCTCTCAGTCTTTCACTCGTCTCTTCTCTGTCTCAGTCTTTCACTCGTCTCTTCTCTGTCTCAGTCTTTCACTCGTCTCTTCTCTGTCTCTTCTCTTTCACTCGTCTCTTCTCTGTCTCTCAGTCTTTCACTCGTCTCTTCTCTGTCTCTTCTCTTTCACTCGTCTCTTCTCTGTCTCTCAGTCTTTCACTCGTCTCCTCTGTCTCTCAGTCTTTCACTCGTCTCTTCTCTGTCTCCAGTCTTTCACTGCCTCTTCTCTGTCTCAGTCTTTCACTCGTCTCTTCTCTGTCTCTCAGTCTTTCACTCGTCTCTTCTCTGTCTCTCAGTCTTTCACTCTTCTCTTCTCTGTCTCTCAGTCTTTCACTCGTCTCTTCTCTGTCTCAGTCTTTCACTCTTCTCTGTCTCTCAGTCTTTCACTCGTCTCTTCTCTGTCTCAGTCTTTCACTCCTTCTCTGTCTCTCAGTCTTTCACTCGTCTCTTCTCTGTCTCAGTCTTTCACTCTTCTCTGTCTCTCAGTCTTTCACTCGTCTCTTCTCTGTCTCAGTCTTTCACTCGTCTCTTCTCTGTCTCTCAGTCTTTCACTCGTCTCTTCTCTGTCTCTCAGTCTTTCACTCGTCTCTTCTCTGTCTCTCAGTCTTTCACTCGTCTCTTCTCTGTCTCAGTCTTTCACTCTTCTCTGTCTCTCAGTCTTTCACTCGTCTCTTCTCTGTCTCAGTCTTTCACTCGTCTCTCTTCTCTTCCACTCGTCTCTCTCTTTCTTTCCTGCTCTCTTTCTCTCTTTTGTTTGCGTGGACTTCAGGACGACTTGGTGCAGAGGCTCATCAGTCTTTCTTCGACCTGAACTGAACTGTGGACGTCACTGTCACTGAACAAAAGGCTCCGGACGTCCTGCGTCAGGCCGGTCTGATCTAGTTCAGTCCTGGTTCAGTTTAGATTTATGTCCCTCAAATGTCATTGTTTAAGTTATGTTTGTGAGCCTTGTTTTAAAAGCCATTGTTGCTTCTCTGGAGGGAAAGAACAAGCACAATCTTTTTTTTTAATTGCTAGAAGAAAAAATTGTTATCAACCCTTTAAAATGTAATTTCATCAGAATGGGAGGCGACTGGAGTCTAAATGAAGTAAACCATAAAAACCATTTCACTGATTAACTGATATCAGATCTAAATGCTAATGACTTTACGTCTTTATAATCAAACACCAAGCAACTGGTTGGAATATCCACGATAGAAGCTCTGTCAGTTTGCTTTTACTGTTACAAAGGATGGGAAAAAAAATAAAAATTGTTGCATCACAAAAGTATAACATGTGGTAACGTGTGATTTATCTGAAGATAAAATGTCAGCATAAGTTTTTGTCCAGTAGGGGTGTCAAAAATATTAAATCAAAACAAAAACTAGCACTGAAACTAGATACAACAACTTTAAGAACATGAAGTAACCACTATTATTTTGTACTTTATCTATTTGCTATCATTGTGGTCTGTAATTTAGTTGATTGAGTATCATGCTATTCCTTCAAACTCGAGTTCTTTAGTATTGTGACTATTGTCCAATAATAAGCCATCACAAATGCCATGTTTGTGTCATAATGTGCTTTAAATCTCCAGTAAATGCAGTAAAACCCAGTGTTATTAGTTCAAAGCTGCTCTGAGTCACTCACATGTGTCTGAGAGATTTTACTGCCACAAAACCACCTGCATGTTTCAGATTTTGTGACATTCTGAGGTTAATCCCAGTTTCTCCAGTGAATCAGATGAAGTCCCGCTGCACTTTTGCTCTGGTTCACGGCGTAGAATGTGTAACGGGACCCCGGCTCTGACCCCGCCGTGACTGACAGCTCAGACGGGCTCCAAAGCCTCACATCGCGCCGAGCTCCGACGCAGCGTCATGGATCTTTTTGTCATTTCAATTATAGATCTGTGTCCGATGAGAGCGCGGCGCTAAATGAACTGCCACGCGCCGCTTTGTCTGAGAGAAGACGCCGTCTGCGCCCCGCGACCCTCATCCATCCACAACAAGGATCTGCATCTACAAAGGACTAAACCAGAACTAAACCAGGACTGAACCAGGGCTAAACCCGGGCTAAACCAGGGCTAAACCCGGGCTAAACCAGGGCTAAAACAGAGCTAAACCAGGACTAAACCAGGGCTAAACCAGGTCTAAACCAGGACTAAACCAGGACTAAACCAGGGCTAAACCAGGGCCAAACCAGGGCTAAACCAGGGCTAAACCAGGGCTAAACCAGGGCTAAACCAGGACTAAACCAGGACTAAACCAGGACTAAACCAGGGCTAAACAAGGACTAAACCAGGGCTAAAACAGAGCTAAACCAGGGCCAAACCAGGGCTAAACCAGGTCTAAACCAGGACTAAACCAGGGCTAAACCAGGGCTAAACCAGGGATAAACCAGGGCTAAACCAGGGCTAAACCAGGGCTAAACCAGGGCTAAACCAGGGATAAACCAGGGCAAAACTAGGGTTAAACCAGGGATAAACCAGAGCTAAACCAGGGCAAAACCAGGACTAAACCAGGACTAAACCAGGACTAAACCAGGGCAAAACCAGAGCTAAACCAGGGCTAAACCAGGACCAAACCAGGACTACACCGGGACCAAACCGGGACCAAACCAGGACTAAACGGGACAAAACCAGGGCGAAATCAGGACTAAACAGAACTAAAACTAGGACCAAAGCAGGACTAAAACCACAGCTGCACATTATGGAGAATTAACGTGATATGTTTAACTGCTGCAATATTGCTATTATTACCACATTTGATGATGAGGCATTTCAGTATAAAAGGAAAAATATGATGCATTTTTCATATTGTTATCCTTTAAACCTGCTCTTGAGCACCTTAAATTTGCCACCTCATTTAGAAGGAAAAGAAAAAAGTTTATTGCACTAAATGAACAAGTTTCTCTGCTCTCTGCCCTCACACTCACTGAGTGTACGCTGCCAGTAGATGGCGCCTAGAGCTATACACAGTTTAGTTCTGTTATCACTTTAAGAGACGCTATGATCAAGCTAGCAGTAGCAGTTATTGTGTTTAGAGGCAGAAATGCTCAGAGTCTGTGACGATTTAAGGACTTAAAACAGCAGAAGATTCTCAGACAAGTGAGTATTTGATCTGAAAAAACGTCACAGATCAAGGAGTTCAGCAGGAAGTGTTTTTGACGCTTGGAGAGGAAGGGATTCTCAGACCAACATTCCTCAAAATGACATGAATGAAGCTAAATGCAACTCCAGTGTGTTTTTGTGACAGAACATTGTTAGAACAGGGTTAAAATCTCCTTTAAAACCTTTTTGTCAAACTGTGTCAAAATATAAATTTAAGAGACAAAAAAATCAAGAAAGACTAATTTAGAATGAAAAAGGAAAATCATGAATAAAATCAGCCTTTTCAACGTTTCAATATAAAAAAAACAGTAAACATTTGATGGAAGATCTTTGTTAATATCGTGATATCGATGCTTTTGCGTCATACGCTGCAGCCCTGGACCAAACCCAATACTGCAACGTCCTAGTTCTGCCGCCAACATTGTTTTATTGGAAAATTAAACATCCTCTGAAAATAAAAGAAACCCATAAAGGAGCACTTTATGGGTTTCTTTTATATATAAATAAATGTGAAATGCCACTGCGTTTGTGATAGAATCATAACCTCTGTATCGCTCTCCGTCCAGAGCAGCGCTCACTCTCGCTCCCTCTGAGAGTTATATTGGCCTTTATGTTTAAACGCTCTTTTAATAATCGGAGTCGTGCGGCGCGAGAGGACGAGATGGAACAGATCAACGACCCGACAACGCGAGGAAATGGAAAAAACAGAGGCGGGAAAACCAGAGTGGACCCACATCCAATTATGAAAACTCGCCAAGTGTGAAAGGAAAGTAAGTTGTGTGCGGCGCAGTCTGGACCTTTGTGTGGAAACATCAGCCGAAGATGAACGCCTTGTAACGGCTCAGCATCGTTACGACTCAAAGTTGTATTTAGAGTGACTCCTGTCTGAGTCATCTTTATTCTCGTGCACTCGGGACGCCCCCCAGACACGCCCACGGCTCAGATTTCACTCATAAATGCACCGTGTGGAGCTGGAGCTACAGAAACCAGGGCTTTCGACCTTTTTTAAAAGTGCCTCTGACAGGTTGAAATACACATTTAACTAAAAAACGCAGTTAAAGTAAATATATTCAAATTTCTACAAAATATTAACACATTTTACCCCAGTTTAGCTATTTTTTTAGGTTTAAAATTTTACTTCCTGGTTGTAAAGTATGACATCACACAAGGAAATTACCATAGCAACCACACTGTAAACTGGGCCAAAACTCATCTAATGTCACAGAGTTTGTTCATTTGACAAAGAAAAACACCTTTATTTTGTTGAATTAATGGTTAAAGGGTCAAAAAAGTAGTTTATTTTGTGCAAATTATGCATAACTTTTGTCTCCTCAGTGTGATGTCATAGATTTTTTAACTTCCTGTAATTTTCAACAGATTTTTCCACTTTTCACCACAAAGAGCGACCTGATCGGTGTAAAACTATAATTTATATTTACAAGAGGAAAGTCAAAATTAGAAAATCGTAAAAACCTGTAATTCGCACTTTAAGTTGTGTCACTCTTTTTGGGATCAAAAAACACCACGACCCACCATTTACTGAAACATCACCAAATGAGAACGACGTGTAATGATGTGTGTAAATCATGTCTGTGCCACTGTCTGTTCTGTAAATTTGACAATAGTACTGGTTTTGTATTCTTTTTTGGTCGCTCAGGACAATCCAAAAAGGTAAATTAGTCAGTTACATCTGCATTTGTGAATCTGTTATTGGACATTGTTCCAAGGCCCCCTGGTAAAACCTCCAGCACTTCCCCGACACACACCGGCCGAAAATCAAGGACATAAACAACATAGACATGAATATGCAAATTAAATTGTGTTTTTGCCGCTGGCTGGTGATCCAACTTTGATCTGTGGATGGCTGTTGGATGTTTAATGAAATTTAAGCATTTCATGTGTTCATAAAAAAAAAAAAAACATTTTCATTGAATTTGTGCAGTTTAAAAGCAGAGTTGAACATCAGTAAAAACCAAAAACACAATAAACAATGACATTTATACATTAAGACTTTAAAATCTTCATTAAACTCACTTCATATCTTTTCTTTTTGGGGATATAAATAATCTTAGAATAATTTAATGTAAATAAAATGATTAGTCGACTAATAAAAATCTTGGTCGACTAAGATACTATCGACCGATTAACCAACTAATCGCTACAGCCCTACCCTAAAGCATATAACTTTACAAAAAGATGAGCCGTAGCAATTAAAAAGCAGAATTCAAATAGATAGTTTGTATTTATTCACCTTATTCCGCCCCGCCCACTTTAGCTTCTTTTTATGTCTCTGATCCGCGCTCTTGTAGTAAAGGGACGTCCGGTTTGACACTAACGGTGTTGGTGCAAACGGCTAATGAGGGAAAAGCCTCTCACTAAAACATTACATAAAGTAGATTGATTTGTGTAAAATGTTTAATGAACACGAGGAAAAACACGTCAACAACGCACCGACCCCTGAGGCCTGAAAACGTCTTTTTAGTCGAGTAGAACTTATTTTCTGTTGAGCTCGTCTGCTCCGTGTGAACTACAACGGAAACAAGACGGCGGCGCGTACGGCAACGTCTGGAATAAGATGAATAAATTGGGCTGCATTCTCTTTGTTGGGGCGTTTTTCTTCGAGCGACGATTTCTGCAAATCTCCCAGATCTTACATTTTACCAAGGATGAAGTTATTTTTTGGAGACTACTGCATTGAATTTCCTCGAGTTTGTTTTCTTCGTTGTGTCGAACATGTGAGCGTTATCCGGAAGAAATGATGACACAACAACACGGTAAATATTGAGTGAGAATCTGAGTGAACATTTGACTAACAGTAATGTAACGGTATGTAGTATGTAGTATGTAGTATGTAGTATTAACAGTACTGAGGAGTAGCAGTAGTGGTAGCTGTAATAATAAGTGTCTCATTAGCAGTAAATTTACTTAAGTGTGTCCAGAGCGTGTGGTTAACGAGGTCATTAAACCACAGAACTGTAGAGCGGCTTTTATGGAGCGCCGCCAAGCCCCGATGTACGATAAATACATGCGTATGATTTGGTGAGACACGTGAGCGTTCGTGGACCGTGAGCGCTCAACCGACTCCGACGCACAGGAACGATACGTCAGCCGCGCCTCAGATGCAGATTGAACTTCGGTTTTCGGCGAGTGAAGCGGAGATAATGAGAATCTCGGCAGGTCTGCGTCGTTGGCCGTGAGTGACAGAGAACGTACATTAAAGGCGTTTAAAGTGAAATGGTTTGACAGGACTGGGGGGGCAAACTAAGGCCCGGGGGCCACAGGTGGCCCTTCTGGCTTCTTGATCCGGCCGCAAAGCATTTCATTCATTTTATTTGTCAGGGGAAAAAAGAGTGTAATTTTTCTTTTTCTAATCAGTAAATAATGCAAAACAAAAGTTGACATACGCTGTTTTCCTTTTTTGCACTGCTCATGGGTTTCAGTCAGGCGGGTGGGGATAGGGGGTAGGTGAAAACAGATATTTTCATAGAACTCAAGCCTCAAATTCAGCACAACACAGGATTATTCAAAAAAAAAAAAAAGCAGGAATCAGTAAAATCATGATGAGAGCGATACTATGGATAAAAGCGTATTATACACCAATACATCCCCTTTAATGTGTGTGTGTGTGTGTGTGTGTGTGTGTGTGTGTGTGTGTGTGTGACATGTGTGTGTGTGTGTGTGTGTGTGACATGTGTGTGTGACATATGTGTGTGTGTGTGACATGTGTGTGTGTGTGTGTGAGACGTGTGTGTGTGACATGTGTGTGTGTGTGTGAGTGACATGTGTGTGTGACATGTGTGTGTGTGTGTCATGTGTGTGTGTGTGTGTGTGTGACATGTGTGTGTGTGTGTGTGACGTGTGTGTGTGAGTGACATGTGTGTGTGTGTGTGATGTGTGTGTGTGTGTACGTACAGAGTGTGTGTTTATGAATGACCCTGAGACAGAAGCAGCTACAGCCCTCAGTTTGATGGATGTCCTGAGTAAACTAACATTAATACACTTCACAGAGACTGAACCAGGACTGAACCAGGACTGAACCAGGACTGAACCAGAGACTAGACCAGAGGGTTAAACCCACAAGGGTTAAAGCCGTGCTAAAACAGACTTATTAAGGACTAAACCAGGAAAAGAGCGTGGACTCAATCAGAACTGAACATGTTGTTAGACAGAATAAATCTAGTCTTAGTCCAAAAGCAGGACTAAACCCTGCCTAAATTAAGAGGTCCAAAGTGGATGTAAATCAGGACTAATCCAAGACTTAAGAAAGGGTCTGAACTAGGACTAAAGCAGGACAAAGTAGGACTAAACCCAGCCTAAATCAGGAGGTCTAAACCAGGACTAAAGCAGGATTAAAACCAGGTCTAAAGCAAGTCCAGAGCAGGTCTAAAGCAGGACTAAAGCAGGACTAAACCAGGTCTAAAGCAGGAGCAGGTCTAAAGCAGGTCTAAAGCAGGACTAAAGCAGGACTAAAGCAGGACTAAAGCAGGACTAAAGCAGGACTAAAGCAGGTCTAAAGCAGGACTAAAGCAGGACTAAAGCAGGTCTAAAGCGGGTCTAAAGCGGGTCTAAAGCAGGTCTAAAGCAGGACTAAACCAGGACTAAAGCAGGACTAAAGCAGGACTAAAGCAGGTCTAAAGCAGGACTAAAGCGGGTCTAAAGCGGGTCTAAAGCAGGTCTAAAGCAGGACTAAAGCAGGTCTAAAGCAGGTCTAAAGCGGGTCTAAAGCGGGTCTAAAGCGGGTCTAAAGCAGGACTAAAGCAGGTCTAAATCAGGACTAAAGCAGGTCTAAAGCAGGTCTAAAGCGGGTCTAAAGCGGGTCTAAAGCTGGTCTAAAGCAGGACTAAAGCAGGTCTAAAGCAGGACTAAAGCAGGACTAAAGCAGGTCTAAAGCGGGTCTAAAGCGGGTCTAAAGCAGGTCTAAAGCAGGTCTAAACCAGGACTAAAGCAGGACTAAAGCAGGACTAAAGCAGGTCTAAAGCAGGACTAAAGCGGGTCTAAAGCGGGTCTAAAGCAGGTCTAAAGCAGGACTAAAGCAGGTCTAAAGCAGGTCTAAAGCGGGTCTAAAGCGGGTCTAAAGCGGGTCTAAAGCAGGACTAAAGCAGGTCTAAAACAGGACTAAAGCAGGTCTAAAGCAGGTCTAAAGCGGGTCTAAAGCGGGTCTAAAGCGGGTCTAAAGCGGGTCTAAAGCGGGTCTAAAGCGGGTCTAAAGCGGGACTAAAGCAGGACTAAAGCAGGACTAAAGCAGGACTAAAGCAGGACTAAAGCAGGTCTAAAGCAGGTCTAAAGCAGGACTAAAGCAGGACTAAAGCAGGACTAAAGCAGGACTAAAGCAGGACTAAAGCAGGTCTAAAGCAGGACTAAAGCGGGACTAAAGCGGGACTAAAGCGGGACTAAAGCGGGTCTAAAGCGGGTCTAAAGCGGGTCTAAAGCAGGTCTAAAGCAGGTCTAAAGCAGGTCTAAAGCAGGACTAAAGCAGGACTAAAGCAGGACTAAAGCAGGACTAAAGCAGGACTAAAGCAGGTCTAAAGCAGGTCTAAAGCAGGTCTAAAGCAGGTCTAAAGCAGGACTAAAGCAGGACTAAAGCAGGACTAAAGCAGGACTAAAGCGGGTCTAAAGCGGGTCTAAAGCGGGTCTAAAGCAGGTCTAAAGCAGGTCTAAAGCAGGTCTAAAGCAGGACTAAAGCAGGACTAAAGCAGGACTAAAGCAGGACTAAAGCAGGACTAAAGCGGGTCTAAAGCGGGTCTAAAGCGGGTCTAAAGCAGGTCTAAAGCAGGTCTAAAGCAGGACTAAAGCAGGTCTAAAGCAGGACTAAAGCAGGACTAAAGCAGGACTAAAGCAGGTCTAAAGCAGGACTAAAGCAGGACTAAAGCAGGTCTAAACCAGGTCTAAAGCAGGTCTAAAGCAGGACTAAAGCAGGACTAAAGCAGGACTAAAGCAGGACTAAAGCAGGACTAAAGCAGGACTAAAGCGGGTCTAAAGCGGGTCTAAAGCAGGTCTAAAGCAGGTCTAAAGCAGGTCTAAAGCAGGACTAAAGCAGGACTAAAGCAGGACTAAAGCAGGTCTAAAGCAGGACTAAAGCAGGACTAAAGCAGGTCTAAAGCAGGTCTAAACCAGGTCTAAAGCAGGTCTAAAGCAGGACTAAAGCTGGACTAAACCAGGTCTAAACCAGGTCTAAAGCAGGACTAAACCAGGTCTAAAGCAGGACTAAACCAGGTCTAAAGCAGGTCTAAAGCAGGACTAAACCAGGTCTAAAGCAGGACTAAACCAGGTCTAAAGCAGGACTAAAGCAGGTCTAAAGCAGGACTAAAGCAGGTGTAAAGCTGGCCTGCGCGGCCCACAGCTGCAGCTCTGAGTGTGATGGATGGTCTGTAAAAACGCATTAATCCTGAGCGGTGTTTTCGGTGGAGCGAACGAGGCTCAGACGCACCGATCTGAACGAGGATCCTGCCAAAGAGAGCGGACTTTTACAGGCAAAGAAATCAAATTGAAGCAAAGCAGAAATGATTCGCAAAAATATTACGGCAGAAAGGCCCCGGACACAAACGCACCGGACTGAATGTAGGAAAAAAGATCCTGGAAAAATGTACTTTCACTTTGAGATTAAATATGGACAAATGTACTAGACCAGTGCTTCTCAAACTGTGGTACGCAAACATCCTCTGGTGGTACATGGACACCTCTTCAGTTCCAATGTAACTTCATTTAGAGTAAATTTTAATCAGATTTTTTGCTCTTCCTTTGGTAAATGTGTCAAACTGCTGTGGTAATGGTCTATTTGGTTCTACTTAAGACCTGGTTTATCCTTAAGTTAGACCTGAAATAGTCCTGTTATAGTCCCGGGTAAGATTTGGTGGCGCTCAGAAAGCCAAATCTTTTCTATGGTGGTACCTGACCCTGTACCAGACATTGGGACAGATGGGACAGGCTCCTGGGGGACGTACTGTATGCCTTGATTTCGATTTTGCGGATTATTATTTGGGCCGCTCTTTTTATTTTTTAACTTACTCTCTGATCTTGTTCTGTTTGCTGTAACAAAAAAAAACAAAAAAACAGTAGCGGCTCTAAAAAATCATTGAAGTTTGATGACAATTTGGATATTTTACATCTGTTAGCATTTAGCCCTCAGCTATAGCTTAAAATGTTTAATGAACACGAGCAACAACAAGTCAACAACGCACTGATTTCCCGAGGCCTGAAAACGCCTTTTTAGTCGAGTAGAACTTATTTTCTGTTGAGCTTGTCTGCTCCGTGTGAACTACAACGGAAACAAGACGGCAGCGCATACGGTAACTTCAGGAATAAGGTACCGGGAAGTGGGCAGGGATAGGGGTTAGGTGAAAACAGGATTTTTTTCTGAGGTACTGGAGCTTCAGCTGCAGGACAAAACAGGATTAACTCAAACATGCAGAAATCGATCAAAATACAACTTTGATTAAACGAATGATAAGGAAAGGTTAAAGTCTAGGAGTTGATTTAGCGTAACACGGTGCGCCCCGTTTAAAATGAAAGGATGGTTTCCCAAACAGAGGTGAGACTGATTCACACACACTGGGAGTGGGTCTGAGGAGAAGGAAGACTGTGATGCAGACAATCGTTTTTACACGAACAGTTAAACTCAGTGACTTTAGCTGTTAATCATCATTTTAAGACGAGACACCAAAGGCAAAACCCAATTTTTTGTTTTGTTTTTTGGAAACAACAAACTTGTCCAATCTGCTCCTGAGGATGAGTTATCATTTCATTTAATTCACTTCGTCCATAGATTTCTCTGGGACGTTGCATTTTTGTTCCACAGAGACATAAAGATCAGCCTTAAAGTAGATCCTGCACCAAACGGTACAATCTGGACAAGATTCTGATGAAACGTACAGAAGGATTTGTTCACATCTGATTCTAAGTCCGATTTAATTAAGTTCTAAGTGAAAATAATGAGGCAAAACTTGAATTTTTTAAGGAAAATTTTCAGTCAGATCTAAAAAAAACTAAAGAAATCCACAATCCCTTCTGTAATTTTTTTTATCATCAATGCACACTAAAAAATGAACCACGAAATTTAAACCTGGTTCTGTCCATTTTTCAGATTCATATTTCCCAAAAATGTACACTTTTGGCCGTTTTTAGATGAAAATCTTTCTTTTCTGGCATTTATGTGAGTAAACTACAGGAGACGTTTACAACTGATATCTTTAAATCAAGTAAGCAGGACAGAGGCCATGATTTATTAAAGGCTTTTTTAATTTTCTAAAAGCCCATGAGTGCCTCTGTCCTGCTTACTTGGTACAAGACTGATCCTCAACCAGAAGAGCACCTGGGTAAAACATCTACATCTACTATTGAAAAGATACTCGTGCAGCATTCCAGCAACCAAGTTTTGATATCTTTAAATGTAAGAGTTCTTCCTGTTCACCTGCAGCGTCTCGTCTTAAAACAATTTTTGTTAATGAGTTAATGAAACAAAGTCATTTTTCTCTGGATCAATGCAGCAGAAAGTTTAACCTCGAATCGTCTCGTTTTATTGTTTTTAGTAAGATCAAACTGAGCGCTGGTGTTTGCCGTTTGACGTCTTTCGAAGTTATATTTGTATTCTTCACCATCATAAAGCGTCTGGTGTTTAAGGTTCTGCAGCAGAGACGGACGGAAGGCGCTCATTACTTTCTCATTTGTGTTCACATTAGACTCAGATGTAAATATAACTCTCACTCTGACGTCCCACCGAGCTCCAGCGTCAGGCGGACGACTCTGTGCAGAAGTCGTTAGGTTTGTAATCAAGACGTGTAAATCAGAACTAAACCAGAGCTGGAGCTGACATTATTCCTGTTGTGCATTTGAGACTTTTGTAACACATTCTTAACCAAATAAAGGTTGAACGATGGTGACTGAAGGCTTCTAGACAGAGAATACTCACAAATGAAATGTATTATTCATGAAATCTGCAATAGTTTATTCTTTTTTGACATTTTGGTGCAATAACGCCACTGTATTTGTTATAAAAGGTCTTTCCGAAGGAGTCGTTATTGTTCAAATAACGATTACAATGATCAAAATACCATTATATTTTATAGTCAACTAGTCACAGAGGTCAGTTAACTGTTGCAGCCCTCGTTGGAGTTAACTCAGTATTTAACCAGAATCAAAGAAGAACTAAACCAGGTCTCAATCCTCAACCAAACTAGAACTGAAACAGGACTAAAGAGAGATTAAACCAGGTCCTTGGGCGCGTTCACACTTGCACTAGTTTGGTCCAGGTTTGAATTCTGATAAAGACTTGGTTTAGTCCTGGTTTACCCTGGTCTAGTCCCAGTTTCAATATGGAGTTTGTGACATATTACACCTTTATCCTCAACCAAACCTCTACTAAACCAGCTCTAAACCAGGTCTAAACCAGAACTATATCAAAACTAAACAAGGATTAAAGAGGGACTTAATCAGGTCTTTATCCTCGATCAAACTGGAGCTAAACCATGAATAACCAAGCCTTAAACCAGGATTAAAGAGGGACTAAACCAGGTCCTAAGGTGCGTTCAACACTTGCATCTGGGACTTGGTTTAGCCCTGGTTTAGTTCCAGGTTTATTTCCTTTTTAGTCCTAATTTTAATATAGAGTTTGTGACACATTACACATCCTTCATCCTCAACTAAACTAAACCAGAACTAAACTAGGTCTAAACCAAAACCAAACCAAGATTAAAGAGTGACTAAACCAGGTCCTGGGTGCGTTCACACTTGCACTTGTTTGGTCCTGGTTTGAGCCTGGTTTAATTCTGATGTAGACTTGGTTTGGTCTTGTTCTGGTCCTGGTTTAGTCCATGTTTAGTCTCAATATTAATGTGGAGTTTGTGACACCTTTATCCTCAACTAAACTTGGACTAAACCAGGTCCAAACCAGGACTATATCAAACCTAAACCAGGTCTAAACCAAGTCTAAACTAGGTCTAACCCGGGACTTAACCAGGTCTAAACCAAAACTAAACCAGGACTAAACCAGGTCTAAACCAGGTCTATATCAAAACTAAAGCAGAACTAAACCAGAAGTAAACCAGGTCTAAACCAGGACTATATCAAAACTAAACCAGGTCTAAATCAAGTCTAAACTAGGTCTAACCCGGGACTTAACCAGGTCTAAACCAAAACTAAACCAGGACTAAACCAGGTCTAAACCAGGTCTATATCAAAACTAAAGCAGAACTAAACCAGAAGTAAACCAGGTCTAAACCAGGACTATATCAAAACTAAACCAGGACTAAACCAGAAGGAAACCAGGTCTAAACCAGGTCTAAGTCAGGACTAAACCAGGACTAAACCAGGACTAAACCAGGTCTAAACCAGGTCTAAACCAGGACTAAACCAGAAGGAAACCAGGTCTAAACCAGGTCTAAGTCAGGACTAAACCAGGACTAAACCAGGACTAAACCAGGACTAAACCAGGTCTAAACCAGGTCTAAACCAGGTCTAAACCAGGTCTAAACCAGAGCACATTTGTAGTATTTTATCCTCCTTTTTCTGAATGCGATAAAACCCCAAATCCCATGGAAGATGTATCGGTTTAACGGCCCACGGTCCAGTGCTCCTGCGTCTGCACTGCGGAGTCTCACACACGGGCGCGCGCTGACATAATGGCGCCCTCTATCGGCTCACTGTGGAGTCTACATCCAAAACCACAGCACATTTCACAAACAAAACGGTGAGTGCTGCACAGACACAAAGAATAATGCTCTATTTGATCTCACAGGTCCTAAAACAACAAAACCAGTCAAAGTAAATCAAAGATAAACTATAGACCCTTTAAAGTCTGTGAACAAAAGCATCATAGACTCAGAACGGAGGCAAAAGTGAAGTGGAACATAATGTGATTAACCTCAGATTATCACAAAATATGACAAATGTAGATGATTTAGTGTCAGTAAAAGCCTCAGACACATGTGACATCAGAGCTGCTTTAAACACATTTATTATTGTATTTTACATCATGTTTTAGGAAATTATGATCAACTCTTTGCATTTTTGATGAAAGAAACAATCCAGATTTATGGGTTTTACTAGAAAAATACTCACAGAAATGTTGAGCCCACAATCATTTTTAATTTTATCTAGAGATATATTAGATACTATTCCATGAATTAGATTCTTTTGAAGCTAAAATACAATTTTAAGGCTAGAACATTGTATTTTGTCCATCGTTTGTTATAGAAAAGCAAACTAACTGACCTTTCTTGCCTGGATGTGCTGCTTTTTTCCAACACAAACACTTAAAACCAGTAGAATTTAAACCTAATGTGAGAAAATCATTGAAAAATTTACAGTCAACTTCATTTTGCCTCCAGTCGTCTCCGTTCTGGACATTTTGACACATCACGTTTTAAATAAATCACTAAATCGATCAAATAAATGTAAATAAATAAAAACACACACATAACTTGGAGATGTTATACAAAAGGGGTAGAAATGTGGATTGTGTTTATGCAGAAGCTTTTGGAGATGATTCTGTAAAATACATCACTGTGAATAGAACCTAGGACCGACATTATTCGGTCAAAATGTCAAAAGAGAAAAAAATAATTTTAAAAGGTGAAAATGTATGTGCACAAACCCACGTCTGCGCTTCAGAATATCACTAAATATGAAACATCCAGGCGGGTTTGTGTCAGTGAAAGCCTCAGACACATGTGAGCGACTCAGAGCTGCTTTAAACACATTTAACACTGGATTAACGACTGCATTTACGGGAGATTTAAAGCACATTACGACACACACTTTCTCAAAACGCTCACAGAAATGTTGAGTCCACAATAGTTTTTCATTTTATCCATTTTATATATTACAGATTTGATCACAAATTATATGTTTGTGAAGCCCTAATACAATTTTGAGGTCAGAAATTATTTTAAATAGGGATTTTTCAGGTCACAATATAATAACAACTACAAAATAATAATTGTGACCATGTTATAACCAAAATGTAGCCTTTTTAGATTAATCTGTAATTCCAAAAAACAACAACAACAAAAACACAACACTGACAATGAAATGTTTCACCAAGTGCCACAAATCCTACAGTAATAAGTGAAGTTTAGAAACGACAGGATGAAGTTAGATATTACCTGTTGTTAAACGTGATAATCATAATTATCTTTTTTAAATTATCTTTCCCAACCAAATTAATGAGACAGAACGTAAACACAAGCGCCTGGCTTCACTCCTGAGGGTCTATTTCAAAAAGATAATACTGTGAGTTTTGAAGATATGAACAATTTTAATGTTTATTGTTTATAGTAATAATGCAGCAAAAAGAGCTGATCAAAAATAAAAATGAAAAAGTGATGTTGTAAAGTTTCAAATAAGGGAATATTTCAGCACTTTTGTGATTAATTGTAACCTGCTCACTCCAGACTGATCTGTGTCGCTCTGAATTAGTTCTACACATTAGAATCTGGACAGGCCCCGTTGATGTCGGGAAAATGCGTAACGACGTGACTGACATTTGAACTGAAGGTCGCAGCGTCGCAAAAGCAGAACAAGTGAGAAATCGATAAATCCAGAGAGAGAAAAGCACAGACTTCTTCCTCGTCCTCAGATGCACAAAGCGCTTCTACGGCACGATTTCAAAAGCACAATAGTCCTAAATGTGTTGAAATAAACCGAAGTACATCTGTTTGTACATGTTTGTTTAGGTTCGTCTGTTTGACTTTCGCCCAAACCACAATGCTGCGCTGTGATTGGTCCTCACACAGCGGCCGGTGCAGCCTTGACAGCGGCACACGCCCTGATGGATTCTCAAGAGTCTGTGAACTCACAAATATTGGCAGAATTCATATGACAGGACCAGGTTAGATTAATTGTCCCATTTGTTTGATCAAACCTAAGCACAAGTTTCAACACATTTCTGTTGGACTGATATAATATTGTTATTGGGAAATAGAGATTTTTGTCCATGGGTTCCTGTCAGACACGTGACCTGTGCCACCGGCGGCCATCTTGGCTCGCTAATGTAAACAAATGTGAAATAAAATCTGCATAAACTGCTCACAACACAATCACAATCACAACAGTCCTGACCTTCACTGTCAGCTGTGATTCTGACAATGAAACAACAACAAATGACATCAAGAAAAGAACATTTGCATCTGAAAAGGCAAATGTGGCTTTGTTTGTAGCGACTTATGTAGAAAATGCTAATAAATGATTAGCATTGGTGATTAGCTACAGGTCAAACATAATGGACTCCAAGATCGTCTAAAACATGGCTTTTAAACGTCTGAAACCTCACCTGTGTTTGATTAAAGTGTCGCTCTAAATATTAATTATGTTATTGTATGATTCTGAGCTTTTAGTGCTGACTTTGATGAAGGTCTTTGTTGTTAAAAGTCTGTGTGACGTCGTGAAAAGCCGTTCAAACGCTCCTTATCTGCACTGACTGCTCCGGGAGACGTTCGAGGCACAAACCGACACCTTTCACCCAACATTTGTGACACACGTTTGGAAACACTCGTCGCTTCCCGTAGAAACAGACGCAGTTTAACTCTTTCTTGATGTGACGTTTGCTTTTCGACATCCACCAGCGCGACACTGCAGTCGTGTGTGATCGGGGTCTGGGCGATACGGCACAAAAGGATTATCACCATTTTCTTGGGGCCAGATCATGATTTAGGTTTAATCACGATTCACGTTCACTTTGTATTTTTCTGCTGCCTTTAATCGAGCTGCACCGTTTAGGAAACATATCTAATTGTGATTGTTCTGACCGGTGCGACTGTGATTTATGTTTTTAAAAGCTTTCATTTCAAATTCACATTTTAAACACAATTTTGTCACTTTTAGTCGTGTTTTTGTCAAATTAAACGCATCTTTGTCACTTTTAGTCACTTTTAGTCACTTTCAGTCAAGTCTTTGTCACTTTTAATCACGTCTGTCATTTTTTGTCAATTTTTGTCACTTTTACTCACGTCTTTGTCACTTTCAGTCACGTCTTTGTCACTTTTAGTCACGTCTTTCTCACTTTCAGTCACGTCTTTGTCACTTTTAGTCACGTCTTTCTCACTTTTAGTCACGTCTTTCTCACTTTTAGTCACATCTTTGTCACTTTCAGTCATGTCTTGGTCACTTTCAGTCACGTCTTGGTCACTTTCAGTCACGTCTTGGTCACTTTCAGTCACGTCTTTGTCACTTTTACTCACGTCTTTGTCACTTTTAGTCACGTCTTTGTCACTTTCAGTCACGTCTTTGTCACTTTTAGTCACGTCTTTCTCACTTTCAGTCACGTCTTTGTCACTTTTAGTCACGTCTTTCTCACTTTTAGTCACGTCTTTCTCACTTTTTGTCACATCTTTGTCACTTTCAGTCATGTCTTGGTCACTTTCAGTCACGTCTTTGTCACTTTCAGTCACGTCTTTGTCGTTTTCAGTCACGTCTTTGTCATTTTCAGTCACGTCTTTGTCGTTTTCAGTCACGTCTTTGTCGTTTTCAGTCACGTCTTTGTCGTTTTCAGTCACGTCTTTGTCACTTTTAGTCACATCTTTGTCACTTTTAGTCACGTCTTTGTCACTTTCAGTCACGTCTTGGTCATTTTCAGTCACGTCTTTGTCACTTTCAGTCACGTCTTTGTCACTTTTACTCACGTCTTTGTCACTTTCAGTCACGTCTTTGTCACTTTCAGTCACGTCTTTGTCACTTTCAGTCACGTCTTTGTCACTTTCAGTCACGTCTTTGTCACTTTTAGTCATGTCTTGGTCACTTTCAGTCACGTCTTTGTCACTTTCAGTCACGTCTTTGTCACTTTTAGTCATGTCTTGGTCACTTTCAGTCACGTCTTTGTCACTTTCAGTCACGTCTTTGTCACTTTCAGTCATGTCTTGGTCACTTTCAGTCACGTCTTTGTCACTTTTAGTCATGTCTTGGTCACTTTCAGTCACGTCTTTGTCACTTTTAGTCACGTCTTTCTCACTTTTAGTCACGTCTTTGTCACTTTTAGTCACGTCTTTGTCACTTTTAGTCACGTCTTTCTCACTTTTTGTCACATCTTTGTCACTTTTAGTCACATCTTTGTCACTTTTTGTCACTTTCACTCACGTCTTTGTCACTTTCAGTCACGTCTTTCTCACTTTCAGTCACGTCTTTGTCACTTTTAGTCACGTCTTTGTCACTTTTAGTCACGTCTTTGTCACTTTCAGTCACGTCTTTGTCACTTTTAGTCACATCTTTGTCACTTTTACTCACGTCTTTGTCACTTTTACTCACGTCTTTGTCACTTTCAGTCACGTCTTTGTCACTTTCAGTCACGTCTTTGTCACTTTTAGTCACATCTTTGTCACTTTTAGTCACGTCTTTGTCACTTTTAGTCACGTCTTTCTCACTTTTTGTCACATCTTTGTCACTTTTAGTCACATCTTTGTCACTTTTTGTCACTTTCACTCACGTCTTTGTCACTTTCAGTCACGTCTTTCTCACTTTCAGTCACGTCTTTGTCACTTTTAGTCACGTCTTTGTCACTTTTAGTCACGTCTTTGTCACTTTTAGTCACGTCTTTCTCATTATCAGTCACGTCTTGGTCATTTTCAGTCACGTCTTTCTCACTTTTAGTCACGTCTTTGTCACTTTTAGTCACCTCTTTGTTACTTTCAGTCACGTCTTTGTCGTTTTCAGTTGGCATTGAGTCGTGTTTGTTGTTTCGTTGCGCATTTTTGTCATTTTTAGTCGCTTTTTGGTGCATCGAGCCGCATTTGTTGTTTGTAGCCGTATTTTTGTCACTTTTGAACGTATTTTTATTGCTTTTGGTCGCGCTATTGTCTCTTGTTTCAGGACATGTTTGTACAAATCCAAACCACAGTGTGAGCAGCTTTTATTCAAATCAAAGCAAGACATTTTGTTGTTTGTGGAAGAAATGATTGCACTTGAAAAATTTGCTAATTGCATCCATTAAAATAGCGATTTTGTGTGGATTTGGTTTAATTGTGCAGCTCTGGCCTTTAAGAGGTGAATAAAGTCATCTGCTCAGAGGCTTCAGAGGCTAAACAACAGGAGAAAAAGTGTGTTTGAACAGACGGCTGCATTAAAGACACAAACAGTCAATCACGATACGACGATTGCACAAAAACAGCAGATTTACACCGGGACGAGCTCACGGTTCGATTCTTATCACCGTATCGCCCAGACCTGACGTGATCTGTGTGAATGCCACGTGGTGCAGACGCCTGAGAGTCGAGCCGTCTTACCGGAGCGAGGGAGCGAGCGCGTGAGGGCGTCCGGATGAGGGAGGCTGTAGACCGTCACGAGCCCCAGAGACGAGGCCACGGCCAGGAGCCCCAGCCTGGGCACGAGCGGAGCCTGAGGACCAATCAGAGCAGAGAAGAGGGCCAGGGGTGAGAGACTGGAGCACGAATGGGAACAGAGCACTTTGAGACGTCAGCGCGCCTCTGCAGTACAAGTAAAACGTAGAAGTAATCGTGTTCAGATCATCCTTTTTGTCTTTTCTGTTGACTTTAATAGAGCTGCACCTTTTAGGAAACATATGTAACTGTGATTTTTCTGACCAGTTTTGCGATTGTGATTAGATTTTCTATTCAGATTCACATTATAAGCATAATTTTGTCGCTTTTAGTCACATTTTTGTCACATTCAGTTGTGTTTGTTGTGAGTCTTTGTCACTTTTAGTCGCGTCTTTGTAATTTTTAGAAGCATTTTTGTCTCTTTCACTTGTGTTTTGGTGCATTGAGTTGAATTATTGCACGTAAGAGGTGTAAGAGGTGAATAAAGTCATCTGCTCAGAGGCTTCAGAGGCTAAACATCAGGAGAAAAAGCGTGTTTGAACAGACAGCTGCATTAAAGGGACAAACAGTCAATCACGATACAATGATTTCACAAAAACAGCAGACTGTCACCGGGACCAGCTCAACATTCCATTTTTAATCACCGTATCACCCAGACCTTGTTTAGATTATATTTAGAGCACAATAGAACAGTAAATGCAGCACAAGTAACAGTAGTTGCAGCAGTGGCTTTCAGTAGCAGTAGTTGCAGTATTTGTAGTAGTTGTAGTACTTGGAGCAGTTGCAGTAGTCGCAGTAATCGTAGTACTCGCAGTAGTTGCAGTAATCGTAGTACTCGCAGTAGTTGTAGTAGTCGTAGTACTCGCAGTAGTTGCAGAAGCGGTGGTAGTAGCAGTAGTAGTAGTAGCAGTAGCAGTACTCGCAGTAGTTGCAGTATTTGTAGTAGTCGCAGCAGTAGCAGCAGTAGTTGCAGTAGTTGTAGTAGTAGCAGTAGTTGTAGTCACAGTAGTTGTAGTAGTAGCAGTAGTAGTTGTAATCGCAGTAGTCGCAGTAGTTGCAGTAGTCGTAGTACTCGCAGTAGTTGAAGTAGTCATAGTAGTTGTAGTCACAGTAGTTGTAGTAGTAGCAGTAGTAGTTGTAATCGCAGTAGTCGCAGTAGTTGCAGTAGTCGTAGTACTCGCGGTGGTTGAAGTAGTCATAGTGGTTGTAGTCACAGTGGTTGTAGTAGTAGCAGGTAGTAGGTTGTAATCGCGAAGTGGTCGCGGTGGTTGCGGTGGTCGTGGTGCTCGCGGTGGTTGAGTAGTCATAGGTAGTTGTAGTCACGGTGGTTGTAGTAGTAGCGGTAGTGGTTGTAATCGCGGTGGTCGCGGTGGTTGCGGTGGTAGGTACTCGCGGTGGTTGGAAGTAGTCATAGTGGTTGTAGTCACAGTGGTTGTAGTAGTAGCGGTAGTGGTTGTAATCGCGGTGGTCGCGGTGGTTGCGGTGGTCGGTAGTACTCGCAGTAGTTGAAGTAGTCATAGTAGTTGTAGTCACAGTAGTTGTAGTAGTAGCAGTAGTAGTTGTAATCGCAGTAGTCGCAGTAGTTGCAGTAGTCGTAGTACTCGCAGTAGTTGAAGTAGTCATAGTACTCGCAGCAGTTGCAGTAGTCGTAGTACTCGTAGTAGTTGCGGTAGTTGAAGTACTCGCAGCAGTTGCAGTAGTCGTAGTAGTTGTAGTCACAGTAGTTGTAGTAGTAGCAGTAGTAGTAGTAGTTGCAGTAGTCGTAGTACTCGCAGTAGTTGAAGTAGTCATAGTAGTTGTAGTCACAGTAGTTGTAGTAGTAGCAGTAGTAGTTGTAATCGCAGTAGTCGCAGTAGTTGCAGTAGTCGTAGTACTCGCAGTAGTTGAAGTAGTCATAGTACTCGCAGTAGTCGTAGTACTCGCAGTAGTTCGCGGTGGTAGTAGTACGCGGCAGGTTGCAGTAGTCGTAGTAGTTGTAGTCACAGTAGTTGTAGTAGTAGCAGTAGTAGTAGTAGTTGCAGTAGTCGTAGTACTCGTAGTAGTTGCAGTAGTCGTAGTACTCGTAGTAGTTGCAGTAGTTGTAGTACTCGTAGTAGTTGCAGTAGTCGTAGTACTCGTTGTAGTCGCACTCGTCCCTGTCAGGGGTAAATCTGCACCTGTCGGTCCGTGTCGGGGGGTTCCCAGGCTCCGGCCGGACACCACTTGAGGTCCCAGACAAAGCCCCGGTCCTGAGCCAAACAGTAGACCAGAGCGGGCCGAGAGTCCGGTCTGAGGAGGAGACGGGACAACGGTCAGAGAAACGTGCCGTTTGCTGTAAACCAGGCATGTCCAAACTCAGGCCCGGGGGCCAAATGTGGCCCTCAGACCCATTTTTCTTGACCCTTAGTCTTCCTGTTGAACTGGCCCACATTGTCCTGATAAGTACTATTTACAGCACATTTCAGATTTTCTACAATTCCAACCTAAATAACTAACATTTTGGTGCAGCACAGACCTGATATTAAGACACTGAGACTGAATGTAGATGTGGTGCTTAAAACATCAGATAAAAGCAGCTTTTTTAACGTTTCACGATTGATTTGTGGCCCTCCGCTTGGTCTGTATTTCAATATGTGGCCCTTGATGGAAAAAGTTTGGACACCCCTGCTGTAAACTGTGCCTGTGTTTTCAACGGCACGTCATGACATCACAGAGGGAACAGTTTTAGAGCGTCCTATTTATTCTCAAAATGTGCATCTTTATGTTTACTGAACAAAACTGAGGACTTCTAATGAAACAAAAACCGTTGGAGACAGACTAAATATGTAGAACAGGGCGGGTCAACTTAAGGCCCGGGGGTCAGATCGGGGCATAACCTTCGACACCTGCTCCTCCGATATTCCGGTCGGCTGCTCTTCTCACCAGGATACTTTCACTTCACTTCAAAATGTTTAGCTAACTCACTCCATATCTTCAGTTTTTTTCATATAAATCCTTTTAATAACGTAATTAATCGACTAATAAAAAAGTTGGTCGACTAAAACACCGTCGACCGATTAATCGACTAAACGATTACAGCCCCGGGTCCTGAGAGTGGTTCGATGGACGGTGGACGGCGTGCTGTACCTGTGGTCGCGCTGGAGGCCGCCCAGGCTCCAGACCTGGACCAGACCCGGGCCTCCGTAGACCTGGCCGGCCCGGTGCTTCTCGTCCATGGTCCTGTGGCAGGACAGAGCCAGGTACTGGTGGCCTTCGGCGCCGTCGGGGGTCGGACACCACTCCAGGGCCCAGACCGGCCCTCCGCAGAAGAACAGCGAGTCCCAGCGGTCTGCGTGTACGGGCAGCGACGAGAACCTGAGGACGGGACGACGGGGTGAGGAAACGACAGCAAAGAGCAGGAGAGGGACGAGTTTAAATCAACTGTAGATTTTTTTCAAAATAAAGTTATTCAATATTTATGACATTAATATTCATCAAAAATGTAGTTTTGTTTTAATGATAAAACATAGTAAATGTCCTCATACCTTTAATAACTATTTTCTCAAAAAATGCCAAGTTCATTCTTATCAAACTAGACGAGCACAAACTCTTCATCTCACGTTAAGCAAAAAATCCCAAGTGAAATTTTCTTTTCGATACAGTGGAGCAAAATTATGGAATGAGTACGGCAACTTTATGAACACCTCAACACAAACAGTAAAAAAAATCTTAAGGAAATATTGTTAAATAAGTATCAACTGTGATTATTAAAATGGTTGTGTATGATCCACATAGTAATCAGAGCTCTAGATACAACATATTGGAGGCCTACATCAATACAAAATAATATTAAATAATAATAATAATACAATTTACAAAATCCAGTACATTTTCATTGGAAAAATGTTTTGTTTTGTTTTGTGGTTGTGAGGGCTGTTTTCTGTTTATCGTGTGATTTTCATTTGTAAATCATCACCAGACAGATGTTAAAATAATCAATTAAAGGGGTGTGGCTTTAAGGATGAGCCCTTTCAGGTTTCTGCCACACTCCATCACGTTTTGTGTTGTTTTGTTTTATATGGACTTCTGTTTTTTTTGATTATGTGAAAATAAATAAATCAAATCAAATCAAACTATAGATCTATACGGCTACGAAAACAGTCGAGTCATAAGTGTAACAGGAAACAGTTTGTGGAGTATAATAACATTTTTAGTGGTTGTTAGTTGTAAAAGAAAAAAGTCTAGAAAACATAAACGTTTTTGTAACCCGTGGGTCCATTAAAGGCTGCGCACTGAAATGCAACGTAATTAAAAGGACTCTGATTTGCTCTGAAGAGGCTCCTGTGAGCGCTTAAAGTGCATATGACAGGTTTTTATGATTTTCTGTGTATTAATACTTGTTGTAAATATAAATGACAGTTTTACACCAATCAGGTCACTGTTTGAGGAGAAAAGTTGAAAAATCTGTTGAAAATTACAGGAAGTAAACAAACTGATGGAGGAACTCTTTAAAGCCACCTCCCTCTTGAGTGGTTCTGGTTCAGTCCAAGTGGATGTCAGTCCTAGTTCATCTGCAGCCTGTCCGTCCGTGGGAGTAGGATCTCTCCTTCACTGTGGTTCTCCCCGAGGTTTCTACTTTTTCCCGTGGGGTTTTTTGTAGTTTTTCCTCGCCGCGAAGGAGGGTCAAAGGTCAGGGGCATTCTGGGACAGTTATCTGAACTGCTTTTACCTGTGGCCCATCGAGGCAACTGTTGTTGTGATTTTGGGCATTATAAAAATAAATTGATTTGATTTGATCACACTGTTGAGACAAAGGTTATGCATAATTTACACAAAAGAAACTAATTTTTTGACAATTTTTAAACATTAATTCAACAAAATAAATGTAATAATGCATTTTTCTTTGTCAAATGAAAAACTCCGTGACATTAGAGTTTTGGCCCAGTGTACAGTGCGGTTGCTATGGTAATTTCCTAGCGTGATGTCATCATTTTTTGTCATCATTATCAACCAGGAAGTAAAATAAAAAACCTACAGAAATTGCTAAATGGGGTAAAATTTGTAAAGATTTTAGCAGAATTTGAAATATATGTATCTTAACTGCATTTTAGTCAAATGAGTAGCTCGACCTGTCATACGCTCTTTAACTGTGACACTGTGTAGACCAGTGTTTCCCAACCAGGGGTACAGGGCCCTCAAGGGGTACGTGAGGAATTACCAGGGGGTACTTGGAAGGGTTTCAGGTTTAAATGGAGATGAAATGTACTTTAATCTGAATAAAAAGTGTCATTAGTTGTAAATGTAGCTTCTTTTTGGAGTGTCTTGGATCATAAATGTAATTAAAACAAAAAATATAATAGTAATAATTGACAATATTCGAGAAGTAAACCATTTATTTATCCAAAACTCAAGCTAAGGAGAACTCTAAACTGAAGGATCTGCACCTGAGCAGTAAGACCTTTTAGGATTTTAAAACTGAATGTGACCAATAAGCATTTAAAATGACCTATGACTTCCTGTAAAATGCTGCATATTTTATTATAATCCGCAGGTCAAAAGACAGTTATTCCCAACCTTTCTTGCCTCGCGTACCCCCTAAGCTTTGTTTTACACTCAGAGTGCCCTTTAACTTGAGTTGCAGGAAAATAAATAGGTTAACTAGTGGAATATAGTCAATTATTACTATTATATTCTTTTGTTTTAATTATGTGTATGGTCCAAGATACTCCAAAAGATGCTAAATTTGCAACTTATGACACTTTTTAATTCAGATAAAAGTACATTTCATCTCCATTTAAACCTGAAACTCTTCCACGTGCCCCCTGATAATTCCTCACGTACCCCTTGGGTCCCCGTACCCCTGGTTGGGAAACACGGCTGTACATCAGGAGCGACCGGAGCCCTTCCTGAACAGCTGCATTAAAATGTATTTTTGGATGTGTACTGTTGCACGGTCCAATCAGAAAACTGTATTCTGAATACTTTGAATACAGTTTTGCATTATATTCATGCTCAAAAATACGACGTCTTATTAAAATCACTTCATGGTTGCTGCATGGATTGTTCTGCATTAATTTATCACGGATTAAAACAAAAACAAAAATCACACACATCACAAGTTTTCCATTTTTCCCTCGCTTGTTCTGCATAGCTCGACTGATCAAACACTGCCAGGTATTCTTTTGATTTTATTAAAGAAACAGTGAGTGTGTTTGTGCTCGGGCTGGTTTCCTCGCTCACCTGTGCAGCCTCTGAGGCTCTTCTTTCTTCAGCCCTTCCCTGGACACAGAGAACAGAACCGACTGCTGCTCCTGAGGAAGGTAACTCTGCGCCTCACTGGACACAAACTCACACCGTTACTGTGTTTAAATCATTCTGAACGTCACCGTTTGAGCCTCGTATTAAAGAAGTACCTCGGTGGAAGGAGCTGCCAGTCTGTGGACGAGGGAATCCAGTCCGGAAACTCCCAGGAGCTGTGGCAGTCCTGACGACTAAACAGAACAACATAAATGAATTCAAGTAGAAGAAACTGTCTGCGCTCCTGTAGAATTCACATAAAAGAGATTTTTTTCCCCTTGAATTAACTGATCAATACTTCATAAACAATCCAGACTTTGGAGGAATACATTTGTGTTAAATGGCAATGATCCAAAGTCTGAACTCTGCTCCAAACCATACGCTTTTACTGAGATTTCCATAAAAAAGACAATTTGAAACAACTGGACCTTGGTTTAATTTACATTTCTGTATTTCCAGAAAAAGAAGAAACCTAATCATTTTAGAGACAATGTTCAAAAACAATTATATGAGAATCAAAAAAGAAACATTCTAAAATGCTCATGACTCTGTCCAGACCAGTCCAGGCTAAAGGAGCTCATTGGTGACCGAAACAAGAAAAGCAGAAGCCGAGGCCCTCTTCGTGTTACAGTAGCCTTCTTCGGACAAAAAAGGCGTCTTAAACTTTTATGACACAAAGAGTGCCTTGGCCTCTGCTTTATCACTTCTACAGGTGCTTTGGAGCTGAAAACTGAAGTGGTCGGGGCATTAAAAGCACTGTTTATGAAAGACTTGAAAGTAAAACATACAACTTGCTGTTGGTCTGAGTGGAAAGTGTGATGGTGTGAAGCGTCGCACGAGGAAGTCCGTTCACGTTGCTTTTTCCAATCTGAAAGAGAGAAAGATTAAACCGTTAACTCTTTAAATATAAGATGCATGATAACATCCTCACTGTAGGAGAGGTTCATTACAAAAGTTGTAATTATTTAGGTAACAGAATGTATAATAGTATGTATAATACGGCTAAACTTTTTGGTTTAGACCTTTTTGGTTTTGACCTCTACAAATGTATTCCCGATATCTAATCAATTTTTTTTGACCATTTTCCCTAAAATGTATTATTGGAAATTACTACAAACACATTAACTGTTGATACAGTGCATTACTCTGTAATAATCGTATAATAAATATCAACAGAAATCACTGCAGACATCCAAACCCTGGTGATAGGGAGCAGTGTAATCATTGCTCTAAAGTGTTAAACTGAAGCTTTAATTAGTGCGTTTTTATTTTCTTCAACACTTAAAAGCTTGAACTTTTTTCCTTTTACCCCTCCATCACAATGACCCGTGCAAACAGACTACAGGAGAGTTCTTGCTCATTTCCTACGTCGATCTTGAGGCCGACTTACAAAAGTGCAGAGTTCGTGGACTGTTCTTAAGTTCATAACCAGGTCGAGGGTCGTGTCAAAGACTTTTCCTGACGTAAGGTAGATTTTGCCGACAATAACTGTCACCACTTCACGCTCCAGTGTAATCCCAACAGATGAAATAACGACTGGCTCGTCACCAACAAATGACAGACAGACCACCAAGTTCCCCAAGACATAAAAGGCGAATAAGTTTACGCACGCAGCAACAAACAGCGTCCGTTTGTATCGATGTTGATGTCTTTCACAGGAATGTGCGGCAATAACCCCAACCCGATAATAATCCACAAAAACTTTGCTGGAGGCCTGAAAGTGCTGGCACAGTTCAAGCACGCGTCTTGTCTCCAATGGTCCAATGGTCCAAGAATGGTCAGCACGTTCCCCTGCTGCGAGCTCTGTGGACCTGTAGGTCTTTATAATCGTTGTAAGGACGACTTGAGAGCGCCTCGAGCTGCACACAGAGGACATACAGCAGCCGTGCAGCAAAGCCCATCTGTAGGACTGACGTAATGACGCTTTAGAAAAGCTGCACGGAGCTCTTGACAACAGTGTAAGAACTCCACGATCATCGTACGGCTTTGTTTTCTCAAAAACACCTTGAGTTGTTTTTGTGAATTGAAAGGTAGATGAATAAACTCTAAGACGGCTGTAAAAAACATTCTTCCTCTCCATGAATGTCTACGAGCTCCTGGTGTCGTACGATGTAAGATTCATATGAACTAATCGTTCGTACGGGTCATTGTGACCGAGGCTTAACCTTTAGATAAACAAGGACGTCCCATTGAGATCTTTACAAGAAGGCCACAGCCACAACACACCCATGAACCAGATGTTATTATAAGAATGAAGAAAGAGCACTTGCCTTGTTTCTCGTGGGGGCCTCCTCATAGACCTCCTTGTCCTCCTCGTCCTCCTCCTCCTCCTCCTCCTCCAGATCTTCCTCCTGATCCTCCTCCTGATCCTCGGCTTCTGCATCGTTTGGCACAAAGTCCTCGTCCTCTGCGTCGTCACTGCTGTCCACGTGCTTCCTCTTACGACCACGGCCTGAAAAACACTCCGACGGTTTAAGCATGACCGTTTAAACTGTTTAAAAATGTGTAATTGTCTCTGTATTTTCAATGGTACGTCGCCTGTTGATGACATCACAGAGGGATTCTACACTTTCATTTTGAACTTTTTTTTTTTAATTTGCAAAAAAAAAAAAGTAACCCTGTTCTAACAATGTTCCATCATCAACTTCATCAACAGGATCACCGGAACAGCTACGTTAACTCGCATTTCTTCACAAACGATTCATAAACATTTTAAAATGTTCAGCCAGTAGATGGCGCCTAAACTCACTATGTGTCATGGGAAACAGCAGCAATACAGCTGTTAATTTTGTTTTCTAATTAAAAAAAATAATAATACAAAATAGCTCTAAAACATGAGATGCCAAAAGGTACTCAAGAGCATGTTTAAAGGCTAATAAAAATATTAAAAATGCATCATATTTTTCGTTTCAGCTTTAAATGGGTAAAATTGAGTAAAAAACTCATTCAGGGCACTTCGATTCATTGAAAGAATAACAGGGTTCATTTCTAAACATCAAATGTAAAGCTTTTAATGGCGCATTTCAAGATTTTTAATGCCACACAGTCCTGACCTCGGGGCCCTCTGGGGGTTTTGGTTTTGGGCGCTGGTTCTCTCAGGGGCCCCTCACAGTCTCCGTTGGCCTGTCCTGGCTGGTCGTTGCTGAGTTGGAGCTCGTCTCTGGCCAATTTGTGGAGGTACTTCAGAGCCCTGGGACGAGAACACAGAATAAAGAAGCAGAAAGCCACGTTGCACTGGCCCCGGCCCCACCTCGGCCTCACATTTATTTATCTATATTTAAATAGATCCACGTCTGGAGCTCATAAACGTTTCGCCGCGTCGCCCGCAGACATCCCATTAAAGCCACTCACGCTCTGGCCGCTCCTCTCTTGGGTCGTGCTCCCGGCGTCTCCTCGGCCTCCTCCTCCTCGGCTCCTCCCGTCTCCGTCGGCTCCTCCTCTTTCCTCTCCTCTTCTCTCTTCCTCTTTGTGTACTTCCGTTTGGGCTTCGGCGTCTCGTTTTCAGCCGCTCCCTCGCTGTTCTGACCGCCCGCCGCGCTGGCTTTCCCCGGAGCCTTTCTGCCCGGAGCCTTTTTACGTCCCGGTTTGCGGCCTCTCCTTTTTGGCGTCTTCTCGGGCACGTCTTCCTCCTGCGCCTCCTCCTCTCTGTCGGTGGCTGCGTGCGGCTGGACCTTTGGAGATGCCAGGCTCCTTCTGGGACGTTTTCGTGCGGGAGTTTGGTCGTCGTGAACTTCACTCACTTGGTAGTCGTCGTATTTGGAATTTTTCTTGCGCGGTCTGCCTCGTGAGCTGGGCGACAGGTCCGACGGCGGCTCTGGAGCAGCTTCTGGCTCTGAAAGAAGCAAATCCAAAAAGAAAACAAGGCAAGATGTGAGTGAAGGCTTTTTCCCCGACCCCCACAGACCCCTCGCTGAGCCGAGGTGACAGTTCGTGTCCGAGCATCTTCTCTGTATTCACCTTATTCCGGAAGTTTCCGTACGCGCCGCCGTCTTGTTTCTGTTGTATTAGTTTACACGGAGCAGACGAGCTCAACAGAAAATAAGTTCTACATGGACTAAAAGCCGTTTTCAGACTGACCAGGAAATCGTTGCGTTGTTGACTTGTTGTTGCTCGTGTTCATTAAACATTTTACACAAATCAACCTACTTTATGTAACATTTTAGCGTCAGACTTTTCTCTCGTTCGTCATTAGCTTTAACGGAGTTCTCGTCAAACGGAAGTGCGTTTACAACAAAAGTGCAAAAAACGGCAAAAGTGGGCGGGGCAGAATAAGGTCAATAAAAGCTTAATTTTCACTGCAGCGACAACAATGAACCGCCATGACTTTAGCCGCTAAACTGTGAGGAGAGGACTTCTGCAAAAAAATGTAATTCAATCAAAATAAAGTTTAAAAACACACTTTTGACTCACGTAATTATCAATAGAATATCAATAGAAATACTGCTCCTTTTTTTTTTTGGCTCTTTTAACTTTGTGACTGCATTGGGGACATGTCTGTCCTCCTTCCCCTCTGAGCCGGTGGGCACCAGGCTCAATGACTCCTGGATGGAAGTCGAAACGTCTTGATTTTCAAAACAGTGTCCAGATGACGACCCTTTTCTACGATGGAACCCTCCTGGACCAACGAGGGATTACACCGACATCTTTACACTGAACACAATGTAAAACGCTTATCTAATTATGTTGTATTTTAATAAAAGAGGGCTAGAAAAAACATCTTCTTTAATAGCTTAGAACAATGATTCTCTAAACTCGAACTATAACCAGGCCTAGGTTTTGGCTAAACCTAGACTCGGGCAGGTCTAATATGAGAACGACCCATGAGGTAATTCTATATCAGGCCGGGGATATGACACAAAAGGTATTTAACATCCTTTATTTAAACTGCTTTCTCCCTGTGGCTCATCGAGGCAAGTGTTGTTGTGATTTTGGGCGCTACAAAAATACACTGGATTCAGCTGAAGAATCATTTGTTTTATAAAATGGATCAGTCTACATGTTTGATCAAAATTATTGATTTTTTTCTTATTAAGAACTGACAAATGGCATTCAATTTTTCTGAACATAAACCAAACAGACATGCATTTAATTTAAATTTAAAACACACACACGCATGCACACACGCACACACAACAGTAAAATGTCTTCCCTCAAAGTGGGGCTGGGTGATACGGTGATAAAAATCGAATCATGAGCTCATCCCTGTGACAATCTGCTATTTTTATGACATCATCGTATTGACTGTTTCTCTCTCCTCTGTCTCCTGATGTTTAGCCTCTGAAGCCTCTGAGCAGATTACTTTATTTACCTCTTACACCTCTTAAGTGCAATAATTCAACTCAATGCACCAAAACAGACTCACTTAATTACAACAAACACAACTGAATGTGACTAAAAGCAACAAAATTATGCTTAAAATGTGAATCTGAACAGAAATCACAATCACTAATCACAATTATATATTTTTTCCTAAATCGTGCAGCTCTATTCAAGGCTAAAGGGTTAGAAAAAACAAAGTGAACACAAATCATGATCAAATCGAAATCATGATCTGGCCCCAAGAAAATCGGGATTATAATTTTTTGCCATATCGCCCAGCCCTACCTCAAAGTGTTAACTCAACTCCATTGAGTTTTTTTTTACAAAGGGTCAATTGAAGACCTCACAATTAAGAGGTTTCTCAAACTGTGGCCATTTGTAGTTTGAATATTTTCTTTAGAGACTCTTTGAATCATCCATTTTTTCTGTTTAAATAAAGGTAAAAAAAAAAAAAAAAGGACAACCCAACGGAGTCTTTACACCAGGGGTGTCCAAACTTTTTCCATCGAGGGCCACATATTGAAATATTGACCAAGCGGAGGGCCACAAATCAATCGCGAAAAGTTTAAAAAAGCTGCATTTATCTGATGTTTTAAGCTCCACCACATCTACATTCAGTCTCAGTGCCTTAATATCAGGTCTGTGTCGCACCAAAATGTTAGTTATTTAGGTTGGAATTGTAGAAAATCTGAAAAGTGCTGTAAATAGTACTTATCAGGACACCAGTTCACCAGGAAGTCTAAGGGCCAAGATAAATTGGTCTAAGGGCCGCATTTGGCCCCCGGGCCTGAGTTTGGACATGCCTGCTCTAAAGAAAACATTCAAACTGCAAATGGCCACAGTTTGAGAAACCCTTGAAATAGCGAACATCGTCTCATGGATCAGCTGATTGTCAGTGGCAGAGTGGTTAGTTCACCTGCCTCTCAGCAAAGAGGCTCTGGGTTCAATCCCTGTTCAAGCCGTGAACTGCACCGTGTTTGTCTGATCAGTGAACATTCAAACGACACGACACACACGCAACAAAACAACTTAAATGAACACGATAAAGAGGACCAGAGCGATAAAGTCACCTGGAGCAGAGCTGGCGGCGTCCATTGACTGTGGAGTTTGCATCTTTTGTCAGAACAGCTCCATTTTTCCCGTTTCACTTTGATGCAACTCAGTCTATAACAGAGGAACGAAACAACTTACAATTATTTATTTATTATTACAAAGCAGTTTTCACTACTGTAGCTTTTTAGTTGGGACTGGGAATAAAAATATGTCTAAAAATGTAATGCAATCAGGGCTGCAACTAACGACTATTATGGTTAGTATTTTTTCGGTTAATCAATTAATTGTTTAGAATGCGAAAGGCCAGAGAATTTGACATTTTAACACTATTTAACCAAGAGGAAGCTAAAAAAATGCAGCTTCATATCATCCACAAACAGTAACGTTACCCTTACAACAAATAGTAAAAAATACATAATAATAAACATAAAAACGCAAAACTTTTCATGTTTCTCGTGTCATTTGAGGTGAATTTCTGCTTCGTTTGACAGATAAAACAACAACAGCACATGACACATTTTGGAGGTTTTGTATAGTTCAGAAACGATTATTCGATTATCAGATTAGTCGACAATTATTGAAATCAATCAATCAAACTAGTTGCGATTAATCGATTAACTTGTTCCAGCCCTAAATGTAACGTAATTCGCTGCCGGTTTGAAGTATGACCCATTCTGACATCAGCGGCGACAGTGACAGTTCACGAGCCAAACCGCGTTTCGCAATATCACATTTTACGACATTTTACAGCAATATTAGCACTTTAAATTACAGTACAGCAAATCCGTGCGTCAGATGATGTACAGTATAAATTAAACTTAAATTCGGCTAAGTATTTAGGTGAGAAAAACCTAAATCACTAACTTAAATGAGGTTGTGTCGGTCACAGCTGCAGCCACGCTTTTGAGCTAACGATGCTAACTCATGCTAACGCGCTAAACGGTTAGGTTTTTGAGATTTGTGAACGCTCTAAAAGTAATTTAAGTGAATAAACAGCAGCCCCGCTTTAACACAGCGGCTAATAAACTGGTATGTTTATAAACTCACCCTGCGGGCTCCTTCAGCTTCTTTCACTGTGGCGAAGTCGGGAAAGCATCGCTCAAACCCAGGTCTGAACCAGGAACCGGAGCCGTGAGATCGAGTCCCGAACCGACCCGCGGTCACCGAACTGCGCGCATCTGCGAACGTCAACACCGCGCGATGAGCTACAGGCCGAGCAATCGCGCTTAAAGTGAGTCGAGGCGTGTTTGTGTTGTTTTTAGCGTTTAAAAATCACCAAATGTTGCACGGGACCGACGTCAGACCGCCATGTCACTGCGGCCGCGCTGTGCGACACACCGCCCCTGCTGGACAAAACGGGAACTGCAGGTTTTATTGTACGGCGGGAAAATATGACTGTATTTTCAACGCCATGTCATCGTCAGAATGTTAAAGGCCCTGTACCTGGTTTTTATTTACTGTAGTTAAAGGGAACATATTCTGCTACAGTGACTTTTTCTCTCTTTTAACCCCGTTCTAACAATGTTCCGTCATCAAAAACACCTGAAGTTGCATTCAGTTGCTGTTTTGAGGAACGTTTATTAGAAAATCCTCTCCCTCCGAGCGTCAAACACACGTCATGCCGAACACTGTTGATCCGGGACGTATTTTCGGATCATCTACGTCACTTATTCGAGAATCTTCTGCTGCTTTTAGTCCTTAAATCATCGCCAGACTCGTTCTGAGCATTTCTGTCTCTAAACACGATAACTGCTACTGTTAATAGTCCTTATAACTTTTTTTGTCGGCTAACTTCACTAGATTGTAGCACTGGCGCCATCTATTGGCTGAATGCACAGTGTAGTACAGTAAGTGTCATTTCATACAAGACTAAAAACCCTTTATTATTATTATTCATTTATTTTTTATTAAACATGAGATGGCAACTTTAAGGCACTCAAGAGCATGTTTAAAGTCTAATAACAACATAAAAAATGCTGAATATTTTTCCTTTAAGATAAATCCTCTTTACATCACACATTTGACACTTCGTGGAAAGACACTGTGTTATAATCTGTGCATATTATAAATACACAAGAACTAGCGCCGAAGAGTTTGTCAGGGTCACCTCTTTTTGGCCAATCAGGCACACTGCACACTATGAATCATGGGAAAATAACTGCTTGACTCTGTCCCAGACTGTGATTCTCTGTCGTGGTGCAGTTTCAAAAGCGCTAAAAACCAAAAGTAAGAAGCATTAGAAGAACTACATGTAAACGACTTTATAAGATTATTACAAACAGTCGATTCTGAGTCATGGAGCAAAATTGAGTGACAGGAAGGACGATGTGGGCGGGGCTAACGGCTCAAACAAAAACATGTTCCTGTCTCAGGTACAGGCCCTTTAAAAATGACAAATGAAGTAGACAATTTTAAGTATTTCCACATAAAATATGAAACGTTCTGAATTTCTTGGGCAAAAATGTAAGTTAGTTTGCTTTTCTATGACAAAATGCAAAAATACTATTTAACAACAAATTTTCTAAACTCAAAATTGTATTTGAGCTTCACAAAAAGTAAAATCTGAACAAAATTATGAACAATTATAGTGAGGTCAACATTTCTTGATTGATTTTGGGCAGTATACAAATAAATTGATTTGATTCTGTTCTCCAGTCAAATCTAAAATCAGAATTTGCCTTCATCAGAAAATTGAATGCAAAGTGTCTGTCAAAATCTTTTTAATAATAAATAACGTAAACTACACCTTGATTTTTCATATTTTGTGATATTCTGAAGTGAATCCCCGTTATGTTCCATTTCTCTTTTATCTCGATTCCTGAATTCAGAATATTTTGTTGACACATTTTTGAAGGACACATCAGGGGCGCAGACTGCGGTGGACAAAGGGGTCAGTTGTACCGGGCCTCAAGGTAAAAGGGGCCCAGAGTTGAAGAAAGAATGAATAAAGAAAAAACAGGATAAAAACAAGACTAAACCAGGGCTAAATATGGTTCAAATCAGTGGTGCAAGAAGTATTCAGTTTTCTCTTGTAAAAGTACAAATACATGTGCAAAAATGTACTCAAGTAAAAGTATTATTATTGTTGTTGTTATTATTATTACATTAAAAAAATCTACTTAAGTAAACGTGCTGAAGTACCAGTGAGAAAATGTACTCAAAGTAAAAGTATTTCCTGCAGTTTATGAGACCAGTTTTGTGTATTAAATGTTGTCATTTGGTTAAGAATTGTGCTTAATTTAGGTCAAAATGGGTCAATCTGAATTACATTTTTTAAAATTTCATTTGTATATTTTCGTTTGTTTGTTGTTGAGCTTGAACTCAAAACCTTCAGACAGAACGTCACCATCAACGAGCTCAGAATATCTCCTCAAACAAATCAAAAGTACTTTCTACTTTTTAGTCCAGTTAAAAAATGTAGTGGAGTAAAAGTAAAAAGTATCCACTGTAAAAACGATTTAAAGTCTATATGACGTTAGATTACACGTTTGACTAAAGCAGTAAATATAATTGTATTTAAGATTAACATTTTGTCCTGTTTGTCCCTAGTTTGACCATTTTCATAACTTTTATAACTTTACTTCCTGGTTGGATATGAGCACAAATACGACACAGTTAGAGATAATTCTACAACTGTTACCATAGCAACCAGACTGTAAACAAGGACCAACATCCACATACATAACACAATAGTTATGATTTGACAAATAATAAAACCTGATGACACCTTTTTCTTGAATGACGGTTTAAACTGTAAGAAAATGTTATCAGTCGAGCGTTAAATGTTTATTTATTTCATAGAACTATAATAAAACCTGGAAGATGAACCCAAAATGGCCGCCCTGTTTATCCCTATGGCCTGAGCTCATTGGCACATGACCCCAAAAAAAGTTTCTTACTTCCGCATTTACGTCCTGATACGGAGGCGGCCATCTTTGTTTTACTTCCTAATACGGAGGCGGCCATCTTTGTTTTACTTCCTAATACGGAGGCGGCCATCTTTGTTTTACTTCCTAATACGGAGGCGGCCATCTTTGTTTTACTTCCTAATACGGAGGCGGCCATCTTTGTTTTACTTCCTAATACGGAGGCGGCCATCGTTTTTTTACTTCCTGATATGGAGGCTGCCATCTTTGTTTTACTTCCTGAAACGGAGGCGGCCATCTTTGCTTTAGGGCGCCACGTGACAACAATCCCCCACTTCATATAAAAACGGTAATTTTGGTGATTTTAGAAACGGTAGAAAAGAACATTTCCTTCTATTTTATTTAAATACCGATAATAATTCAGTCCTGTCTGTGATTATAATGTGCAATGATAGAAAAAGGCTGGTTCCAAGAGGCTGCAGTACCTCGCACGTCCACTAATCAATCTGGGACACGGACAGAGGGGGCGTGTCTTATCCTGTTCATTTCATACATCCACGGTTTATTTTCAACTCTACGTCACACTTTGATGACATCACAGAGGGATTCCATTTTAGAACTCAGCACTACTTCCTGTCATTTAAAACTTTTATTTATCAAAATTTCTTCTGGAACTGAAACTTCAAAAATGTGAAACTATAATAAATATTTACCACAGATGCCCTCCCCCTAAACTAAGCCATAATCTGAACATAATGAGAACCTGAAATATAGACATTAAGTAAAGATACCTGAAGACTTTAAGTAAGTCCAGTACTTTTACTTTTGTAGGTCGTTACCTTCCACGTCTGGTTAAAATCAAGACTAAACCCGGACTAAACCCGGACTAAACCAGGGCTAAACCAGGGCTAAACCAGGACTAAACCCGGACTAAACCCGGACTAAACCAGATCCAAACCAGGACTAAACCAGGACCAAACCAGGACTAAACCAAGACTAAACTAAGAGTAAACCAGGACTAAACCAGGACCAAACCAGGACTAAACCAGGACCAAACCAGGACTAAACCAGGACCAAACCAGGACTAAACCAGGACTGAACCAGGTCTAAACCAGGACTAAACCAGAACTAAACCAGGACTAAACAAAGACCAAACCAGGACTAAACCAGGACTAAACAAAGACCAAACCAGGACTAAACCAGGGCTAAACCAGGACTGAACCAGGTCCAAATCAGGACTAAACCAGAACTAAACCAGGGCTAAACCAGGACCAAACCAGGACCAAACCAGGGCTAAACCAGGACTAAATCAGGACTAAATCAGGACTAAATCAGGACCAAACCAGGACTAAACCAGGACCAAACCAGGACTAAACCAGGACCAAACCAGGACTAAACAAAGACCAAACCAGGACTAAACAGGACTAAACAAAGACTAAACCAGGACCAAACCAGGACTAAACCAGGGCTAAACCAGGACCAAACCAGGACTAAACAAAGACTAAACCAGGACTAAACAGGACTAAACCAGGGCTAAACCAGGACTAAACCAGGACTAAACTTACACCAGGCCTTTGCTGCGCTCTTGAACACGTGTGGCAGTAACTTCAGTTGTATTTGTAGTATTTTACAGAAGTGGCAGTAGTTATTGACAGTCTTTGTTGATTAAAATAAAAACACAGCAGAGTTTGACAAATTCATATGTCAATCTTTACTAATTTAAACATTTAAAACATGAACAACAATTGTCTACCAAACTACATATGGGACATATTTAGAAAAGTCAACAAGTGTAGACGCTAAACAACGATTAAAAGAACTAACAGTCTCTCGTAGTGATACGTACAGTTCTGAGCTAAGACATAACAGTTTTCTTAGTTTGTGGACACTTAATTTGTTTTGTTTTTTTGGGGAAGATAATGTTCAGAATTTGGGGAGAAGGGAAAAAACGGAAGAATAACACATCAATTTTCAGATGAACGTTATTTGAAAGAAGTCCCTGAACGGAAAAGCCACAAATTGGATTATTTTTGTTGGGAACTGGATCCACAAATGTATTATTTTGTTCACAGAGAAGTTTGTTTCATGTAGATTGGCCCAGGAATTACATATATTTAACCACAAACCAGGTCAACGAGTTCATTTGCAAAAACACAATTTGTGTAACAACGTTTTCCGTTCGTCCTCGATCCAATTCCTTCGTCTATCTGGGAATATCCGGGAAAGTTAGAAAAGAAAAATACCCCGACAACGTTTCAAAAAACATCTGCGTTCTGAATCCGACCCGTTTTCTCTCGGGACCTTCGCGACGTTCTGCCGCAGACGCCGTTAAAGCCGCACCGTGTAACTTCTGTGGGATCTGCCGCCTGCTCGTCTCCACGGAGATGTAGCTGCTTTGCCAAGAACCTTCCGCAATACGGCATTAAACTCGTCGACCAAATACAATCTTACACTTGTATCTGAATAAAAGCAAGATAAATAAATGTAATGCCATATTGTGGAGGATTAAAGGGCACGTATTATGAGAAATGTAAATTGTGTTTGGTTTTTTTCAAGTTTGTTTCATTTATCCTGTTTACGAGGTCTTCTTCTCTGCTCCTTCTCTGAGCCTCACAAAAACACTCGCTTTACCAGTGGTGGAGTAAAAGTACTTGAGTAAAGTTTTAAGTATCTGTGCTTTACTTCAGTCGTTTTTACAGACGATACTTTTTACTTTTACTCCACTATGTTTTTTTAACTGGACTGAAAAGTAGAAAGCACTTTTCATTTTGTTTTGGGGTTATTCTGAGCTCGTTGATGGTGACGTTCTGCCTGAAGGTTTTGCGTTCAAGCTCAACAACAAACAAAGAATTAATATACATATGAAATTCTTTGAAATACTTGATCAAATACTTTGATTTCCTGACTTTAAAGTCATTGTGTTTTGGTATAAAGTAGCGTCAGTTTTATCGTCTGTCGTGATGTCGTGAGCTCCAGAGGTCTGAGCTGTTTTAAATCCAGAAATCATCACAGACTCACGTCATCACAACAGCGTGCTACGTTAGCATGTCAGGGCAGGATAGCTTTTGTTTATTTCCCCATGTTAATTCCCTCTGCTGCCAGAAGATGGAGCACTAACACAAATCCTGACGAGGGAACGCCAGAGTAAGAGAAAGTCATGAGTGGTTTTCAGAGCAAACATTAAAGTTCATGCGACGCCAAAGTAAAGGAACGAGAGCGAGTTTAAACGACAAGAAGTGAACAAACTTTAACTAACGACTGTTTTAGAGTCGACTTATCAGCAAATACTTTTTTAATTAGTTGATTAATCAATAATTACTTCTACTGCACAATGAGCCTATAACACTCTAACAAATAATGAACTATGGTGACAGAAGTGTACTATTGATAACGATTGTAAATTGTTTGTCCTTTTTGACATTTTGGTTTAATAATGCCCGTCTTTATTATAAAAAGGTCTTATTATGTTTTAGAGTCTCCAGACAATTACGATGAGCCAAATATGACTATAATGACTTTTTAATAGTCGTCTCGTCACGATTAGTTGATTAATCTAATCAGCAGCCTATTACAAATATTAAAAATGTCTCCTTTAAGATCTCCGTGGAGACGAGCAGGTGTCAGACCCTCCATCAGAAGGTTCCACGGTGCCCTTTAACCATCACATGTTTAAGTGGGCTGCCTCCTCACGATCTCCACCGACTCCAGCATGCGCCTCTTCTCGTCCCAGATCTGTCTCTCCATCTCGGGGCCCGTGAAGCCGCTGGGCCCGCCCCCGTCGCCCCTGGCCTCGCCCCGCAGGCCGCCGTACTCGTACCCGCACCGGGCGGCGCCGCCCTGCCGCGCCTCCGCCTGCTCCGCGCCCCTCGCCGCCTGGAGCTGCTTCTCGGCCCAGAGCGTCTGCTGCATGGGCGTGTACAGCTCGGGGCTGCGCGGGGGCGGGCCCCGGCCGTCTCCGTGGCGATGCGGCGGCTGGTTCTCCGCCAGGTTCTGGTGGTTTTGGGCCGCGATGTGGTGCAGCGGCGGCAGCGGCTGCATCTGGTGCGGGCAGGGCGTGTGCCGGTGCTGCTGCTCCAGGGCGTGCGGGCATTCTTTGTTCGACTGGGTTTTTAAGTGTTTTTTGTTTGTGACAAACCATTCCTGACGTGAAAAGAAAGAAAAGACATGTTCAGCAAAGAAATGTGGAAGAGAGGACTAAACTAGGCCTGAATCAGGACTAAACCAGGTCTAAAGCATGACTAAACTAGGACTAGAGTGAGAAACTAGGACTGAATCAGGACTAAACCTGGTCTAAAACAGCTCTAAATTAGGACTAAACCAGGTCTAAAGCAGCTCTAAATTAGGACTAAACCAGGTCTAAAGCAGGACTAAACCAGATCTAAACCAGGTCTAAACCAGGACTAAAGCAGGACTAAACCAGGTCTAAACCGAATCTAAAGCAGGACTAAACTAGGACTAAACCTGGTCTAATCTGAAGCTAACTTTGGGCTTAACCAGGTCTAACGTGGAACTAAACCTGGATTTAACCAGGACTAAACTAAGAATAAACTAGGACTGAATCAGGATTAAACCAGGTCTAAAACAGCTCTAAATTAGGACTAAACTAGGTCTAAACCAGGACGAAAACCAAGTCTAAAGTAGGACTAAACAAGAACAAAGAAACCCAAACTCAAAACAGTACATTACTAGGTCTAAAATAGAACTAAAACGGGTCTAAAGCAGGACTAAACCGTGACTAAGGCAAGTCTAAACTAGAATTCAATCAGGATTAAACCAAGACTAAGGTATGGTTTAGCTTTAGGTATGAACTAAAGCTAAACTAGGGCTTAACCAGGTCAACTCAAGTCTAAAGAAAGAACTAAACCAGGATAAAAGTTATAATAAACTAGGACTGAATAAGGACTAAACCAGATCTAAGGCAAGACTAAACCAGGTCTAAACCAGGACTAAACCAGGTCTAAAGCAGGACTAAACCAGGTCTAAACCAGGACTAAACCAGGTCTAAACCAGGTCTAAACCAGGTCTAAAGCAGGACTAAACCAGGTCTAAACCAGGACTAAACCAGGTCTAAAGCAGGACTAAACCAGGTCTAAACCAGGACTAAACCAGGTCTAAACCAGGTCTAAAGCAGGACTAAACCAGGTCTAAACCAGGTCTAAAGCAGGACTAAACCAGGTCTAAACCAGGACTAAACCAGGTCTAAAGCAGGACTAAATTAGGTCTAAACCAGGACTAAACCAGGTCTAAAGCAGGACTAAATTAGGTCTAAACCAGGACTAAACCAGGTCTAAAGCAGGACTAAACTAGGTCTAAACCTGGTCTAATCTGAAACTAAATTTGGACTTAACCAGGTCTAACGCAGAATTAAAAAAAGGATTTAACCAGGACTAAACTAGGACTGTATCAGGTCTAAACCAGGACTCAACCAGGACTTAACCAGGTCTGAAGCCGGACTCTTTTACCTGTGAGTGGACACAGTTGATGTGGTATTTGACTCCACTTTCTGAATTGAACTCCTTGTTGCAGATCAGACAGCGGTATTTCCCAGCAGCAAAATCTCCCTGAAAGCAGCACAAATCTGAAGTCAGGTCTGTATTTACAATTAACTTAAACGTTCAGTGTTGTGGAGAATATTCATAATAAAGTGTGTATTATTGATGAAAATGACAAATTGTTCAGTCTTTTTTTGACATTTTATCTTTGTTACAAAAGTCAGAATGTGTTTTACAGTCTGTTAAGTCAAGATAATGAGGAAAGATTATCAAAATAAACGATTCATTTAAAGGACAAATATTATTATTATTAGTTAGTTTTGTTATTGGCCTTTTTCTTGAGTAAATTTACTTTGACATCTCATGTTTTAGAATTAATAATAAGCGGTTTTAATAAAGAATAATATAACTTTATCACAGGGAGATGTCTTAGTGACTTAGCTGTGGCTCCATCTACTGGCTGCAGAGGGAATTACACACATTTGTAGAAACACAACGCTTTGTAACGCGAGCCGTGCCGAGTGTGACGCAGCTGCAATGATCGCGTTCAGAGGCACGTCACACATCAAAGGAAATAAACATGTGAAAGTGAGTGTTTCTGACGGTCGGAGGGAGAGGATTTTCTAACCAGGATTCATCAAAACAGCGTGACTCCAGGTGTGTTTTTGACGACGGGACGTTGTTAGAACAGGGTTAAAAAGCACAAAAATGTCCCTGTAGCAGAATATGAGTCCTTTAATAACTGCTGCTGCTCTGTCTATTAGTGTTGGTCTAAACGAGCCGAGGCACCGTTTCACGTATCATGCTTTAGACCACGTCGTATCACGTGTCATTGAGGCGCCAGTTCTACATCAGGACGTCCAGCACAGGTGACTCACTTGTTGCTACGACAACGCGGTGACTATGAAGCCTCCAAGAAAGAGAAAGTGTTCTTCCATGGGATCATTTTGACCTCATAACACCTGATAAGGTCATTTATATTCCATTCCACGGCAGACAAAGTCTTTCATAAATATTTTTGTGACCCACAGGTTAAATGTCGTCTATGCTCATCGGAGTTGTCCTATGCAACCCGAAACACGTCATCAATGCTACAGCATTCACAAGCACTCACATGTTCACAAGCACTCATGACTCACACAAAATGTGTTTAATCATCACAAGAACATAAATAATATTTGCTCTAATTTCACTTTATCACAGAGAGATTAATGAAAATAGGCCCAACTGTTTTGTTCACATGTGGAAAAAGTAATATATTGCACTTAGTTACACAAACTAATTACAATGTGTTCCTTTGCATTATGGCTGCAGTACATTTTTTAACCACTAGATGGAACCCATACACATGTGATACAGCGTGATACAGTGTCGACACAGTAAGAGGAATGTGTGACACACACACTGAGGTGTCCTCTACCCATCACTACCGTCTATTATACAAATGTCAGATACCTTGGTGCAAAGTCCCAGATGAGCCTTGAGTCCGGACAAACTGGTGTAAGTGCAGCCACAGCCCTGAAACACAAACGTTTAGATGGATCTCCCCAAAAAACAAAACAACCACAAAAAAACAACGGATGAAAAATATAAAGACTGTACCGGGTTTGGACACTGGACCTTCCTGTACATTTTAACTTCGCTCTTCCACTTCTTGAGGACGTCCTGACTGAAGGAGGGCAGACCGGGGCGAGAGTACTGCAGCTGAGGGGTCAGAGGTCAGGGTTAGACTCCTGATGTCAGAGTGTCACAGTCACTACCTTTGCATGAACGTCATCGGATCGATTCCCCAGAACCAGACTCTTGTCCGAGTCCACAGCGAGTCAAAGAACAGAGAGGGGCACACGAGGGCTGAGGGGCGTTCAGGGGCGTCTCGTAATTTAACATTAGCACCAAGACAGCGTTAAGTGCTACTGAACAGATCATTCATGAACACAAACTCAGATAAGCAGCACTTTTTTACTTTGAGCATTAGATTTTTTAGACACGAGGAACTGTGTCGCTCACAACTTATTTTTTGTCCACGGAACAAATAAACGCATTAAAGCTCCAGTAGTTTTTTCACTCTCAGAGATCAGGAGACGGTTCATCTCAGTGAGATTTAACCTGGTTAAATGAAGGTCAAATAAAAAGGAGGGGCAGTAGTCTGTTGTCTCCGCTGGTCGCGACGTCCAAACACAGGTGGAATGGTCTGGTTCTGACCCGGTGCAGCTGAATGTTCTGCTCGTCTTTGTCGGACTGTTACAGCAGGACCACAAGGACAAACGTGCTTGTGTATTCTCCCTGTGTCTGCGTGGAGTTTGCACATTCTCCTTGTGTCTGCGTGGAGTTTGCACATTCTCCCTGTGTCTGCGTGGAGTTTGCACATTCTCCTTGTGTCTGCGTGGAGTTTGCATATTCTCCCTGTGTCTGCGTGGAGTTTGTATACAAAATGTGTCTCAACATTTTTTGAGTTTTCCAATAACGATGTTCAAATGATATTATGTCAGTTCAACAGAATGTGAAATGTGTCGTCAAACACATTCGCTCGGGTTTAGGGTTCAGACAAATCACAAAAGAAACTCCCCTTATAACTTATATTTGAGAGTTTACAACCCAACTTTTTTCATTTGCATTTTTAATCAGCTCTTTTTGTAACATTTATTTATTTATTACATTATAAAATATAGTCAACAACATTCACAATATTATCTATATTTCAATCCATTGCCCTCCTCTAAGACAAAGCGGTTAAAGGTCCCATATTCTGCTCTTTTCCCCTTCACACAGTCTGTCCTCAGGGCTTTGTTGATACATTTTCTCGTTGTGTAATATCCATAACATAACAGTTTACAAAAAACACCCATTTCTTGGACTGGCCCCCCTCCTGCAAAAGCAAACGGCTCACTCTGAGATCTGACCCCCCCGAACAGAGAGCAGGCTGCCTCCCCCGCCCAACCTGCGCGCCTCCCCTCCCAACCCGCAAGCCTCCCCCGCCCAACCCGTGCGCCTCCCCCTCCCAACCTGCGTGCCTCCCCCTCCCAACCCGTGCGCCCCCCCCGCCCAACCCGCGCGCCTCCCCCTCCCAACCCATGACGAAGCCTAGAGCGGAGATGGTGCATGCGCCATGTGCTCCGGTAAACAGCGATACACAAACACTGAATAAACATTTTCTGGTCCTGACGGTGCGTCGTGCTGAGTCCTACGTCCTGGATCTGACCTGGAGTTTGACGTGCTCCAGGGCCTCAACGACGGACGTGCCGTTTGGTAAATAACAAGCTAACTCTTCTATCTGTCGTATCCATCGTGTAATTACTGTGTAGCATTAGCATTAGCTGTTTTTATTCTGCGGCTGCGCGCTTCCTGGAGGCGTGGCTTAAACACCGCGTCATCTTAGTGAGGAGCCCCCGTCTGCTGCTCAGCCGAGGGGGACAAAAAAGACAGTTCTCTAGAGAAAACATGAGGGAATCAATCAAAAAAACACTTTGGGCACAACATACGAGGCACAAATAGCACTGGAGGAAGGTTAAAACATCTGAAAAGTCGATTTTGCATGATATGGGACCTTTAAACATCACACGACCCAGAACCCACCAACACCATGTGCCAGATCTGATGTTTGGGATATTTTTACAGGTGTCAGAGTGAAGATGGCCGTGACTGTGTTTACGTCTATGGTCCCCCTCGTGCTCCAGTGACGTGTCCCAGAGCCTCACCTTGTGGTCCTCGGGCACCAGGTCGGACTGGAACTTCCTCTTACTCCAGTCTTTGGGCAGCTCGTTCTGGGCGATCTGAGCCATCTGGATGTTGGCCGCTTGAGCTGAGGCCCTCTTCGCCCGACCGCAGGCCGAGGTCTCTGGGGCGACGTCGTCGAGGGGCTGGGTCTGCTGCTCCGAGTCGTCCGGAGCCTGGACACACGACGTTCTCGTTTAGAGGGAGAACACAAGGGCTGCGGTGTTTGGAGGTGTTTGGCGGTGTTTGGCGGTGTTTGGGGGTGTTTGGGGGTGTTTGGGGGTGTTTGGAGGTGTTTGGAGGTGTTTGGCGGTGTTTGGGGGTGTTTGGGGGTGTTTGGGGGTGTTTGGCGGTGTTTGGCGGTGTTTGGCGGTGTTTGGCGGTGTTTGGCGGTGTTTGGCGGTGTTTGGCGGTGTTTGCGGGTGTTTGCGGGTGTTTGCGAGTGTTTGCGGGTGTTTGCGGGTGTTTGCGGGTGTTTGCGGGTGTTTGGGGGGGTGTTTGGGGGTGTTTGGCGGTGTTTGGAGGTGTTTGGAGGTGTTTGGCGGTGTTTGGGGGTGTTTGGCGGTGTTTGGAGGTGTTTGGAGGTGTTTGGAGGTGTTTGGCGGTGTTTGGGGGTGTTTGGGGGTCTTTGGGGGTGTTTGGGGGTGTTTGGGGGTGTTTGAAGGTGTTTGGCGGTGTTTGGGTCTTTAGGGGGTGTTTGGGGTGTTTGAAGGTGTTTAGGGGGTGTTTAGGGGGTGTTTGCCGGTGTTGGGGGGTGTTTGGGGGTCTTTGGGGGTGTTTGGGAGTGTTTGAAAGGTGTTTGGGGTGTTTGGGGGTGTTTAGGGTGTTTGAAGGTGTTTAGAGTGTTTGGGGGTGTTTGAAGGTGTTTGGGGGTGTTTGGCGGTGTTTGCGGGTGTTTGCAGTGTTCAGTGTTTGAGGTGTTTGGAGGTGTTTGGCGGTGTTTGGCGGTGTTTGGAGGTGTTTGGAGGTGTTTGGAGGTGTTTGGAGGTGTTTGGAGGTGTTTGGAGGTGTTTGGAGGTGTTTGGCGGTGTTTGGGGGTGTTTGGAGGTGTTTGGAGGTGTTTGGAGGTGTTTGGAGGTGTTTGGAGGTGTTTGGCGGTGTTTGGGGGTGTTTAGGGAGTCTTTGGGGTGTTTGAGGTGTTTGGGGGTGTTTGAAGGTGTTTGGCGGTGTTTGGGGGTGTTTGGGGTGTTTGGGGGGTGTTTGAAGGTGTTTGAAGGTGTTTGGGGTGTTTAGGGGGTGTTTGGGGTGTTTGAAGGTGTTTGGCGGTGTTTGGCGGTGTTTGCGGGTGTTTGGGGGTGTTTGGGGTGTTTAAGGTGTTTGGGGGAGTCTTTAGGGGTCTTTAGGGGTGTTTGGGGTGTTTGAAGGTGTTTAGCGGTGTTTGGCGGTGTTTGGAGGTGTTTGGAGGTGTTTGGAGGTGTTTGGCGGTGTTTGGGGGTGTTTGCGGGTGTTTGCAGGTGTTTGCAGGTGTTTGCAGGTGTTTGCAGGTGTTTGCAGGTGTTTGCAGGTGTTTGCAGGTGTTTGCAGGTGTTTGGCGGTGTTTGCGGGTGTTTGCGGGTGTTTGCGGGTGTTTGGGGGTGTTTGGGGGGGTGTTTGGGGGTGTTTGGGGGTGTTTGGCGGTGTTTGGAGGTGTTTGGAGGTGTTTGGAGGTGTTTGGCGGTGTTTGGGGGTGTTTGGGGGTGTTTGGGGGTGTTTGAAGGTGTTTGGGGGTGTTTGGGGGTGTAAAGGCTCTCACCAGCGCGTGCTCGTTGTTGTTGTTTTGTTTAAGTTCATGTTTCGGTGTTACGGCTCTCACCAGCGCGTGCTCGTTGTTGTTTTGGTTAAGTTCATGTTTCGTGTTTTGGTGTTTACGGCTCTAACCGGCGCGTGCTCGTCGTTGTTTAGGTTAAGTTCATGTTTCGGTGTTTTGGTGTTTAAGGCTCTCACCGGCGCGTGCTCGTTGTTGTTTTGGTTAAGTTCATGTTTCAGTGTTTTGGTGTTACGGCTCTCACCGGCGCGTGCTCGTTGTTGTTGTTTTGGTTAAGTTCATGTTTCGTGTTTTGGTGTTACAGCTCTCACCAGCGCGTGCTCGTTGTTGTTTTGGTTAAGTTCATGTTTCAGTGTTTTGGTGTTACGGCTCTCACCGGCGCGTGCTCGTTGTTGTTGTTTTGGTTAAGTTCATGTTTCGTGTTTTGGTGTTACGGCTCTCACCGGCGCGTGCTCGTTGTTGTTGTTTTGGTTAAGTTCATGTTTCGTGTTTTGGTGTTACGGCTCTCACCGGCGCGTGCTCGTTGTTGTTGTTTTGGTTAAGTTCATGTTTCAGTGTTTTGGTGTTACGGCTCTCACTGGCGCGTGCTCGTTGTTGTTTTGGTTAAGTTCATGTTTCGTGTTTTGGTGTTACGGCTCTCACCGGCGCGTGCTCGTTGCGGATGTGGTACTCCAGCCCGGCCTTCGACCTGTAGTTCTTGCCGCAGTGGGAGCAGCTCAGCACCAGCTTCTGCAGCTCGTCCTGCTGCTTCCCGCACGTCCTCATGTGGTAGAAGTATCCCATGATGCTGGTGAAGCCCGCGCCGCAGCCCTGGAGCAACAAATACAGGGCGTCAGACACAAGCTGAAACAAATACAGGACATCAAGCAAGACTGGAAACAAATACAGGGCATCAGACATGAGCGGAAACAGATCGATGACATCAGACAAGAAATGAAACAAATACAGGACATAACACATAGACGGAAACAAATACAGGCCATCAGACGTGGACAGAATCAGAAACAAGTACATTAGACACGGACGAAAACAACTACAGGACATAAGACATTGACGGAAAAATACAGGGCATCAGACATGGACGGAAAGAAATACAGGGCATCGGACATTAACAGAAACAAATACAGGACACCGACCATAGACTGAAACAAATACAGGACATCTGGCAGGAATGAAAACAAATACAGGACATAAGACATCAACAGAAACGAATACAGGACACCAGGCATAGACGGAAACAAATAAAGGGCATCAGACATTAACAGAAACGAATAAGGGACAGCAGACATAAATGAAAAAAAAATAGGACATCTGACGCCAATGGAAACAAATACAGAACATCTGAAAGTGGCGGAAACAAGTACAGGACATCAGACATCGATGGAAACAAATACAGGAAATCAAACATGAACAGAAGCAAGTACATGACATCAGACATCAATGGAAACTAATACAGGACATTCTACACCAACTGAAAGAAATACAGGGCGCCACACATCATGGTAAACAAATACAGGACATCAGACATCGACAAATACAGTTAAGAGTTGAGCGGCCGAGTTTTGGACGGGCTGCTTGAATGAGCGACATATTGTAGAATATCATGTTTAACTTATGGACTATCACCTCTGTGGAGCACTTGAGTTTGCCCAGCCTCTTCAGGATCTTCCTCAGCTTCTCCTTCGTGGCTCGCTCGTCCATGTCTTTGGCGTCTGACGAATGCTGAGAGGAAAAGCCACACATTCAGATGTCTCATCAGGTTAAACATGAATCTAAAGAAAGCGTCTGACCAGAAGGCTGTGGTCGGCCATGATGTGGTACTTCATCCCTGTGTTTGTCTTGAGCTGTTTGCCGCAGTGAGGACACGTGTACGGCTCCTGAACAAACACAGACGGCATAAAAACAGAGACACTCCACTGAAACATGGGGGGAAAGTCATTTACCCAATCTATTTACTCAGAAGTGTATTACTCCTACTATCGCATATTAGTAATTACTCTTTCCTGTTAGAGAAAAATGTTTTCTTTAATATTTCCCTTTTGTTGTGTGCTTATCATCAATCATTACTCGGCTGGTGTCCCTTTAATGCAGAGGCCCACAGTGAAAAATAAAATTAAAAAATAGATTTAGTTTCTTTTTATACTTTTTTGGGGGTCCGTGATTACAGTAAAAGTTTGTCTTGTTTATGTTCATGAAATAATATTTAAAAAGCATCTTTTATTTGCTTTTAGAAAGATAAATGAATGCTAACGCTAATTTTGGCACCTAATAAATATTAAGATAGTGTCACAAACTGAAATTTTATTGAAAACTATTATGTATTTTTCATACTGCTGTTAGCCTTTAAACCTGCTCTTCAGTGGCTCTTGAAATACATTATGATGTGGATTTGCTGCAGCAGTTATCATGTTTCGAGGCAGAAATGTTCAGAATGAGTCTGGCGATGATTTAAGGACTAAAAACAGCAGAAGATTCTCAGATAAATGACGCATGAAGTCTAAAAATACGTCCGAAAATACTGGAAGTTCAGCAGGAAGTGTGTTTGACGCTCGGAGTGGGAGGATCTTCTAATAAACATTCTGCAAAATAGCGTGAATGCAGCTAAATGCTCCTCCGGGTGTGGTTTTGAGGACAGAACATTGTTAGAACAGGATTTAAATCTCAAAAAAGTAATTGTAGCAGAACATGTTTAATGTTTGTTATTTTATATTTATGTTTAAAGGAAGTGTCTCTGGACTTTTGAGCAAGACTCCCATGAGATAGAAAAGTGGAGGAAGTGTCTGGGCTGAACCTTGTGCTCAGAGCCCGTTGGTGAAGTCAGTCTGTCTCTGATCATGTGACACAAACACAAACAGGTTCTGACCGCTCTGCAGTTGTCCATGTGCTTCTTCAGCCCCTCCACAGTTTTGCGGCTCACGCTTTTACATCGAGGACACGTGACTCGACCTTTGGCTGCGATCATCGTCTGCCACTGCTCCTCCTGACTCCCTGAGGACAAACACACACACGCCGTACGTTCAGGGTCTTCATTAAAACTGGTGCAAAGACGACCACATGAGTCCGGGTTTGGCCCCGGGTTTAGACCTGGTTTATTCCTGGTTTAGTTCAGTTTTGGTCCAGGTTTAGTCCAGGTTTAAGTCCAGCTTCAGTCCTGGTTTAGACCTGGTTGGCCCCTGGTTTAGGTCTGATTTAGTCCTGGTTTGATTCAGTTTTGGTCCAGGTTTAAGTCCAGCTTCAGTACCGGTTAAGTCCTGTTTTGGTCCCGTGTTGCTCCCGTTTTGGTTCCGTTTTGGTCCTGTTTAGGTCCCGTCTAAGTCCTGTTTTGGTCCAGATTAAGTCCCATTTATGTCTCATTTTGATCCAGTTTAAGTCCTGTTTTGGTCCTGGTTAGGTCCTCTTTTGGTCTTGTTTTGGTCCTGTTTTATTCCTGGTTTGGTCCTGCTTTAGTCCTTGTTTAGTCCAGGTTTAGTCCTAGTTCAGCCCCGGTTCAGCCCCGGTTCAGTCCCGGTTCAGTCCCGGTTCAGTCCCGGTTCAGTCCTGGTTCAGTCCTGGTTCAGTCCTGGTTCAGTCCTGGTTCAGTCCTGGTTCAGTCCTGGTTCAGTCCCGTTAAATGTGACGTGGTTTATGAGGAGCACAGTGTGGATCTGGATCTGGATCTGGACCTGGAGCGTAGACCGGCGGCTCCTTTCTCCCCAGAGCAGGAGCGGGTTTGGGTTCAGGACGGGACTGGAGTCCAGAGGGTCCAGGGATGGGTTCAGGATCGGGTTCAGGATCGGGTTCAGGATCGGGTTCAGGAGCAGGTGCGACTGAGGGTCCAGCCACGACGGCGTTGGGACCTGAAAAACAAACAAACAAGTGTGTCAGACGATTGGAGGGAGAGGATTTTCTAATAAACATTCGTCAAAACAGCGTGAATGAAGCTGAATGTAACTCCAGGTGTGTTTTTGATGAAGAACATTGTTAGAACAGGATTAAAAGCGAGGAAAAAAAATCACTGTAGCAGAATGTGTCCTTTAAAGTGCGTATGACAGGTTTATAAGATTTTCCAATTTTGACTTTATTCAGTGTATTATTACCTGTTGTAAATATAAATTATAGTTTTACACCAATCAGGTCGCTATTTGTGGAGAAAAGTTGAAAATCTGTTGAAAATTACAGGAAGTAAACAAACTGATGACATCACACTGGGGAGACTAAGGTCATGCATAATTTACACAAAAGAAACAACTTTTTTGATCCTTTAAACATTGATTTAAAGGATCAAAATGAAGGTGTTCACGTGTGTTTTTCTTTGTCAAATTAACTAAATCTGTGACATTAGATAAGTTTTGGCCAGTGTACAGTGTGGTTGTTATGGTAATTTCCTAGTGTGATGTCATACTTTACAACCAGGAAGTGAAATTAAAAACCTAAAAGAACAGCTAAACTGTGGTAAAATGTGTATAGATTTTAGTAGAAATTGAAATATATTTATCTTAACTGCATATTAGTTAAATGAGTAGTTCAACCTGTCATGGGCCCTTTAAAGAAAAAAATTTAAAATGTGGACGCCTAAATTTAATCTTTAATGATTCTCGTGTGTTGAGAGTCAGGTCAGAGGTGCACACGAGGCCCTGGGTCGTCTGAAGTCCCAGCGTCCTCACCGTTGCTGATGACGGGGGGCCTGTTGCTCCACTGCTGCTCTCTCCAGCGCTCGTCCCGCTCTGGGGCCTGAGTCCAGCCCCGCTCCGGCCCCTGGAGCCCGGGCTCCAGCACCGGCCCGGCGCTCGGCCCCGGCTGGGGCTGTGGCTGTGGCTGGAAATCCGCTCCAAACCCTTGTCTTCCTCCGTCTGGTGAAGTCACATTCACACACGTTAGACTCGGGGCTAAACTGACGGCTGTTTAAACGACACATTTCACTAAAACACATGATCAGCCAAATAAAGATTGAAATATGGACCGAGGACGTCTAGATTGAAAATGTTTATGAATAAAGTGTATTATTTATTATTATTATAGAAAATGAGCGGTCGTTTATTCTTTTTCTGACGTTTCGATGTGATAACGTTGCTGACGTCGTTATAAAAGGTTTTAGAGTCTGTGTGGTTCAGATAACAATTAGACAATCATCAATTTTTATAGTTGATTATTTTTTATAATCGACTGGTCACAATTAGTCGATTAATCGTCTGAATAAGGCGGTTGCTGATCCAGTGTGAATGTTAACAAGGACTGTCACTAACGATTATTTTAGGAGTCGACTGGTCAGCGATTATTTCTGTTGAATATTTGGACTTTTTAAACACATGATCAGCCAAATAAAGGTTTAAATTTGGGACTGAAGACGTCTAGATCGAGAACGTTTATGAATAAAGTGTATTATTGATGAAAAAGAGAAGTGGTTTATTCTTTTTGATGTAAAGACGTTGCTGTTGTTGTTATAAAAGTCTTTTGACAAGTGCTTTAGAGTCTGTGTAGTTCAGTTAACGATTAGTTAATTATCAATTTTTATATTCGATTATTTTTATAGTCGATTAGTCAATTAATCGCCGCAGCATTTGTCCTGAGGTAGAACTATTGAACTAACTAAGTATGAACGCTAACGAAGGCTGTCACTAACGATTATTTTAGTCGTCGGGTAAGTAGTTTAGTAGTTTTTAGTAGTAGTCAGCGATTATTTTTTCGATGAGACGATTATTTCTATTGAATATTTAGACTTTTTAAACACATTAGCAGCCAAATAAAGGTTTAAATATGGACTGAGGACGTCTAGATTGAAAACATTTATGAATAAAGTGTATTATTGATGCGGTCGTTTATTCTTTTTCTGACGTTTCGATGTGATAACGTTGCTGTCGTCGTTATAAAAGTGTTTTAGAGTCTGTGTGGTCCAGTTAACGATTAGTCAGTTATTCATTTTTAGAGTCGATTATGTTCTGGTCACGATCAGTTGATAAACGGTTGGACTCGGGGCGGAGTTAAACCCGTCCGAGCGGGCTGTGTGCGCTGAGGGCCTCGTCGCACCTCCGTCCCGGCCGCCCCAGGCCTGGACTTTGCGGCCGGCCCAGGTCTCTCTGCTGGGGGCCCAGGGGTCGGGGCCGCGGTCCTGGTTGCAGTTCCAGCCCGGGTCGCGGTGGGGTCCGGCGCCCTGCAGCACCAGGGGCGGGGGCGGGATCATGAAGCTGGGGGCGGCGCCGTTGGACAGGGGCGCGGACGACATGACGGAGCAGCCGGCCGACGTGTAGTCGATGGTGGTCAGCGGGAGCCGGGCGTGGGCCTCAAACCTGCGCCACAAACACACACTGAGGACTCCAGAGTGTCACCGGGACGGTCACGAGCCCAGGACGGGACGACCGGAGGCAAAAGAAGTGAACGAGGTGCACTTCAACAGAAACGGACATCGAAGGAGTAGGAATGGTTTGAGGGCGCGGCAGGTGAATAGAAAAACATCTAAAAATGTAAAGATATCAATGTGAAACTTCTCCTCTCCCTTGATTTTCAACCAGTGGCCGGAGAACACTAGAGCGCCTTGAAAAAAGGTCCAATTTTGATTTACAAAAGGATTTAATTGGAAAAGTTACCATTTTTAAGTGTCCTGAGCACCAAAAAAAGAAAGCAAAAACAATCACCATCAGCGGCACGGACAGTATTTTGCACATTATGGATCTTTATTATTATTTTTTTTTATTAAAAGGCCTGATTTGGTCATGTTTTAGTGGGTTGTGTGCCGTGGTGTCTTTTCAACCAAAATAAGTGTGCTGCGACACAAAAAAAGGTTGAAGAATACTGCTTTAGTCACATAAATTTTCAAGTTTTTCGCCATGTTATGTTTTCATGTAGAAATAAGGCATTTTATGTGGAGAATATGGCCAAAATGTCACAAATTTGGGACATTTCAATCTGAAAATGGACATTATATATATCATTTTGTAACATTATTTATAAAAAGATGTTCAGAGGGGATTTGGGATTTCTTATTTAGTTTTTGAATCAACTAGATCTGCCTGAAAATGGGCCTAAAAATTCAAATTTCGCCTCGTTTTTTAACGTCATGTATTTGTTTCTTTGTCAGGACGGCACGCGTTAATGAACAGAATGCTTCTCTTTAACAAAGGATGGTTTGTGGTAAAGTGTGAAATAAATCTGTAGATTAAGGTGAGACAGTGGGCAAAACTTATTCATTTTTCTTAAAGTGCCTATGACAGGTTTTCACTATTTTCTAATTTTGTCTTTATTTGGTGCATTAATACCTGTTGTAAATATAAATGATAGTTTTACACCAATCAAGTGGCTGTTTGTAGAGAAAAGTTGAAAAATCCGTAGAAAGTTACAGGAAGCAAACACATTGATGACATCACACTGGGGAGACAAAGATTATGCATAATTTACACAAAAGAGACTTATTTTTTTGACCCTTATTCATTAATTCAACCAAAAACGTGTTCACGTGTATTTTTATTTGTAAAAAGAAAAAATCTGTGACATTAGATGAATTTGGCCCAGTTTACAGTGCGGTTGCTATGGTAATTTCCTAGTGTGACGTCATCATTTACAACCAGGAAGTAAAACAAAAAACCAAAAAAATTGCTAAAGCGGAAGAAAATTTGTAAAGTATTTTAGCAAAATTTGAAATCTATTAATCTGAACTGCATTTAAGTGAAATGAGTCCAACCTGTCATAGGCCCTTTAACATTTTTTGCTTTTTAGTCAGTTCTCTCACATCGACTTTCATGTGTCAAACAAACGTGTCCAATCTGCTCCTAAAGATGTTTTATTCTTCGATTGAATCCACTTCATCCATAGATTTCTCTGGACATTGTAACTTCAACGGTTGTTTTTTTTTTCAAATGTATTTTTCTCCCTCGAGACATAAAGATCAGCCTTAAAGTAGATCCTACACCAAACTGTACAATCTGGACTTAACAAACCTGATTTATAAAACTTTTGAGTTAAAAAAAAAAAAATCTTGGGGAAATTTTCAGTCAGATCTAGTTTGGTTAAAAACTAAAAAAGAAATCCAAGTTAAATGTTGAAACTAATATGTTACAAAATGAACCAAGAAATGTAAACCTGGTTCTGCCCATTTTTCAGATTTAAACGTCCCAAACGTGTGACATTTCTTCACATAAAATGCCTTCTTTCTACAAACTACAGGAGAAGCTTCAGTTGAAATGTTTGAAGATGTTTTTCCGTCACCTGCAGCGTTCGGTGAAAGTGAAACCAACAAAACACAAGTGTAAAACATCAGCATAAGAAGCGTCTCTGCTCGATCCGGTGTCGTGCTTCTCTTTGTTACAGAGCGATAATGACACAAATGAACATCCAGATGCTTTTGGGGAGTTTCCCGAAAATGTTTGGGATGAGGTTTAATCAGACAATAATCACTAAAGTGCAGAATTATCATCTTTTTAATCAGGTCGTTTTGTGCCGTGTAAAAATGTAATAAGCAATAAATATTCAAATGTTGCATATTTTCCAAAGAAGTGTAATAGTTCATATTATGATGATTATCATTTATGAATATTGTCTACATTTTGATGTATTTCCCATCTCTAAGGACAGTTATCTTCCCGTTTGACCAGGATCGACTCTGTTATGGTTTAATGCACGTCTGAGTCAGATGTGAAGAGTATATTTTGCAGATTATGCTGTGACAGAACATAGAAGGTCCAAAGAAGGAACTGTGCCAAAGTAACAAATACCTTTTTGTTCCGTTCATTTGATTCATTGGACCGTCATTCTAGAGAAGTAAAGACATTTTAGATTTAGTGCCAATGAAAACAATACATTTTCACTGTTTATTTTGTCTGTCATTTTTCCAAACTTCCTCCGCCTCGTTCTGTTCACTTTCACTCTTTATCTAAGAACATCCGCTCAAATAAAAGAGGAACTGTACCTTCAAATCACAGATTCTTTGCGTCTCTTGAACAACTGTGGAAAAGGAAAATAGATTAGATTTTTCAACTCATCACTCATTGTTTTTAGAACACACTCCTGTCCAAATAAAAAGTGGTCACAGAAAATAAAGGTCATTGTAATATTTGGTTTGAGCCTTTGACGCTTTCACTGGGCCTTTGTTTCAAGAAAGTTCTGCAGAAGATTTGTTCCATTCCAGCGTTTTCAGCCAGATCTTGTGAGTCCAGTCCTGACCATAGACCATAAAGAGAGTGGACTATTGGAGCTGCTGCTCGATCCAAACAGGAAGTGACTCTGAGTCTGTTCTGGCTCCGCCCTCTTTCTGTGACACTGGTGTCTTTTCTCTGTAACAGCTTCTGTCAAACTCACATCTGGAGCTAAAATGTCTGACACACTCCACTTGATCCTGTGATTTATTCCATTGTGTTCTTCTTAAATCAAATAATAACTGACCAATCAGGTGCTTCCTTTTCCAGAGGTTGATTTCGCTCATGTTAGCAAAAGCTAGTCCGGTCTTTACTCTTCGCTCCAGGGTCCGGTCTTTACTCTTCGCTCTAGAGTCCGGTCTTTACTCTTCGCTCCAGAGTCCGGTCTTTACTCTTCGCTCCAGAGTCCGGTCTTTACTCTCCGCTCCAGAGTCCGGTCTTTACTCTTCGCTCCAGAGTCCGGTCTTTACTCTTCGCTCCAGGGTCCGGTCTTTACTCTTCGCTCCAGGGTCCGGTCTTTACTCTTCGCTCCAGAGTCCGGTCTTTACTCTTCGCTCCAGGGTCCGGTCTTTACTCTTCGCTCCAGGGTCCGGTCTTTACTCTTCGCTCCAGGGTCCGGTCTTTACTCTTCGCTCCAGAGTCCGGTCTTTACTCTCCGCTCCAGAGTCCGGTCTTTACTCTCCGCTCCAGAGTCCGGTCTTTACTCTCCGCTCCAGAGTCCGGTCTTTACTCTCCGCTCCAGAGTCCGGTCTTTACTCTCCGCTCCAGAGTCCGGTCTTTACTCTACGCTCCAGAGTCCGGTCTTTACTCTCCGCTCAGGGTCCGGTCTTTACTCTCGCTCCAGGTCGGTCTTTACTCTCCGCTCCAGGGTCCGGTCTTTACTCTCCGCTCCAGAGTCCGGTCTTTACTCTACGCTCCAGAGTCCGGGCTTTACTCTCGCTCAGAGTCCGGTCTTTACTCTCTGCTCCAGTGTCCGGTCTTTACTCTCCGCTCCAGGGTCCGGTCTTTACTCTCCGCTCCAGGGTCCGGTCTTTACTCTCCGCTCCAGGGTCCGGTCTTTACTCTACGCTCCAGGGTCCGGTCTTTACTCTCCGCTCCAGGGTCCGGTCTTTACTCTCCGCTCCAGGGTCCGGTCTTTACTCTCCGCTCCAGAGTCCGGTCTTTACTCTTCGCTCCAGGGTCCGGTCTTTACTCTTCGCTCCAGAGTCCGGTCTTTACGCTTCGCTCCAGAGTCCGGTCTTTACTCTTCGCTCCAGGTCCGGTCTTTACTCTTCGCTCCAGAGTCCGGTCTTTACTCTTCGCTCCAGGGTCCGGTCTTTACTCTTCGCTCCAGGGTCCGGTCTTTACTCTTCGCTCCAGGGTCCGGTCTTTACTCTTCGCTCCAGGGTCCGGTCTTTACTCTTCGCTCCAGGGTCCGGTCTTTACTCTTCGCTCCAGGGTCCGGTCCTTTACTCTTCGCTCCAGGGTCCGGTCTTTACTCTTCGCTCCAGGGTCCGGTCTTTACTCTTCGCTCCAGGGTCGGTCTTTACGCTCCAGGGTCCGGTCTTTACTCTTCGCTCCAGGGTCCGGTCTTTACTCTCAGCTCCAGAGTCCGGTCTTTACTCTTCGCTCCAGGGTCCGGTCTTTACTCTTCGCTCCAGGGTCCGGTCTTTACTCTTCGCTCCAGGGTCCGGTCTTTACTCTTCGCTCAAGGGTCCGGTCTTTACTCTTCGCTCAAGGGTCCGGTCTTTACTCTTCGCTCAAGGGTCCGGTCTTTACTCTTCGCTCCAGGGTCCGGTCTTTACTCTTCGCTCCAGGGTCCGGTCTTTACTCTTCGCTCCAGGGTCCGGTCTTTACTCTTCGCTCCAGGTTCCGGTCTTTACTCTTCGCTCCAGAGTCCGGTCTTTACTCTTCGCTCCAGAGTCCGGTCTTGACTCTTCGCTCCAGAGTCCGGTCTTGACTCTTCGCTCAAGGGTCCGGTCTTTACTCTTCGCTCCAGGGTCCGGTCTTTACTCTTCGCTCCAGAGTCCGGTCTTTACTCTTCGCTCCAGAGTCCGGTCTTGACTCTTCGCTCCAGAGTCCGGTCTTGACTCTTCGCTCCAGAGTCCGGTCTTTACGCCGCTCCAGAGTCCGGTCTTTACTCTTCGCTCCAGAGTCCGGTCTTTACTCTCGCTCCAGGGTCCGGTCTTTACTCTTCGCTCCAGGGTCCGGTCTTTACTCTTCGCTCCAGGGTCCGGTCTTTACTCTTCGCTCCAGGGTCCGGTCTTTACGCTTCGCTCCAGAGTCCGGTCTTTACGCCGCTCAGAGTCCGGTCTTTACTCTCCGCTCCAGAGTCCGGTCTTTACTCTCCGCTCCAGAGTCCGGTCTTTACTCTCCGCTCCAGAGTCCGGTCTTTACTCTCCGCTCCAGGGTCCGGTCTTTACTCTCCGCTCCAGAGTCCGGTCTTTACTCTCCGCTCCAGAGTCCGGTCTTTACTCTCCGCTCCAGGGTCCGGTCTTTACTCTCCGCTCCAGGGTCCGGTCTTTACTCTTCGCTCCAGGGTCCGGTCTTTACTCTTCGCTCCAGGGTCCGGTCTTTACTCTTCGCTCCAGGGTCCGGTCTTTACTCTCCGCTCCAGGGTCCGGTCTTTACTCTCCGCTCCAGAGTCAGGGTCTTTACTCTCGCTCAGAGTCCGGTCTTTACTCTCCGCTCAGAGTCCGGTCTTTACTCTCCGCTCCAGAGTCCGGTCTTTACTCTCGCTCAGAGTCCGGTCTTTACTCTCGCTCCAGGGTCCGGTCTTTACTCTCCGCTCCAGAGTCCGGTCTTTACTCTCCGCTCCAGAGTCCGGTCTTTACTCTCCGCTCTTTACTCTCCGCTCCAGAGTCCTCTCTTTACTCTCCGCTCCAGGGTCCGGTCTTTACTCTCCGCTCCAGGGTCCGGTCTTTACTCTCCGCTCCAGGGTCCGGTCTTTACTCTCCGCTCCAGAGTCCGGTCTTTACTCTCCGCTCCAGGGTCCGGTCTTTACTCTCCGCTCCAGGGTCCGGTCTTTACTCTCCGCTCCAGGGTCCGGTCTTTACTCTCCGCTCCAGGGTCCGGTCTTTACTCTTCGCTCCAGGGTCCGGTCTTTACTCTTCGCTCCAGGGTCCGGTCTTTACTCTTCGCTCCAGAGTCCGGTCTTTACTCTTCGCTCCAGAGTCCGGTCTTTACTCTTCGCTCCAGGGTCCGGTCTTTACTCTTCGCTCAAGTGTCAGGTCTTTACTCTTCGCTCCAGGGTCCGGTCTTTACTCTTCGCTCCAGGGTCCGGTCTTTACTCTTCGCTCCAGGGTCCGGTCTTTACTCTTCGCTCCAGGGTCCGGTCTTTACTCTTCGCTCCAGGGTCCGGTCTTTACTCTTCGCTCCAGGGTCCGGTCTTTACTCTTCGCTCCAGGGTCCGGTCTTTACTCTTCGCTCCAGAGTCGGTCTTTACTCTTCGCTCAGAGTCCGGTCTTTACTCTTCGCTCAGAGTCCGGTCTTTACTCTTCGCTCCAGAGTCCGGTCTTTACTCTTCGCTCCAGAGTCCGGTCTTTACTCTTCGCTCCAGAGTCCGGTCTTTACTCTTCGCTCCAGAGTCCGGTCTTTACTCTTCGCTCCAGAGTCCGGTCTTTACTCTTCGCTGCAGAGTCCGGTCTTTACTCTTCGCTCCAGAGTCCGGTCTTTACTCTTCGCTCCAGAGTCCGGTCTTGACTCTTCGCTCCAGAGTCCGGTCTTGACTCTTCGCTCCAGAGTCCGGTCTTGACTCTTCGCTCCAGGGTCCGGTCTTTACTCTTCGCTCCAGAGTCCGGTCTTTACTCTTCGCTCCAGAGTCCGGTCTTTACTCTTCGCTCCAGAGTCCGGTCTTTACTCTTCGCTCCAGGGTCCGGTCTTTACACTTCGCTCCAGGGTCCGGTCTTTACTCTTCGCTCCAGAGTCCGGTCTTTACTCTTCGCTCCAGGGTCCGGTCTTTACTCTTCGCTCCAGGGTCCGGTCTTTACTCTTCGCTCCAGGGTCCGGTCTTTACGCTTCGCTCCAGGGTCCGGTCTTTACTCTTCGCTCCAGAGTCCGGTCTTTACTCTCCGCTCCAGAGTCCGGTCTTTACTCTCCGCTCCAGAGTCCGGTCTTTACTCTCCGCTCCAGAGTCCGGTCTTTACTCTCCGCTCCAGGGTCCGGTCTTTACTCTTCGCTCTTCGCTCCAGGGTCCGGTCTTTACTCTTCGCTCCAGGGTCCGGTCTTTACTCTTCGCTCCAGGGTCCGGTCTTTACTCTTCGCTCCAGGGTCCGGTCTTTACTCTTCGCTCCAGGGTCCGGTCTTTACTCTCCGCTCCAGAGTCCGGTCTTTACTCTTCGCTCCAGGGTCCGGTCTTTACTCTTCGCTCCAGAGTCCGGTCTTTACTCTCTTCGCTCAGGGTCCGGTCTTTACTCTTCGCTCCAGAGTCCGGTCTTTACTCTCCGCTCCAGAGTCCGGTCTTTACTCTCCGCTCCAGAGTCCGGTCTTTACTCTTCGCTCCAGGGTCCGGTCTTTACTCTTCGCTCCAGAGTCCGGTCTTTACTCTTCGCTCCAGGGTCCGGTTTTTACTCTTCGCTCCAGGGTCCGGTCTTTACTCTTCGCTCCAGGGTCCGGTCTTTACTCTTCGCTCCAGAGTCCGGTCTTTACTCTCCGCTCCAGAGTCCGGTCTTTACTCTCCGCTCCAGAGTCCGGTCTTTACTCTCCGCTCCAGAGTCCGGTCTTTACTCTCCGCTCCAGAGTCCGGTCTTTACTCTACGCTCCAGAGTCCGGTCTTTACTCTTCGCTCCAGAGTCCGGTCTTTACTCTTCGCTCCAGAGTCCGGTCTTTACTCTTCGCTCCAGAGTCCGGTCTTTACTCTTCGCTCCAGAGTCCGGTCTTTACTCTTCGCTCCAGAGTCCGGTCTTTACTCTTCGCTCCAGGGTCCGGTCTTTACTCTTCGCTCCAGAGTCCGGTCTTTACTCTTCGCTCCAGAGTCCGGTCTTTACTCTCCGCTCCAGAGTCCGGTCTTTACTCTTCGCTCCAGAGTCCGGTCTTTACTCTTCGCTCCAGGGTCCGGTCTTTACTCTTCGCTCCAGAGTCCGGTCTTTACTCTTCGCTCCAGATTCCAGTTTGTGCTTCTCCGTAGTCGTTTTCTCTGCTGGACACCATTGATTTGACCCTCTTCACACACACTCACATCTTTTCCATGACCACAGGATTTGTCTTTCCACATTTGTCACAGAAATGGGAAGCCGCTCACTCAATCAAATCAAAACAAAGACAAAAAAGATAACAAAACAGGAGAACAGACTCCAGGTGACCACTTTTTTTTTGGACGCGGTGCATATATTGTTTGGGACTTGCCTGGACACTGGATGCTCTTCTTCTTAATTGGCAGATACAAAGGCGGCATATCCATCTCGAAGAACTAAAGGTTTACCGCTCGCTAAAAACACAACAAACAAAGGTGAGAGGCAGGATTACACATATGTATTTGTGTGTTGTGTGTCTTTATTCTGAAATATTATTATTAAAGCAGCAACTATATACTGTGACTAGTCTGTTCTAACAAAGACAGTGGCATTATAAAAAGAATTACAATAAAAGAATTATAAAAAGATTACAGTCTGACGCGATAAATGCAAATGAATTAAGGTTTTACTAAAAGTTTTGCCTATAGACCCTTTAAAATGTGACGTCATCAAAATTCCAGAATGAAGTCGATGTAAATGTTTGAATAATTCTGTCACGTTATGTCTAAATTCTATGGTTTGAAGTGTTTGTGTTGGAAAAAAGCAACACATTTGAATTTCCAGAGTAGAAAGGTCAGTCAGTTTGCTTTTCTATAACAAACTATGGACAAAATACAATTTTCTAGCCTTAAAATTGTAGCTTCAAAAGGATCCAATTTATGGAACAGTATCTAATATATGTCTAGATAAAATTAAAAATTATTGTGGCCTCAACATTTCTTTGGTATTTTTCCAGTAAAACCCATAACTCTGGATTGTTCCTTCATCAAAAATGCAAAGAGTTGATGATAATTTCCTCAAACATGATGTAAAATACAATAATAAATGTGTTTAAAGCAGCTCTGATGTCACTCACATGTGTCTGAGGCTTTTACTGACACTAAATCATCTACATTTGTCATATTTTGTGATAATCTGAGGTTAATCCCAGTTTCTCAGTGAATCACATCACGTTCCACTGAAACTTTTGCCTTCGTCCTGAATTTAGAATGTTTTTGTTACAGACTTTTTAAGGGTCAATTTGTCCCAGTTTGACAGTTTGCGTAAAGTCGATAGTTAGATGTAAGTCTATAACTGTTACCATAGCAACCAGGCTGTAAACAAGGGCCAACAGCCACATAAATTACACAATAGTTATAATTTGACAAATTGTAATTCCTGATAACACCTCTATTTTGTTGAATGAGCGTTTAGACTGTAAGAAACATGTGTCGGTTGAGTATTAACCGTCTCTTTTGTTTCATCGGTGCGTCGCTTTTTGATGACATCACAGAGGGATTCCATTTTGTAGCTCGGCACTACTTCCTGTAAGTTTAAAATTTTATTTGTCAAACTTTCTTCAGAAACTGCAACTTCGCGGGTGTTAAACGACGATAAATATTTACCACAGGTGCCCTCCCACCAAACTACGTCAGAATTAGAAAACGATTTAATCAACAACACACTTCATTTGTGCACAGTAAACTCTAAAGCCAGAAGCCGTCAGACTCTATATTTCACAGTAAAGTGTTTCAACTACCGTGATCTGTGATTCGTCACGTTTTAAACTTAGACTGAACTCTGCACCTTTAACATCATTTATGCATTAAGTCGGTCTTGATTATACGTCACTCAGTACTTTCTCCGGCTAAAGTCGACTAAAGAAATTCTTGGGTAAAAGACAAGAAAACAGTGAGCGCTTCACTGGGTCCAAAAACGAGTGAACGAGATCAGGCGCTCGTCGAGGATGAACCGATACGTTCATGGATAACAAAACACTGTGAAGCGCAGGCAAAGTTAAGTTTAGTCGAGTTAAACGTCCTTTATTGTGGACACCGCTACGGCAATTTTTTTTGTTACCCGTAAAGAAACTCAAAAGACCAGCCTCATCGACCGATTAATCGACTAAAAGGGGGCGTGGCAAATCAAAACTAGGAAGTATTTCCGTGTATCTGAGCCAAACCGCACTCAAAAGAAAGAAGGAATTGATGTAAAAGCAACTATTTTTTATGATACGTGCGAGGAAACTGTGTATTTATATGTTTGACTCCAACATCTTCAGCAAACTCACTTCATATCGTCTTGTTTTTGACACATAAATCCTTTAAATCTAAATAAAATCATTTGTCGATTGATAAAAACATCAGTCGACCGATTAATCGACTAAAGGTTCACAGCCCTAACACTTTCACCAAATACTTTTACTCTCTCTTGGGGAAAGTTCGAACTACATTTACTTTTCGTTTGCTCGACGAGGACCACGAATAATTGACTTTTACTATTTTACATCTGTGTGCTGTTAAACCTCTTGAGCTTGATAAAGTTTTAGAGCTTCAGCTGCACAGTGTGGTCCCATGAGTTTATAACCAACAGCCGTGATTTCCACCCAGTGCCGGGAACATTAAAACGTCCCGTGTGAGTCAACATGTTCACAAACGCAAATGTAACGGACTAATTTGACATTTTGGAGCGTCCTGAGTAGAGCTGGGCGATATGGCAAACAATTATAATCACGATTTTCTTGGGGCCAGATAATGATTTCGATTTTATCATGATTTGTGTTCACTTAGTTTTTTCTACTGCCTTTAATAGAGCGGCACGATTTAGGAAACACATGTAATTGTGATTTTTCTGACCAGTTTTGTGATTAGATTTTCAATTCAGACTCACATTTTAAGCATAATTTTGTCTCTTTTAGTCACATTTTTGTCACATTCAGTCGTGTTTGTTGTAATTAAGTGAGTCTTTGTCACTTTTAGTTGCGTCTTTGTAGTTTTTAGACACATTCTTGTCGCTTTTAGTTGCCTTTTGGTGCATTTAAGAGGTGTCAGAGGTGAATAAAGTCATCTGCTCAGAGGCTTCAGAGGCTAAACAACAGGAGAAAAAGTGTGTTTGAACAGACAGCTGCATTAAAGACACAAACAGTGAACCACGATAACACGATGCCATAAAAATAGCAGATTGTCACAGGGACCAGCTCACGATTCCATTTTTATCACCGTATCACCCAGACCTAGTCCTGAGCGACTTCGGCATCAAAAAAAGAGCGGAAAAACAACAACGATGCGCCGTAACAACATGTTTTTCCTGATTATGTGCCAGACTTTTTCACCAAACGGTCTGATTTGGTGATGTTTTGGTTGTAGGTGGCGTGCCGTGGGATCCTTTAAACCCTAAAAGTGCGACTCAGCAAAGGTGGAAAAACACACGTACAGACCCTTTAAAACACGACTGGAGTAAAAGACGCTTTCAAAGATCGACTGAGATCAGATCAAAACGCTAACGGTTTCAAGTCTTTGTAACGAAAAGGACGCAACTATTTTTTTTTGTTTTCCAGGGTATAAATGTGTACTTTTCTATTACAAAACTCAAATAGTATTTGCAACTGCACTAAGGGTGGACAATATGTCAGATTTTATGGTGAATGTTGTTTTGAAAACGCACAAACGTTGAATGTCGACTAGTGATTCATCTGAACTTTTGTGATTAGTTTTACAGACGTTTCACAATTGTTTGATAATTACACTGCAAAAAAGGCCTATCAAAAAATAAACTCAAAATAAGACCTTTTTACCCTAATTTAAGTGAAATTATCTGCCAGTGGAATAAGATTATTTTACTTATCAAGTTTACTTAAAACCAGTCAAATAATGTCAATTTGAAGTAGTCCTGTCAAGTGAAAAAATCTTAAAATTGGACTTTTAAGATTCATTTGCTTAATTCAAGTAAATTTAACTAAATTAGATAATCCCTTTTTGCAGTGTAAAGATCAACTAGAAGTGTTTTAAAACGTTATTTGGATTGATATAATTCTGTCTGAATATCGTTATAAATAAATATTGAGCTTAAATTGTACTTTTTTGTGCTAAATATATCAAAGATAAAATTAAAAACAAACTGTGGACTCAACATTTCTGCAGCGATAGAAAGTACCCAAGTACAAAAGTAAAAGTACTTCACTTAAGTAAAATGTTTAGTTATCTGTACTTTTACTTCAGTCGTTTTTACAGTGGATACTTTTTACTTTTACTTCACTACATTTGAGACCAAGTGTCTGCACTTTTTACTCCACTACATTTTTTACTGAACTGAAAAGTATAAAGTACTTGTCTTTTTGTTTGAGGAGTTATTCTGAGCAAACAAACACAAACACGTGAAAATCTGCACAAAAATTAAATTAATTCGAACGGTTGACCAAAATTACGATAAATTCTTCACCAAAATTACAACATTTAATACAAACTGGTCTCAATCTGCATGAAATACTTTTTACTCATTACGCATTTACTTAAGTAGATTTTGAATGTGATACTTTTACTTGAGTATTTTCTTGCACACGTATCTGTACTTTTACTTGAGTAATAACGGCTGCGTCTCTTAAACAAACGTGTCCGCGCGGCTCGGACTCACGCGCGGCTCGCACTCACGCGCTTCACTTCACGTTCTTTGTGATCGTCTGGACCTGATCCCAGTTTCTCCTGAAATGACGTCCCGTTCACTTTTCCGGATTGTTTTTGTTTGCACATGTTTAAAGGGTCTGCGCGTCCGACTGTAAGCAATGGCGCTGCTCTCGCGCGCGTCGCTCGATCGTCCGCAACGGCGTTCACTTCTGACGTTAAAACGCCAAAACAAAAACCCCGTCGCCGTTTTGTTTCGACGGAGCGAAGCGCGGAGTCCGAGCCCCGGCCGCCGCTCCGTACCGTCCCGCCGCGGGCCTCATGTCTGCGGCCTGCTCCGTCTGCTCCTCCCGGCGCCGCGCGCTCCCTCCGCGGCTGGAGAAAGGCAGACGCGCCCCGACCAGGCACCGGGCCGCGGATCCGAGCGGAGAGTGTCCGGGTAGAGGGCTTTCCGCGCGGGTAGAGGAGTCCCAGATGTGCGCAAACACGACGGATCGAGCGGACCGTGGCGCCGACCGAGTCCTCAGAGGAACGCCCTCCGACGACAACGAGCCCGAGCCCGCCGCCTCCGCCGCCGCCGCCCCCTGCAGGGCCGAGGAGGAACTGCACCCACGGTCACGACGCCTGAGAAACGTAACGCCGCGTCTGGTGGACAGGTGGCGCTCCAGTGCCCCGGGTTTGAGACTGTCTCTGGGATCAGACACAGTTGAACTCATCGCGAACCCCCTCGAGACCTGGACCTGTGGACCCGGATGTTTGGCTCTCAACTGTTCCTCATCTGTCTGGAGGAACTGTCCATACACTAGACCAGTGGTTCTCAAACTTTTTAAGTTGCGACCCCCAAAATAACAATAGTTCACATTCACGACCCCCAAACACAAAAAATAGACGACACACAAAGTGATAAAAGAGCCTTAAATCTAATTTGATTTTGAGAATACAGACCTAGGAAAATGGCTTTGATCGGCCGACAAACAGGAGTCTACATTCACCGCTGCATTTGGGGGTCCAGTCTTGTTGACTATTCTATCAGTTTTTTCCATCATCTGGGGACCCCAGGAAATCATTTCGTGACCCCCAGTGGGGTCCTGACCCCTAGTTTGAGAACCACTGCACTAGATGAACTGTTCCTCATCTGCCTGGAGGAACTGTCTCTACACCAGATGATCCACCCTCCTCCTGAGGGTCCTGTCCTGGGAGGAGGATCTCTGCTCCATGTGGTTCTCCTCCAGGTTTAGACTTTCTCCCACAGGCTTTGTGTAGTTTTTCCTTGAGACGAGGAGTGTTTCTTTGATTAATGTTCCACGTGGTAACTCTGAAATGATCTAAATAAATAGACTAAATCATTTATCACAATGAAACAGCAGGATAAAGTCTATAGTTTGTGTTTAATGCCACGCGCCACATAAACGCCCTTTCTGCTCATTTAAAATGGGGTCTTGACTTTCCAATCATATATGTAACTTATTTTTTTAAACTTAGGATTCCAGAGACGACAAGAAACTAAATATTTTAATATGGTTTATGTATTACTGGCATACTTTTGATTTAATGATTGTTTTAGGTAAGAACTATTGTTTAGGCGTTTTGTTTCCGCTGTGCTCTTTAAGGAGACGCACTGGTCCCAACACGACGTGAGAAACAACTTTTTTTTATGTCTATGGAAACAACAGGACAATTGTTAAACTGTGGAGCCAGCGAGCTGTGTTTGCACTGAATGTATGTCATTTTTATGTATTTTATATTTTTACATTCGCTAATCGTACTTTGTTGCTTGTTTTAGTTGGACGGAGGCAAAAGGAGGAAACTGGAAGAAAAGAGACATCAAGGAGTGAAGACGAGCTCAAGATCAAACCAAAATAAAGTTTATAAAGTTAGCCATCGGTAAAATAACTCTTATTGACCACAGGAGGAGGTATGATATTATTAAATGATTCCGTATAAAATGAACCAAGCCCAATATATTTCTTATTGTAACTCCAGTCGAGAAAGTTCTGTTTATTTTAAGATAATAGATTTCATTAGAGAGACATTTTGTGTATTATTTAATTCATATTATTGTACAAATAGGTAGGAACATATTCAGCTGTTAAAAGCAACACAACAGAGCGGTAACAGTGGCATTATGGGAAGTAGTGAGGCGCATGAAGAAGGACATGGCCCAAAATAAAAGCCAATCTGCACATGGTTTACGAGGCGCAAACGGTAAAATATGTTCATTTGTTTGTACATACCTGCCTAATTTGTATAATATGTGAAGAGTGACACCGTTTTTGTTGTCTTGCTTGTTTTAGTTTTCACGGTGTCAAGCAGGGGTGTCCAAACTTTTTCCATCGAGGGCCGCATAATGAAATATAGACCAAGAGGAGGGCCACAAATCAATTGTGAAATGTTCAAAAAAGTTGCATTTCTTTGATGTTTCAAGTGCCTCACACCTAAATTCAGTCTCAGTGCCTTAATATCAGGTCCGTCCCACACCAAAGTGTTAGTTATTTAGGTTATAAGTGTAGAAAAATTGAAATTTGCCATAAAAAGTACTTCTCAGGACGATGTCGGCCAATTCACCAGGAAGCCTGGGGTCAAGAAAAATTGCTCCGAGGGCCGCATTTGGCCCCCGGGCCATAGTTTGGACATGCCTGGTGTCATGGTTTCAAAAAAACGGTAACAGAGAAAATAAAGATTCCTGACATCTGTAAGAGACGTGGGCCGCATTTATTGTGAAAAATATTGTTATGCTTATATCCTTATTATTTATAGTTCCAGGGTAAATCCTCAACGCAATGAATGAGATGTAGCAACCAAGTCCAGTTCAAAGATTTTATTGGAAAATTGTGGTGATGAGAGGAGCTGTGGTGTGGAGTAGGGAGTACGGAGTAGTGGTATTTTTGTCATTGACGCACTACTCCATTTGGACAGGAACAAGCTCCACAATGGCAGGCAGCCTCAGCACAGGACAAAGGGGATGCACAGGTGAACTGGCAAGGCAATTTAAACTCAAGGGGCAGAGCAAGGTGCAGCCCAGAGGAGGGCCCAAGGCAGGAGAATGGGTGGGGCTAAAGGGGAAACTGTGTGAGGGATTGAGGGATTTTGTACAATTGCATTAAACCGATGCAGCTACACTTATGATATCCAATAAACCTGTTCACGGAGGTTTATTCTCGTTTTATTCGTCGTTTTTGTGGCTTAAGTTAAACGTGTTATGGTTTGAAGTGAAGCAGGACACTTGGATTGTATTTGTTTTTAATGAGACAGTATTTCAAAAGGAAGGTTGTTTTCTGTTTAGTGGAGTTTATGTCACGCTGGTTCGGCTCCAGTCTCAGGTCACGGTTCTGATCCAGACCAGGTTCAGTCCTGGTTCAGTTCTGGTCCAGTTCTCGTTTGAAATGGCGCTGGTTTAACATGAGTTCACTGTGTGGAGCGTAAAGGCCTTTTGTGAACACGTCTGTGCTTAAATATGGAGTTATTGATGGTAAAACAGAAGGATATGTTTGTACGGCCACTGTACGCGTCACTGTTTTATTGTTTTACATTTCGGGGCCTGAAGCTTTACTGCAGTGTGTTTTTATTTCACAGGAGCTTCACGCTGCAGACCTCAGGAGCCAGAGACCTGCAGCAGCCTCTCAAACACAGCAGGTACATTTTACAGTAGAACATTTGTGTCTCATGTTTCAGCTCCTGAAGCACTCCAGGGTCTGTGTTGTACTGTGGATTCTGTGGGTGGCACCTCGGGGTGTCGCTGCAGCCCCACAGCCACACGGGTTAAAAAGGGAAGTCGGCTGCTTGTCGGGGAGGTGCCAGTTTCCGTGGGAGGCCAGGTTGTTGGGCCCACGTGTTCGCGTTTGGCCAAATTGTTGGGCGGCCACGAGGTTTTAGGAAAATCTGTGACTGAGGAGCTGTGTGTGGGGCTCATGACGCAGTGTTTCGTGGCTTCCTGCCGTCCTTTGTGTTGTTGTCTTGTTTTAGTTAATCCACCTGGTGGTCGAGGAGAGATCTGTGAAGGCGGATTAACTCATTTTACTTGTTTTTTGTTTGTCCTTGTTGTTTCTCTGGGTCACTTCCCATACTAGACTTGCTGCCAGCCGAGTACAACTTAAACCGACCCGACCTTTGCCGTGTGTCCATCTGGGTGTGTTGCAGGGTCTAAACTTGAATTGTGTTTTGTCCGCCTTAAGCACTTGTTCTATTCGGGTCGCAGTTCTTGATTACTTCGGCTGGTACAGAATGATTGGGAAAACAGACGCTTGTTTATGTAATAAATAACCTTAAACTTACACAGTTTCTGCTCTATTCTGTACACCGGCACTACAACACTTTAAAATATTGTAGTTTGTGTCGTACATGAATGCAGAGCTGTCAGTGCGGCGTAAACTTTATTCTCATTTTTTCCTGTTCATACAAGAGAGTATGAAGCTAAAACAAGATCATGGACATGTTTTAATGAGTTGAGTTTCACGTTATGACGAGTTAAAGTGCATATGACAGGTCAGACTACACTTTTTATTAAAACGTAGTAATTATATTTCCGATTTACTAAAAATGTAAACATTTTCACGGCGAGGAGGAGACACAGACGTAACACAGATCATACGATGGATTCATATTTCATTTATTTCTGTTTCGATTGCCAGGTCATTTGTCATAAACCGTGAGCATAAACAGACGTTTGATTTGAAAATAATGCCTCTGATACAAACATGAAGCTTTGGGTCCAGTCGCTCCGTTTAAACTCATTTACTGCTCTCTTTGTGAATTGTCTGAGGTCAAACTCTGGTCGTCTGCGATTCTTTGTCTTTGACTCTTGCCATTGAAATGACTAAATATAGTTTTTGGATATTTATTTTCCCATACATTTCAACGTACGCAGCGTTTGTTTTCGCCCAAAAGGGGGTGGGGCCATTCTCGTGGCACAGGAAGTGACATATTGTTGAAAACAACTGTTGCCTAGCAACCATACTGTAAACAAGCGTCCACCTGACGGATGTAAAACTATGAAAATATATTTAACTTAGGAACTATCTCTAACTAACTATAAAATGAAGCAATAAGTAGATAAAAATAAAAATCATCAAAAGTCATCAAGTTTCACTTTATTTATTATTAAGTTATTATTGCGGCGTAGGAATCCAAACTACATCCAAACGCCGCGGCAGGCTAAGACGCAGGGGTTAAACACTGAAGACGCGTCACACAGAACAATTGCACATGACGGGACATTTATTGCTCCAGGATTCAAAACAGGGAAACTGGCACTTACTTCGTGATGACATACAGGCCAAGCAAACCTCTCACATGCAAGTATTTCTGGTCAAGATGGAACAAACAATAGATACGAGAGAGACAGGATGGGACGGTCAACAGAAAGTTTCTCCCCACGCTCACCCTCCGCCATCATCAGCCACACACAGAGCACAGGTGAGCGCGCCCAAATAGACTTCACCACACCCACAGTGCCCCCCCGAACACCGCAGCATCGTGCTCGTACCCAGGCGCATGCACATTCACATTCACACACGCACGCACGCACGCACGCACGCACACACACACACACACAAGAGGAAACCACAAAACTCTTATATGGCTCCTACAGTTATTTTTTACATTTTAACAACTTAAGGGGACGATCCAAGCTCTTGTCATTTTGCTGCTCATGTTTAGAGACAGGACAGACGGGCCCACACAGGTCGACTGTAATAAGCTCCAGCACCTTTAGACATTGTGCCGATGCGCCTCGTGACAGGAGCGCACCTCCATAACCTGTTGAGCTGAAAGGTTAAACTTGATTGTGTGAGCAGAGAAACCAACTGGAACAGTTTCTGTGTGAGCAGTACTGTAGTAGTTACACCACATGTCTTTGAATCACCGGGTTGTTGGACCAGATTCTGGCACTTTGAAATTGTCCTTATGCGCAGTCACTCAGAATGAAAACCTTAACTCTGAAGAATCACTGTCTAGTTTAATAATATTATTACTTAACGTCTCCCTTTTCTGTGTTTTTGGCAGATCTACAAAATCCAACAGAAATGAGGTTCACCTGTGACCAGTGTGGAAAGACATGGCCCATTGCTTCAAAACTCAAAAGACACTACAGAACTCACACAGGAGAGAGGCCATACAAGTGTGACCAGTGTGAGAAAAGGTTTTCTTCAGCAGTAAATCTCAAAGGCCACACCAGAGTCCACACTGGAGAAAAGCCCTTCAGCTGTGACGTTTGTGAGAAGACTTTTTCACACTCAAGCAGCTTATTAACACATATGACAATCCACACTGGAGAGAAACCATTTGAGTGTGACCAGTGTGGAAAGACATGGCCCTCTGCTTCAAAACTCAAAAGACACTACAGAACTCACACAGGAGAGAGGCCATACAAGTGTGACCAGTGTGAGAAAAGGTTTTCTTCAGCAGCAAATCTCAAAGGCCACACCAGAGTCCACACTGGAGAAAAGCCCTTCAGCTGTGACGTTTGTGAGAAGACTTTTTCACACTCAAGCAGCTTAGTAAAACATATGACAATCCACACTGGAGAGAAACCATTTGAGTGTGACCAGTGTGGGAGCAGTTTTTGTACAGCAGGTCGTCTTAAAGACCACACCAGAATCCACACAGGAGAGAAACCATTTGAGTGTGACCAGTGTGGGAGCAGTTTTTGTACAGCAAGTCGTCTTAAAGACCATACCAGAGTTCACACTGGAGTGAAATCATTTGAGTGTGACCAGTGTGGGAGCAGTTTTTGTACAGCAGGTCGTCTTAAAGCCCACACCAGAATCCACACAGGAGAGAAACCATTTGAGTGTGACCAGTGTGGGAAAGAGTTTACATTTTCTAATCACTTAAAAACTCATATGAGAATCCACACAGGAGAACGACCGTACAGATGTGACCAGTGTGGGAAGGCTTTTTCTCAGTCGTCCTCCTACAAACATCACTTTAGGATCCACTCTGGGGCAAAGCCGTACATGTGTGAACTCTGCAGTAAAACTTTTAGATCTTCATCAAACCTCACAGTGCACCGTCGGACCCACACCGGAGAGAAGCCCTACGTCTGTGAAAAGTGTGGGAAGGCTTTTAGATCTGGGGGGCATTGTTGGAGCCATATGCAAACCTGCCATTATGAAGAGAAAAGCAGCGGCTCTGACCAGTGTGGGAGGGCTTTCATAAAAGCTGCTCACCTGAAGGTGCATCGTCTTGAACAAACTAAAGGAGACAGAGCTGCTGAGGCTGAACCCAAAGTCAGACTCAAAAAGCTGGAGATCAGACTTCAGAGAGTCCAGACTGAGAAGTGAAGACCAGAGTAGATCCAGCACATGATGGTGACCACCTCCAACTGTAGAAACAGAGGGACAAGTGGATGTGGAGGACATGGAGGGACGGACTCAGGACATTTAGGCTCATAGATAATCATTCGTGTCACGAAACAAACAATTTAAACTCAATCCCGATCTTAAAGAATAGACTCAATCCTCTGCTTATTTCAATATCAAATTATCTCATCTCATTTCACAGATAAAATGTACTTTCTTTATTGAACCCTGTGGTCTGACACTAGTTCTGAAACAGTTCAAGATCATTCCAAGATGGTTCAGGAAAAGTAACTTTGTTCCAGTTTATTAGATTTGGTTTAATATTGATATTTTCTCAAATGAGTATCTAGTTTGGACACTAGTTTTACAATAGTTTTGTATCAGATTTTTCATACTTTTCACAACTCCACACTTAATGTTAGATTTGTTTATTATCAGAGTTTACAAAAAAACTGTCCATTTCATCTATTTATTTTATATTTGAATTCATAGGTTGCTAGTTCCTGTTTACGGCTGCCATTTTGAGTGCTTTTCACCATTTGTTCAATATCTTTGTCAGCGTTGTGTTTTTTTACGCAATAGTTTCCCAAAGTTGTTGATGTGTTGTCATTATTTTATGACCATTTGTTCCAGTTCTAGAGTTACACGTGTGCAAAGAATTACAATAAACACTTGAAGACATTTTCTGGCAGTGTGTGATTAATTGTTCTCTATTGGGGGCAAAACCAATAAGAATATTTAGAGAAGACGTCCAAGCCAGAGTTTGTGAGTTTTAATCAATGGGTGTCATGTTAATTGATTCTACGAGGCATTTTATTATCATTGCTCATCTTTCATATTCAGAGAATAAAGACATTTTCCCAGTAAGACCATAGATTCTCAGGAGGACGTCACATGCGGTGGGCAAGACCTACACCCGGCCCACATAGTGCAAAGAGTGACCCCCCCAGTGGCCCAAATCTGGTTTGCCCGAGTTGACCCGGGTTTGGGCCGGGTGTAGGTGTCAGAAGTGGCTCAGACCAAATTTGCTGTGGGAAGGATGTTAATTGGATATTTAAGTAAAACTAACATAGAATATCAGGCTTTTTATTCACCTCATTCGGCCCCGCCCACTTTGGCCTCTTTCTGCCAGACGTGCAGATATTTGTGCAGACAGAGAAGATGTTGAACTTTGTGTTTGTTTTTGTCCCATTATAGACCCATATTTCAGAGTGTCCTTTTATTGTGGCCAGTCTAAGGCACATCTGTGCAATGTTTATGCTGTCTAATGAGCATCTTGATATACCACACTGAGGTGAGAGGGATTATCTCGGTAAAGGAGAAGTGCTCATCAATACACACTTGTTGCGTCTGTATTTTTGTTTTGTGCAATTCTCATTCGTTTTTGCCTTTGGCTTTTAGAAAAATTCAAATATTTAGAGTTAAAAGGCGCAACTGAAGCTCAACAGAATTTAAGAACGTGTCCAGTTGTTTTCTGTCAAACAACCAGCAAAATAAAATGGTCACCACTCACCACGGAGCTGACTGGCTTTCTTTTTGTGTGAGAAATAAGACTGGTCCATCAACCCTTGTTTAAAGTAGTTTTGACAAACAGGCCTTAATCTGTCGATCATTTTACAAATCTAGAGCTGTATTTTGTTTCATTCACTTTTCATATTTTTATATTAAGTATTTTGTCTGATGATGATTATGGATGTGAAAAAGTTTGCTTTCATTTTTCTTTTAGGACTGCAACAACTAATCAACTGATCATGAATAGTCGAATATTAAATTTGTTGTCATTGTATTGTTAAAAGATTAAATAATGTATGATTTTCATAAATTGTATAATTCCTATTTAAACATTTTAGATCTAGAAACATAGTCACCTTATTTTAACCCTTGTTTGCTTAAATGTATTTAAAAAGCTCAATGTACAAAAGAAATAATGATTTCCCAGTCGACCACAACAATAATTGTAAGTTGCAGCCCCAATATGTTTATCGTAAAAACAAAACAAAAAATCCAAATAACCTTCACTGTAAAAACATTGAGAAACGCAGAATGTCAAAACCATTACCAATAATTTAATTCAAACAAAAAATATTTACAAAGATTTACACCGTTCATTCATACAGACGCGCCTTCCTTCATTCTCCGTTAGCGTTAGCAGCATTAGCACTAGCACTAGCGTTAGCATTAGCAGCAGAGTTTGTTCGGGATTCGAAGATCGAGTCCCAGTCCACGGAGTCCGGACCAGAGCTGGACTTTGGGACGGACGGGAAGAAGGACTGCATCTTGTGCCTGAAGTCGGACAACTGTGGAGGCGGGAAAGAGACGACAGGCGTGAGAAAAGGATTTAAGAACTGTTGTGCGGAGCCCGGGAGAGGATCACGGAACAGCCGTTACCATGGAGACCCGCCATGTTTGCAGCTGGTGTGTTAAACTTACACAGAGAAACATGAGCCAAAACAGTGTTAAAAAGTGAACAACAATCCATGGAAGAACTTGATGAACTGCTGCGTCACTTCTGGTAAATACATTTATCAATAAGTTGTGTCAGAATACTTTTGAATTAGCGCTAAGTTTAGTATTTAGCGTCTTAAAATCTCCACTGATTTAACTAAAAATTCCGCTATGTGTGACGTCATTATCCCGAGCTCAGTTGACTCTGTGCACAAGGTGGCAGTGGTCTGTTTATTTTTTAAATGGCTGGCTCAGTACTTCCGGTCTAATTCATTTCTATGGGGTTTTGGTCCAGTCCGACTAAAACGGATAAATCCTGATCGTGCAGCGAACAGTGAGTTAAAGACTTCACCAAAGTGTTTATAAAGGACGTGTTTGTGTCTCCATGCTAACGCTAATGCATAACAAGTAAACAACCCAACTGACGTTCTGTGCACAGAGTCAATTGTAGATTTCAGGTGATACACTGAAGGTGAAAATACGTTTTTATCATGTCGTGTTTTCATGTAGAAATAAGGCATTTTATGTGTAAAAACAGCCAAAATTGCACATATTTGAGACATTTAAATCTGAAAAATGAACAGATCCAGGTTTAATCTATTGGATCATTTTGTGCACACTTTATAACAAGTTATTTTTTTACGTTTTTACAACTAAAGGGGAAGATCCAAGCTCTTTTCATTTTGCTGCTCATGTTTAGAGACAGGACAGACGGGCCCACACAGGCCGACTGTAATAAGCTCCAGCACCTTTAGACGTTGTGCCGATGCGCCTCGTGACAGGAGCGCACCTCCATAACCTGTTGAGCTGAAAGGTTAAACTTGATTGTGTGAGCAGAGAAACCAACTGGAACAGTCCGGCCTTTTCTGTGTGAGCAGTACTGTAGTAGTTACACCACATGTCTTTGAATCACCGGGTTGTTGGTTCAAGACCAGATTCTGGCACTTTGAAATTGTCCTTATGCGCAGTCACTCAGAATGAAAACCTTAACTCTGAAGAATCACTGTCTAGTTTAATAATATTATTACTTAACGTCTCCCTTTTCTGTGTTTTTGGCAGATCTACAAAATCCAACAGAAATGAGGTTCACCTGTGACCAGTGTGGAAAGACATGGCCCTCTGCTTCAAAACTCAAACAACACTACAGAACTCACACAGGAGAGAGGCCATACAAGTGTGACCAGTGTGAGAAAAGGTTTTCTTTAGCATCAAATCTCAAACGTCACATCAGAGTCCACACTGGAGAAAAGCCCTTCAGCTGTGACATTTGTGAGAAGACATTTTCACACTCAAGCAGCTTAGTAAGACATATGAGAATCCACACTGGAGAGAGACCATTTGAGTGTGACCAGTGTGGGAACAGTTTTTGTACAGCAGGTCGTCTTAAAGACCACACCAGAATCCACACTGGAGTGAAGCCATTTGAGTGTGACCAGTGTGGGAAAGAGTTTACATTTTCTAATCACTTAAAAACTCATATGAGAGTCCACACAGGAGAAAGACCGTACAGATGTGACCAGTGTGGGAAGTCTTTTTCTCAGTCTTCCTCCTACAAACATCACTTGAGGGTCCACTCTGGGGCAAAGCCGTACACGTGTGACCTCTGCAGTAAAACTTTTAGATCTTCATCAAACCTCACAGTGCACCGTCGGACCCACACCGGAGAGAAGCCCTACGTCTGTGAAAAGTGTGGGAAGGCTTTTGGATCTGGGGGGCATCGTTGGAGTCATATGCAAACCTGCCGTTATGAAGAGAAAAGCAGCGGCTCTGACCAGTGTGGGAGGGCTTTCATAAAAGCTGCTCCTCTGAAGGTGCATTGTCTTGAACAAACTAAAGGAGACAGAGCTGCTGAGGCTGAACCCAAAGTCAGACTCAAAAAGCTGGAGATCAGACTTCAGAGAGTCCAGACTGAGAAGTGAAGACCAGAGTAGATCCAGCACATGATGGTGACCACCTCCAACTGTAGAAACAGAGGGACAAGTGGATGTGGAGGACATGGAGGGACGGACTCAGGACATTTAGGCTCATAGATAATCATTCGTGTCACGAAACAAACAATTTAAACTCAATCCCGATCTTAAAGAATAGACTCAATACTCTGCTTATTTCAATATCAAATGATCATCTCATTTCACAGATAAAATGTACTTTCTTTATTGAACCCTGTGGTCTGACACTAGTTCTGAAACAGTTCAAGATCATTCCAAGATGGTTCAGGAAAAGTAACTTTGTTCCAGTTTATTAGATTTGGTTTAATATTGATATTTTCTCAAATGAGTATCTAGTTTGGACACTAGTTTTACAATAGTTTTGTATCAGATTTTTCATACTTTTCACAACTCCACACTTAATGTTAGATTTGTTTATTATCAGAGTTTACAAAAAAACTGTCCATTTCATCTATTTATTTTATATTTGAATTCATAGGTTGCTAGTTCCTGTTTACGGCTGCCATTTTGAGTGCTTTTCACCATTTGTTCAATATCTTTGTCAGCGTTGTGTTTTTTTACGCAATAGTTTCCCAAAGTTGTTGATGTGTTGTCATTATTTTATGACCATTTGTTCCAGTTCTAGAGTTACACGTGTGCAAAGAATTACAATAAACACTTGAAGACATTTTCTGGCAGTGTGTGATTAATTGTTCTCTATTGGGGGCAAAACCAATAAGAATATTTAGAGAAGACGTCCAAGCCAGAGTTTGTGAGTTTTAATCAATGGGTGTCATGTTAACTGATTCTACGAGGCATTTTATTATCATTGCTCATCTTTCATATTCAGAGAATAAAGACATTTTCCCAGTAAGACCATAGATTCTCAGGAGGACGTCACATGCGGTGGGCAAGACCTACACCCGGCCCACATAGTGCAAAGAGTGACCCCCCCAGTGGCCCAAATCTGGTTTGCCCGAGTTGACCCGGGTTTGGGCCGGGTGTAGGTGTCAGAAGTGGCTCAGACCAAATTTGCTGTGGGAAGGATGTTAATTGGATATTTAAGTAAAACTAACATAGAATATCAGGCTTTTTATTCACCTCATTCGGCCCCGCCCACTTTGGCCTCTTTCTGCCAGACGTGCAGATATTTGTGCAGACAGAGAAGATGTTGAACTTTGTGTTTGTTTTTGTCCCATTATAGACCCATATTTCAGAGTGTCCTTTTATTGTGGCCAGTCTAAGGCACATCTGTGCAATGTTTATGCTGTCTAATGAGCATCTTGATATACCACACTGAGGTGAGAGGGATTATCTCGGTAAAGGAGAAGTGCTCATCAATACACACTTGTTGCGTCTGTATTTTTGTTTTGTGCAATTCTCATTCGTTTTTGCCTTTGGCTTTTAGAAAAATTCAAATATTTAGAGTTAAAAGGCGCAACTGAAGCTCAACAGAATCTAAGAACGTGTCCAGTTGTTTTCTGTCAAACAACCAGCAAAATAAAATGGTCACCACTCACCACGGAGCTGACTGGCTTTCTTTTTGTGTGAGAAATAAGACTGGTCCATCAACCCTTGTTTAAAGTAGTTTTGACAAACAGGCCTTAATTTGTCGATCATTTTACAAATCTAGAGCTGTATTTTGTTTCATTCACTTTTCATATTTTTATATTAAGTATTTTGTCTGATGATGATTATGGATGTGAAAAAGTTTGCTTTCATTTTTCTTTTAGGACTGCAACAACTAATCAACTGATCATGAATAGTCGAATATTAAATTTGTCGTAATTGTATTGTTAAAAGATTAAATAATGTCTGATTTTCATAAATTGTATAATTCCTATTTAAACATTTTAGATCTAGAAACATACAGTCACCTTATTTTAACCCTTATTTAGTGAAATGTATTTAAAAAGCTCAATGTACAAAAGAAATAATGATTTACCAGTCGACTACAACAGTAATTGTAAGTTGCAGCCCCAATATGTTTATCAAAACAAAACAAAAATACAAACACACACATACAAATAACCTTCACTGTAAAAACATTGAGAGACGCAGAATGTCAAAACCATTACCAATAATTTAATTCAAACAAAAAATATTTACAAAGATTTACACCGTTCATTCATACAGACGCGCCTTCCTTCATTCTCCGTTAGCGTTAGCAGCATTAGCACTAGCATTAGCACTAGCGTTAGCATTAGCAGCAGAGTTTGCTCGGGATTCGAAGATCGAGTCCCAGTCCACGGAGTCCGGACCAGAGCTGGACTTTGGGACGGACGGGAAGAAGGACTGCATCTTGTGCCTGAAGTCGGACAACTGTGGAGGCGGGAAAGAGACGACAGGCGTGAGAAAAGGATTTAAGAACTGTTGTGCGGAGCCCGGGAGAGGATCACGGAACAGCCGTTACCATGGAGACCCGCCATGTTTGCAGCTGGTGTGTTAAACTTACACAGAGAAACATGAGCCAAAACAGTGTTAAAAAGTGAACAACAATCCATGGAAGAACTTGATGAACTTCTGCGTCACTTCTGGTAAATACATTTATCAATAAGTTGTGTCAGAATACTTTTGAATTAGCGCTAAGTTTAGTATTTAGCGTCTTAAAATCTCCACTGATTTAACTAAAAATTCCGCTATGTGTGACGTCATTATCCCGAGCTCAGTTGACTCTGTGCACAAGGTGGCAGTGGTCTGTTTATTTTTTAAATGGCTGGCTCAGTACTTCCGGTCTAATTCATTTCTATGGGGTTTTGGTCCAGTCCGACTAAAACGGATAAATCCTGATCGTGCAGCGAACAGTGAGTTAAAGACTTCACCAAAGTGTTTATAAAGGACGTGTTTGTGTCTCCATGCTAACGCTAATGCATAACAAGTAAGCAACCCAACTGACGTTCTGTGCACAGAGTCAATTGTAGATTTCAGGTGATACACTGAAGGTGAAAATACGTTTTTATCATGTCGTGTTTTCATGTAGAAATAAGGCATTTTATGTGTAAAAACAGCCAAAATTGCACAAATTTGAGACATTTAAATCTGAAAAATGAACAAATCCAGGTTTAATCTATTGGATCATTTTGTGCACATAGTATCAAAGTCATTAAAATGTACAGAGGGGATTTTGGATCATATTTAGTTTTTAGGTAAATTAGATCTGATTGAAAATTGGCCTAAAAATTCAAATTTGGCTCATGTTTTAGGCTTAAAACTTAGGAAGAAAATTAGGGTTAGAATTAGTTATCAATGAATCCTTCAGTACGTTCTGTCAAAATCTCGTTCAGTCCCAGATTTGGGCGGCAGGAGGTGGAAGTCTTGCCGAAACATGCCGTCTGTCTCATCAGAAGAAAAACACAGGTTGATGTTTGGAGGCTAACCCTACATTGTGGATTGGTACCGGCCAATGGAAAGCAGGCGTTTGGTTACTAACACTGGAAGGGTCTATTCACACTGTATATAATAATGGTTTGTTTTTATTTAACATGTTTTCAAAATGCAAAGAATAATGACTATATGGGCTTTTATTTAAACTAATTTTAAACTAAACTATTTTAAAAACTAAATTTAAAAGATTTATTTCCAGCTTTATCTTGTGTGCCCCCTCAGAATCTCCAGACCCCAGTTTGGGAACCACTGCACCAGACTAAAAGAAAACACATAAATGTCACTGGGACGAAACCTGGACTAAACAAATCTGACCCAAAAGGCGACAAAACCAGGTCTAATTTATCAGACTAAAACCAGCCATGTTTACTCTGAACCTGGTCTAAACCGGTTATAAACCAAGTCTTTACCCGAACTAAACCAGGACTAGAGCAGGGCTGAACCAGGACTAGACCAGGACAAAACCAGGACTAAACCAGGACTAGAACAGGGCTGAACCAGGACTAAACTAGGACTAAACCAGGACTAAACCAGGACTAAACTAGGACTAAACTAGGACTAAACCAGGACTAGAACAGGGCGGAACCAGGACTAAACCAGGACTAGACCAGGACAAAACCAGGACTAAACCAGGACTAGAGCAGGGCTGAACCAGGACTAGACCAGGACAAAACCAGGACTAAACCAGGACTAGAACAGGGCTGAACCAGGACTAAACCAGGACTAAACCAGGACTAAACTAGGACTAAACTAGGACTAAACCAGGACTAGAACAGGGTGGAACCAGGACTAAACCAGGACTAAACCAGGACTAAACTAGGACTAAACCAGTACTAAACTAGGACTAAACCAGGACTAAAGCAGGGCTGAACCAGGACTAAACTAGGACTAAACCAGGACTAAACCAGGACTAAACTAGGACTAAACAAGGACTGAACCAGGACTAAACCAGGACTAGAACAGGGCTGAACCAGGACTAAACCAGGACTAAACTAGGACTAAAGCAGGACTGAACTAGGACTAAACTAGGACTAAACCAGTACTAAACTAGGACTAAACCAGGACTAAACCAGGACTGAACTAGGACTAAACCAGGACTAAACTAGGACTAAACCAGGACTAAACCAGTGCTAAACCAGGAGTAGACCAGGACAAAACTAGGACTAAACTAGAACTAAACCAGGACTAAACAAATCTGACCCAAAAGTCGACAAAACCAGGTCTAATTTATCAGACTAAAACCAGCCATGTTTACTCTGAACCTGGTCTAAACCGGTTATAAACCAAGTCTTTCCCCGAACTAAACCAGGACTAGAACAGGGCTGAACCAGGACTAAACCAGGACTAGACCAGGACAAAACCAAGACTAAACTTGGACTAAACCAGGAATAAACCAGGAATAAACCAGGACTAGAACAGGGCTGAACCAGGACTAAACCAGGACTAAACTAGGACTAAACTAGGACTAAAGCAGGACTGAACTAGGACTAAACCAGGACTAAACCAGTACTAAACCAGGACTAAACCAGGACTAGAACAGGGCGGAACCAGGACTAAACCAGGACTAAACTAGGACTAAACCACGACTAAACCAGGACAAAACTAGGACTAAACCAGTAGTAAACTAGGACTAAACCAGGACTGAACTAGGACTAAACTAGGACTAAACTAGGACTAAACTAGGACTAAATCAGGACTAAATCAGGACTAAACTAGGACTAAACTAGGACTAAACTTGGACTAAACCAGGACTAAACCAGGACTAAACCAGGACTTACAGTGTGGACCCCGAGCAGCTTCCAGACGGTGACACTGATGAGTCCGACTCCGCACCAGGCCCAGAGCGAGCCCCAGCCCAGGGCCCTGAGAGCCAGAGACGCCCCGGACTCTGGCACCGCCGCGGAGGGGACTATACCCTGGACAGAGAGGGAAATGATGACTGAAGGAGGGGACTATACCCTGGACAGAGAGGGAAATGATGACTGAAGGAGGGGACTATACCCTGGACAGAGAGGGAAATGATGACTGAAGGAGGGGACTATACCCTGGACAGAGAGGGAAATGATGACTGAAGGAGGGGACTATACCCTGGACAGAGAGGGAAATGATGACTGAAGGAGGGGACTATACCCTGGACAGAGAGGGAAATGATGACTGAAGGAGGGGACTATACCTGGACAGAGAGGGAAATGAGCCAAGGAGGGGACTAACTGGACAGGTGATGACTGAAGGAGGGGACTATACCCTGGACAGAGAGGGAAATGATGACTGAAGGAGGTGACTATACCCTGGACAGAGAGGGAAATGATGACTGAAGGAGGGGACTATACCCTGGACAGAGAGGGATTATCTCAACACTAACCTAGAACTGAGCCAAGACTAACTCAGGTCTAACCAAGAACTAACTCGGGTTTAACTCAGGTATAAGCAAGAACTAACTCGGGTCTAACCCAGAACTAAACGAGGTCTAAGTGAGTACCTTGTTGAACCAGTTGGGACTCTTCTTTTTGGCCAGAGCCAGAGTTGAACCGAATCCTGCGATGAGTCCAGCCGAGGCCACAGTCGACAGAAACACAGCTCCTGCGACGACACGGACACGGCTCTTAAACTGTTCCTTAAAATGAAGAGTTGGACTGAAAATGTATGTTTCTTACTGAACACAAATTGTTCCTCATTTTGGAGAATGTTCTTGGTTTGAGTTTAGAAGCTTTGAGTTTGTTGAATCACAGTCAATAATAGAGCTGCAACTAATGATAATTCTAGTATTCAATAGTCAAACGATTATTTCTGTCGTTTAGGGCTGCAACGATTACTCGACTAATCGTGACTAGTCGATCATAAAAAAAAAAAAAATAGAAAATAAAATTTGATAATCAACTAATCGTTAAGATTAGACTCTGAAACACATTCATTAAACACACAAGACATTATTACATCAAAATGTCAAAAAATTATCGATTGCTGGTTTTCATCAATAATACACTTTACTCATAAAAATTCCCTCTCTAGAAGCCTTCAGTCCCATATTTCAACATTTATTTTGCCGATAATGTATTTAAAAATATACAATAGACAAAATAAAGGTTGAAATAAGGGATTAAAATATTCATGGGTGAAGTGTACTATTGATCTGTCTTTTGACTTTCAATGTAATAATGCCACTGTATTTGTAATAATAAAAGTTGTTATTATTATTATTATTGAAACAGACATGACATGACAAAATAAATAAGAAAAAGAATCTATTTTTAAAACACAAACATCATATCAAAACAAAACTTATCACACAGACACCGACAAACCAAAATAAAACCTTGGCCGAAACTTTTATTCTAACATTTATTTTGAACATGTTTTCTCGTTTAAGAGGAGGAACATTCTTGCCCACATTGTTTGGTTGTCATTTTTTTTCTTTTTCCAATTAGATAAAAAGTTCTTCTAAATTAAGTGTTTAGTGTTTTACTGAAGGAACCTTTTTCAGTAACTGGAACTTTTTACAGTCCCCATTTGATGTGGGTTCACACAGAAACACATTCTGGAGACTTTTTAGCTCCTGTTTAGGAGCGGATACTTTACAGTCAGACCAGGGACGTTTTCATTACACAAGTGCATTTACAACTTTATTGGGAAATATGTTTCATTCATTTTCTGACGTAATGATCAATGGGCTAAGAATTTACCAAAGGCTGCTGTAGCTGGAAGTTCCCTGCAACTTGCTTCTGTCAATTACCACGTCAAGATGAAACAGGTTTTATTTTCTCTAATAACTGCACAAAATTGCATTAACATTTTTATGGAGACGGCTTCAAGATGCATCATTCCCCCTTTAAAAAAAAAAAAAAAAAATCAGTTTCCAACCCTACACGTGGTTCAAGCTACAATCTGATCAACTATTGTACCAGTTTTTTTGCATTTAAAAATACAAATCACAAGCTTTGATTATGCTTATTGTAATACTATGACCTTTAGATGGAGAAACATGCTGTTAAAATACCATATTTAATGTCCAATCGCGAACACATTTACTTTTATCACGACCATACCTTTTATCAATTGCGTTTTTTCATCGGCGTCGCTTTCCGATACGTTCCTGGCTCTTATACTTGCGTTTTCTTGTTGGTTTTCTCCTCCGCTGCCTGTCATGTTTGCACCACGGTCCGTGCGCGTAAACCCACCGGGCGGAAACAAGTCCATCCAACAAAGAAGTCCGCTTCCGTTATGTGCAGGGGTGTATGTGTATTTGTTTATTTAGTTTAGTATTTTTTACTTAAACTTAATTAAGTTAAAACTAAAGTGAATTTTAAAAATCTGTCGCAGCAGACAAAGAGCATCTGTCTGTTTGACTTTTGAGTTAAAGGAAGAAAATGACGTCTCACTCCGTCTCAAAACTTTGGTCTCTTTGCTTATATATTTTTTTTTTAAATGAATAGCACTTTTATTGAACTTTGAAAAATATAAAAGAATAATCTGTGGTAAATATTAGCCGTTTCGTTATGACGATAGACTGTGACACTCTTCGTGTGGAGATCAACTTTCACCGGAAACAGCTGTTCGCGCGGAGGATGTAAACATTACAAATTTGTCGTTTTTAGGAGGGAAATGCAACAAAAGAAATTTACTTCGAACAATAAAATACGCAAATACAGGTACAAGAAGCGCGTTAAAGTCAAAATAATGAATGTAAACGCCACTGGTGTTGATTGATCTGGTGTTTTACCTCATAAAGCCAGCTGCATTCGCGATGTCAGATGTTTTTACTGACACAATCAGAAGCGTAATGCTTTTATTAAATCCCCATATGCTGCATGTTGCATAAAAACCTTGAAAGAGGTGCATTTGTTTAAGAATCTCTCTGGTGTTGTTTTATGTTGCTTATTGATTTTTCTCACACCACTAAATTGCTGAGATCAATCATCAGTTTAGACATTCTAATTTAATATATGCATTGCTTTTCATACCACAATCATAATTTGGTTTTGAAAGTTTTTATTTACGTTTTTATTACACTTTCATTTATAGAATCCACCCAGTAAAGACCTATTTGAACTCATTGGTAAAAGCGGGAAACTTCACAACAATAAAGTCACGAGTTAAACGTGTTAATCTTCCGCTGTGGGTTTTATTTCCGCCGTTATCCTGTGCGTGTGTCCATTGTCCCCAAAGAACACGTTTTAACGCTTTCGTAAGTTTCTCGGTGACGGTTTGGTAACACTTTTCGCAGCCGTTTCTGACTTCGGATTTCCCGCTGCCGAACCCGGACGTGACGTGCTTTACGTCGCTTCTGATTGGCTCTCTGTCCTCTTCCAGTTAAATCCCCACAAGCCACAACATTCTCCCAAAACTCCCGATTAACGCGTCTTTTCGCGCTGACATTTGAGCACGACGCGCCCGGAGCTGTGTCTGTTCATGTCGCAGTGAAACAGAGCGCTTTAAACAGGATTTCTGCGCGTTTTTGAGCCGTTTTTCGTCCCGCGTTCATAACCCCCGCACAAAGCGTAAGCTCTGATTGGCTGCGTCAGCGGGCTTTGTTTTTCCAGCGCCAAGATTTCAATAAAAGCCGAGCGGAACCGGCGCCGCTTCAGTGTCTCCGAGTCCTCCGCTCTGTCCGCTCCTTTTAGCTTTAGTTTAGCGCTTTTAGATCCCGCTTTTTTACACTTTTAATTTATTGTATTTATTGTGCCGTAGCGTTTTAACTGAGCCGCAGAGATGCTGTCCGCCCGCTCTCCTCTGTCCGTGAAGAACGAAAACGTCGTGAGCAGCAAAATGAGCGCCTTGAGCCTGGACAAAGAAAACACGGTAAGAACGGCGTGTTTGAGAGAAGCCGCCGTCAGCTGTGAATCCGGTGTGTTTTTAACTCCGGTTTCGTGTTGAATCTTGCAGCCTCCGAGCCTCAACAGCACCCGGATCTTGGCTTCGAAAACGGCGCGGAAAATCTTCTCCGAGCCCGAGGTGAGAGCCCCAAAAGCGGCTTAAATCAGGGGCCAGTGCCGCCGGTTTCTGCGTCAGACCCGCAGCTTTGAGGGAAAAGTGGTTTATTTTGCGCTAAAAGGCGGAGTTTGTGCAAATGTGGCGCCCAAAGTGAAGCGTTTCTGGCGCCAACAGCTGAGCACCAGAGGAAAGTTACTGACAGCAGAAAGACAAACTATCATTTATTTATCTGAAGTGACGACAAACACGACTGTCATTCACAACAGTCACATTTAAACAGTTTTACAACAAATGAGGGCTTTTGGTTTTACTTTCTTGTGAGTGTTTACTTTAGTCCAACATTTGGCGCTTTGTATTTGATCAAAAATGAAATGCACACATCCTTAATCATCATCATTTAACAGATTTAGATGATCCTGATCATTGTTTTCAGAAGCTTTTTGTAGAAGCAGCTGATTGTCCTTTTAAAATGGAACAAGGACAAATGGGGTTGTGGTTCGGCTCTACAGGGCTGTGGTTTCATCTAAAACACTCGTCTTTCTGTATCATTTATGACTCGTTTCAACAGTTTCTTTCCGGTGATAAATGTGTTTTTAACAGTTCTAATGTTTTGTCTTCAGTCGGAGCAGAAGTCTGAGTCTCAGGAGGAGCCTCTGCTGAAGGAGAACCCGCGGCGCTTCGTCATCTTCCCCATTCAATACCACGACATCTGGACCATGTACAAGAAGGCCGAGGCCTCCTTCTGGACCGCCGAGGAGGTACGAGTGCTGCTGCCGTCGCTCTGTTCATGAAGCACACGTTTAAAGGCTCACGGTGGCCCCGATCCGCTCTTGACAATATAATAATATGTCCAGGACTGTGTTTTATAATTCATTCTTACTAGAGCGGTTTAAGTGGTGCTTGTGCTCCTGGTCTGGAGCCACCGTTGGCTTCAGCTGGAGCTTTAGTCCTGAGCTCCGTCTGCCTCGCTCACATCTGAGAGAATCAGCTGCTCTTGTATCAGGAGGCTTCATGTGGCGCTCATATTTCTCTGTGATCTGAGCACGAGGCCTGGGTCTGAAGTGTTGGTCCATGTGACTCTGGAATGGTCTGAAGTCAGAACAGCCTCAGTGTCTGTTCTTCATGAGACTCTAAACCGTTTGTTTCAGGTGGATCTGTCCAAAGACCTGCAGCACTGGGAGTCTCTGAAGGACGACGAGAGATTCTTCATTTCTCACGTTTTGGCCTTTTTCGCCGCCAGCGACGGCATCGTGAACGAGAACCTGGTGAGTGTCCGAGCTCTGCTGCGGGACCCAGAGCTTTACGGTCCTGGTCCAGGTCTCGGTCTCGGTCCTGGTCCTGGTCTAAAGGTCCAAGTGTCTCTCGTGCAGGTGGAGCGCTTCACGCAGGAGGTGCAGGTCACAGAGGCGCGCTGCTTCTACGGGTTCCAGATCGCGATGGAGAACATCCACTCTGAGATGTACAGCCTGCTCATCGACACCTACATCAAGGACCCTCAGGAGCGGTGAGTCCGGCCCCGGGGCCCGCGCTCTGACCACACAAACCCTCAGAGGCTGCAGGCACCCACAGATCAAAGGCTTTTCACCAGGAGTTTAACTCAAGTTATTCAGGAACATTTTATTCAAGAATTTATAAATGATGACGGGCAAATAACAAATGTGTTAAACAAAGTTAAATAATCATTTAGATGTGACATTTATTCTGTAGATTTGCAGAAAGGCAGTCAGTTTAATAAAATGATGTTTTTGGGGCAGAAGAGATTTATTCTGGTTTGATAAAACACACTTTAAGGGAATTATTTATGTTTGTCTCCTGTCTGTGCAGAGAATACTTGTTCAACGCCGTCGAGACTCTGCCCTGTGTCAAGAAGAAGGCCGACTGGGCCATCAACTGGATCGGCAACAAGAGCGCCGCCTACGGTAGGTCTGAGTACTGCACCGGGTCTGTGGCTCTGGTCCTTCAGGGGGAGTGGGTCTAGGTCTGGTTCTGGTCTCAGTCTGGCTCTGGTCCTTCAGGGGGAGTGGGTCTAGGTCTGGTTCTGGTCTCAGTCTGGCTCTGGTCCTTCAGGGGGAGTGGGTCTAGGTCTGGTTCTGGTCTCAGTCTGGCTCTGGTCCTTCAGGGGGAGTGGGTCTAGGTCTAGGTCTGGTTCTGGTCTCAGTCTGGCTCTGGTCCTTCAGGGGGAGTGGGTCTAGGTCTGGTTCTGGTCTCAGTCTGGCTCTGGTCTTTCAGGGGAGCGAGTGGTGGCCTTCGCGGCTGTGGAGGGAATCTTCTTCTCTGGATCCTTCGCTGCCATTTTCTGGCTGAAGAAGCGAGGCCTGATGCCTGGACTGACCTTCTCCAACGAACTCATCAGCCGCGACGAGGTACTTTGACTCTCGCTCGACTCGCGCCCTTTGACGGCGTCGGCTGTAAATCCTCTAACGCTCTGACGTCTGCTCAGGGTCTTCACTGTGACTTCGCCTGCCTCATGTTCAAACACCTGAAGAACAAACCCAGCTCCGAGACGGTCAGACGCATCATCACGGACGCCGTCACCATCGAGCAGGTAAACGTGCTTTTAGTGCCACAGGCGGGAAAACAGATCCACACCATGTACAGTAGGGCTGTCCTTTAGTCGACGAATCGCTCGATGGTGTCTTAGACCCTTGACTTTCCTCCAGTGCCGGGGAACACTAGTGCGCCCTGAGGTTTTACCAGGTGTGACGTTAAAAGTTTGAGTTCACAGATTCACAAATGCAGTTGTAATTAATTTATCTTTTTGGAGAGTCTTGAGCAACGTTTGCACCAAAAAGAACCCAAAACCATCACTATTACCAAATTTAAAGAACTAGACAGTGGCACCATCATTAATTAATTAATAATATACCATACTTTTTACTATATGGAATGATTTTTGTCATATCAAAAGTAGGTGGTGTGCCATGGTAGCTTTTAAACCCAGAAAGTATGTCGCAACTCGAAGAAGGTTGAAAAACAATGTCTTAGACGACCAATATTTTATTTGCTTTCAACAAATTTATGTAGCAAAAATTAGTAGATTTGGAGTGAGTTGGCTGAAGATTTTGGAGTAAATCTGTATCTTTAACAGATGGATACACGGTTTATCAGTATTTTTCAATATAAATTATTTTTGCATGGACTCCTGTGCAGTTTGAGTCAGATCCACGGAGATACTTGATAGTTTTGATGTCTTTTAGTCGACTGATCGGTCGATGGGGCAGGTCTTTAGTCGACTTCAGTCCTAATGTACAAATCACACACAGACACCGTGGTGTTTAATTTACCACTAAACGTTAAAGCTCAAACGGCTCCTGTGACCTTTGAATCTGAATCATGCTCGTCGTTAGCTCGACTCTTTTCATTTTAGCCTCTAGAAACGTTTTAAATGTAATCTCATGAAGCTTTGGTTCATTATTCTAGTCGTAACACTTAAACATGACACAAGTCTGTACGTGTGGCTGTAGTAAACAAACGTCGCTCTCAAATCGAGGAGTCTTGCCCCTCTCGTCTAATCGACCTCTGACCCTGTAATTCCCAGGAGTTCCTGACGGAGGCGCTGCCCGTGAAGCTGATCGGGATGAACTGCGAGCTCATGAAGCAGTACATCGAGTTTGTGGCCGACCGACTTCTGACCTGGAGCTGGGCCCGACAAGGTACGCCCCGCTCCGGTCCGTCTGCAGAGGCGGTAGTTCTGAAGTGTCCGTAGTATTTGTGGAGCTGCTGGTGCCGTGATGAGCCGCGCAGGGGTACGGACCTCAGCCGAGGATGGGGGCTGAGTCTGTTCTGCTCCAGAGACGAAGGTCACTGTCAGAACGGACGAGAAGCACGCACTACTGAGCACCAGCAGGAGGGGGCGCTAGAGAGGGAGGGAGGGGGCGCTAGAGGGGGAGGGAGGGAGGGGGCGCTAGAGGGGGAGGGAGGGACGGGGCGCTAGGGAGGGAGGGACGGGGGCGCTAGGGAGGGAGGGAGGGAGGGAGGGAGGGACGGGGCGCTAGGGAGGGTCCGAGGCGACTGAACCAGAGATTATTTTCATTAAACAGGAATGATTAAAATGTCAGTTGGAGCCTTCGTTTGCAAATAAAGTTTCATAACATTTATTTTCATGAAGATGTCAAATCTGAACTTGCCGTAACAAAAACATGTTAAATATGACAATTAAATGTAGTTTTGTTACCAACGTTGGGCTCATATTTGACGCTTGATGCAGACTTGGTTCTGGCTCAAATTGGACTGAGCGTTCAGAGTGGAGGAATATTCCACACATGAGTCTCAAACATTATTATGATGTTTCTTGTGGAGTGCGAGGTCCAGGTCCTCGTCGGGGTCGTGACCTCTAAAGTTCAGTCGCCTCCGGGGCGCCTGACTCTCCCCAGAGGGCAGTGGGGCGACTTCAGCGGCGCTCTGTTGCTGTTCACATGTTGAGCGTGTCGTCTGGTTCTGTGCAGATGTTCCGCTCCGAGAACCCGTTCGACTTCATGGAGAACATCTCCCTGGAGGGAAAGACCAACTTCTTTGAGAAGAGAGTGGGAGAGTATCAGAGGATGGGCGTCATGTCCGGGACCAGCGACAACACCTTCAGGCTGGACGCAGACTTCTGAGGCGGCGCTCCAGACACAAACCCGCCTGAACTGAACTCAAACTTTCAGACGTTCACCGGCACAAGAACCGACAACAAGACACTCAAACTGTAATTTTGCACTGAAGTCTTTATCGAAGACCAAGTTACACTCAAACATCCAGAATTTACTCTGATTTATGCAGCGTCGACTAGTTTACTTTTGAAATATTGTCTTATATTCAAAACAGGGCCGTGTTAATTCATTGTGACTTGTCAACTGTTAAAATAATCATAATCCGTACTAAATAGTAAGACAGTGACTATTAAATCTAAAAAGATAATTCCACATTTTCATCCGTAATATGCTTCATCCATGTTATTTAGTTTAATATTTAAGTCTAACGTACAATAGAAATAACTGTTTACCTCGTCTACTAAAACAATCGTTAGTTGCTGCCCTTTTCATTGTTCTTCCAGTAGAGTTTCCTGGATTAATTTCTGGACACTGAAGCTTGACATTTCTTGTGACACTGGTTAAAACGGTGGAACTCGAGTGTCCTTTAATCTTGAGCGTAAACCTTTAAATGAGTGACTGCTGTGGCACTGATTGATTCTTCCATGTCTTAATGCCTTTGTCTCGTGTGTGACTGTGATGGGAGTCTGGACCTCGCTGTTGATGATTTTATATTTTGTATATTTTTGTACATATTTTAGTTATGGATTAAAGTGAGTGCGCTGGACTCTGCCTCGTCTTTGTTTTCACTCGGCGGGAGCTGCAGCAATTAATCCACTTATTACAACCAATCGATGATTATCAACGCATTAAGGAATCAGAAAGCGGTTTATTGCCGTTGTCAGTGAAAATCACAAATGTAGGAACTTGCTTCGGCCTAAGGTGCAACATAAAACAATCGTTATCTGGTCTGTTCACTATGTCCAATCACATGAGTTAAGTTTTATTACTCAGACAAATGACTCGAGGAAATGTGTAAATTGAATGTTAAATAGAAAAACCCTTTCATCTGTAAAGATTCCTCTCCTGGACATTCTCAAACGGCATCACTTCAGCTTTATCTTTATCAAATTCAGTAAAAATCTGATATTTACAGGCCTTTTGTCCATGAAACAACAGATCACGTACAAACTCTGGTAAAACGTGCACTTGCATTGAGTTTCCAAGACTCTTCTTGGAGTAACTTTAACTTTTGAGTAATATTTTTATAACAGTCTCTTGAGTAAAATAATAGTAAGTTTAGCTTTCTCCCCCTGTCGGATATGATTTCGTTTATTTTTTTGTATTTTTTCCAGTTACCCTTTAAAGTTACTCTTACTTGGGTAATGTCTTGGATGAGTACTTTGTACTTTGAGTTCAGTAATATAACTTTGAAGTAAGATAAGATAAGAGATCCTTTATTTGTCCCAAAATGGGGAAATTCCACTGTTGCAACACACAGTTTAGGACAGGAATGAATGAAATAGGCACATGCAATAAAAATAGGATAAAGTAACTTTATTCTTACTTGAGCACAAGTTTTGGCCACTCGACCCACCTCCGAGTTACACTGTACAATCGTGTACAAAGTATTAAATATTACTCAAGTAAAGCCTTTTTTATTTTATTAAAGGTGCAAGTCAAACTTTAAGAAACAAAAACAACAAAAACAAAACAAATCATCAAGAGTAAGAGAAGGAAAGGCAGAGGAACAAAAAGAGGCCCAGGCTGTATTTTAAACAAAAACGTTTCGAGATGTTTGGGTTTTTTTTTGTTTGTTTTTTTTACAGCTTTGGGTGAACCCATGGCTCTATGAAAAGTCATCAAAGTCGTTTTAGAAAATTTAAAATAGAGGTTTTCCACAGGGCTCCATCTAAGAATTTAGCAGTGGTATAACACGCAGTTCCTGTTTTTGGAGGGGGGCAGCAATACACCGCTAGGTGTCTAGTCTGCCGGAAACGAAGAAGAAGAAGAAGATAGAGGTTTTCTGTTCAAGAAGTTTGCTCTGTGAAAATGGAATTTGACTAAGAATAACAGAACTAAGACTCACGTTGTACAATATATTAAGAAAAGCAGTAAAAGTAAATGTAAAATTGTGTTTAATTTAATTTAATTATACAGAGAGAATTTATAATTTTCAAACTTGATGGGTGATAGTTTTCCCAAATATAATGATGAAATGAAATGTGATAAGTCAATTTAGGAATTATTTAGCAGCTGGCACCACACGCATGCGCAGTCCAACCCCGCATCCCGGAAGTAAACAGCTGGAGCGGCGCAGAGGCGAACACTAGTTTAGTTTATAGATTTAGCGCTTAAAATGTCTTTTTCAAACCCGAGACAGACCTTTGTGAACCCGGTAAGGCCTTTTCTACTTTGTTTTACTTGAATTACATTTCATTGTCACGATTTTATTGCGTTTAATGAGTTTATTGTTACGTAAGAACAAGTCGTGAACTCCTTGTTAGTTTAAATCTATAAAGCGCACATTTGTTCTTCTTTTATCATCCTTCTATCATCTTAAACGTTCACTATTCCTACATTTCTATACGTTTAGTTTTGTCATATCGCATTTAAAGACATTCAATCAGACAAAAGTGATAAATAAAAAAAGCTACGTCATAATTATTGACCCAGATCTGTTTTTTAAGTCCAGTTCTAGTCCTGGTTCAGTCCTGGTTTAGACCTGGTTCAGTCCAAGTATAGACCTGGTTTAGTCCTGGTTTAGTTCTGTTTTAGTCTTGGTTTAGACCTGGCTCACATCTGGTTAAAGATTTTATATGAATCACAACATTTTAATTTGAGTCACACATTTTCCACAAACCTCACAAATATTTTCTGGAAATCCGAAAACTTCTCCTTGTGCATTCATTGTTTAAGTCCTGGTTCAGTCCTGGTTCAGTCCTGGTTCAGTCCTGGTTCGGTCCTGGTTCAGTCCTGGTTCAGTCCTGGTTCGGTCCTGGTTCGGTCCTGGTCCTGGTTCAGACCTGGTTCAGACCTGGTTCAGTCCTGGTTCGGTCCTGGTTCGGTCCTGGTTCAGTCCTGGTTCGGTCCTGGTCCGGTCCTGGTCCTGGTTCAGACCTGGTTCAGACCTGGTTCAGTCCTGGTTCGGTCCTGGTTCGGTCCTGGTTCAGTCCTGGTTCAGTCCTGGTTCAGTCCTGGTTCAGTCCTGGTTCAGTCCTGGTTCAGACCTGGTGTAGTCCTGGTTCAGTCCTGGTTCAGTCCTGGTTCAGTCCTGGTTCAGTCCTGGTTCAGTCCTGGTTCAGTCCTGGTTCAGTCCTGGTTTCAGTCCTGGTTTGATCCTGGTTCAGTCCTGGTTCAGTCCTGGTTCAGTCCTGGTTCAGTCCTGGTTTACTCCTGGTTCGATCCTGGATCGGTCCTGGTTCAGACCTGGTTCAGTCCTGGTTCGGTCCTGGTTCGGTCCTGGTTCGGTCCTGGTTTAGTCCTGGTTCAGTCCTGGTTCAGTCCTGGTTCGGTCCTGGTTCAGACCTGGTTGTTTCCTTTAAAGTGTTGTTTCTGCAGATGGTTCCGTTCTCGGGGACGATCCTCGGAGGACTCTCTCCTGGAGAAATGCTCCTGATCCAGGGGACTGTGCCCTCAGACGTCGACAGGTCAGTCCTGCTCTAGCGCCACCTTTGGACTGGTTTAGTCCTGGTTTAGACCTCGTTTAGTCCTGGTTTAGTCCTGGTGTAAACCGTTTTCTCCAAATGCATTTTTGTCCCTCGAGACATAAAGATCAGCCTTAAAGTAGATCCTACACCAAACTACAATGGACTCTGATTTATTGAAGTTTTAAGTTAAAAAAATTAGGCAAAATTAGAATTTTTACGTCAATTTTCAGATCTAGTTTACTCAAAAACTAAATAATAAATTCAAATCCCCTCTGTACATGTTATTTATAAGTAATCTGTTACAAAATGAACCAAGAAATTTAAACCTGGTTCTGTCCATTTTTCAGATTTAAATGTCCCAAATATATGACACTTTCCCCCATTTTTATATAAAATGCCTATATGAAATATTTTCTTAAGTTTAATACTATGAAAAAATATTAAATCTAATATTTTTTTTTTTATATTTCTGTGAGTGAACTACAGGAGAAGTTTACTATTGATATCTTTAAATTTAACATTTTATCCTGTTTCACCTGCAGCGTCTCACCTTCATGTAGATAATAACAATGTTGATTCCTGGTCCAGACCTGGTCCAGACCTGGTCCAGCCCTGGTGCAGACCTGGTCCAGACCTGGTCCAGCCCCAGTCCAGTCCTGGTTCAGACCTGGTTCAGACCTGGTTCAGTCCTGGTCCAGCCCTGGTCCAGTTCTGGTCTAGTCCCGGTTCAGTCCCGGTCCAGACCCGGTCCAGCCCTGGTCCAGTCCCGGTCCAGACCCGGTCCAGCCCTGGTCCAGCCCTGGTTTAGTCCTGGTCCAGCCCCGGTCCAGTCCTGGTCCAGTCCCGGTCCAGCCCTGGTCCAGTCCCGGTCCAGTCCAGGTCCAGTCCAGGTCCAGCCCCGGTCCAGCCCCGGTCCAGCCCCGGTCCAGCCCCGGTCAAGCCCCGGTCCAGTCCTGGTTCAGCTCTGATCCAGTCCTGGTCCAGTCCTGGTCCAGACCCGGTCCAGTCCTGGTCCAGCCCTGGTCCAGCCCCGGTCCAGTCCTGGTCCAGCCCTGGTCCAGTCCTGGTCCAGCCCTGGTCCAGCCCTGGTCCAGCCCTGGTCCAGCTCTGGTCCAGTCCTGGTCCAGCCCTGGTCCAGTCCTGGTTCAGCTCTGATCCAGTCCTGGTCTAGTCCTGGTCTAGTCCTGATCCAGTCCTGGTCTAGTCCTGGTCCAGTTCTGGTCCAGTCCCGGTCCAGCTCTGGTCCAGCTCTGGTCCAGCCCCGGTCCAGCCCCGGTCCAGCCCTGGTCTTCAGGCCGTGTCTTGTCCTGCAGGTTCCAGGTGGACCTGACGTGTGGCAGCAGCGTGAAGCCCAGAGCCGACGTGGCCTTCCACTTCAACCCTCGGGTGAAGAAGGGCTGCGTGGTGTGTAACTCGCTGCTGAAGGAGCACTGGGGCCGCGAGGAGATCCACAAGGTCATGCCCCTGAGACCCGGAGCCGCCTTCGAGCTCGTCATCCTGGTCCAGAGCGACGTCTACAAGGTGTGACACACATCTGCAGCCATGTTTCCACTGGTTCAGTTTGGATGTTTGGGTCTTGTCTTAAAGTCTTTATTTCAGGTTCTCATTATCTTCACATTATGGCGTAGTTTGGTGGGACGCACTTGTGGAAAACATTTAGCCTAATTTAAAATTTTTTAAGTGGTGAAGTGGAAGTAGTGCTGAATTCTAAAATAGAATCCCTCTGTGATGTCATCAGAGTGTGACGTACAGTTGAAAATGAACAGTTAACGCTCAACCGACACATCTTTCTGACAGTTTAAACGCTCATTCAACAAAATAAAGAGTTATCAGGTTTTATTATTTGTCAAATCATAACTAGTGTGTCATTTACATGGATTTTGGCCCTTGTTTTCGAAAGGGTTGCTATGGTAACAGTTGTAGAATTACCTCCACCTGTGTCATGTTTACTGCTCAAGTCCAACCAGGAAGTGACATTAGAAGAATTATGAAAATTGTCAAACTGGGGACAAACAGGCAAAATGTTAAATACAATCATATTCACTACGTTTTAGTCAAACGTGTGTCTAACCTGTCAAATAGACTTTAAAGGTGCTGTACCTGATTTTTACTGTTTTGAAACGTGAAAAACAAAACTAGTTGATGTCAAAGTCTTTCCATCAGTCTCGTGTGTCTCTCACTTTCCTAATGCAGAACCAGCATCATAAATAAGAGTTTATGAGCGCCTCTCTGAGCTCAGAGCGTCACGTACGTTCATGGGTAAAGCTAACAAACATTAGCATGCTAACGGAGCACTTCCTGCTTCTCTCGTGGGGTAAAACGTTCCATAAATAGATACAGATCCATACATTTTACTTACTTTAGAGTCAAAACTAAACCTGGACCGGCCTCCTGCTGGTGCCAGAGTCAGGACTAAACATGGACCGGCCTCCTGCTGGTGCCAGAGTCAGGACTAAACCTGGACCGGCCTCCTGCTGGTGCCAGAGTCAGGACTAAACCTGGACCGGCCTCCTGCTGGTGCCAGAGTCAGGACTAAACATGGACCGCCTCCTGCTGGTGCCAGAGTCAGGTCTAAACATGGACCTGCCTACTGCTGGTGCCAGAGTCAGGACTAAACCTGGACCGGCCTCCTGCTGGTGCCAGAGTCAGGACTAAACATGGACCGTCCTCCTGCTGGTGCCAGAGTCAGGACTAAACATGGACCGGCCTCCTGCTGGTGCCAGAGTCAGGACTAAACATGGACCGGCCTCCTGCTGGTGCCAGAGTCAGGACTAAACGTGGACCGGCCTCCTGCTGGTGCCACAGTCAGGACTAAACATGGACCGGCCTCTTGCTGGTGCCAGAGTCAGGACTAAACATGGACCGGCCTCCTGCTGGTGCCAGAGTCAGGACTAAACATGGACCGGCCTCCTGCTGGTGCCAGAGTCAGGACTAAACATGGACCGGCCTCCTGCTGGTGCCAGAGTCAGGACTAAACATGGACCGGCCTCCTGCTGGTGCCAGAGTCAGGACTAAACATGGACCGCACACCTGCTGGTGCCAGAGTCAGGACTAAACGTGGACCGCCTCCTGCTGGTGCCAGAGTCAGGACTAAACAAGGACCGGCCTCCTGCTGGTGCCAGAGTCAGGACTAAACAAGGACCGGCCTCCTGCTGGCGCCAGAGTCAGGACTAAACATGGACCGGCCTCCTGCTGGTGCCAGAGTCAGGACTAAACAAGGACCGGCCTCCTGCTGGTGCCAGAGTCAGGGCTAAACATGGACCGGCCTCCTGCTGGTGCCAGAGTCAGGACTAAACATGGACCGGCCTCCTGCTGGTGCCTAGAGTCAGGACTAAACATGGACCGGCCTCCTGCTGGTGCCAGAGTCAGGACTAAACATGGACCGGCCTCCTGCTGGTGCCAGAGTCAGGACTAAACATGGACCGGCCTCCTGCTGGTGCCAGAGTCAGGACTAAACAAGGACCGGCCTCCTGCTGGTGCCAGAGTCAGGACTAAACAAGGACCGGCCTCCTGCTGGTGCCAGAGTCAGGACTAAACATGGACCGGCCTCCTGCTGGTGCCAGAGTCAGGACTAAACCTGGACTGGCCTCTTGCTGGTGTCTCCCTCAGGTGGCGGTGAACGGGGCTCACCTGGTGGAGTACAAACACAGAGTGGAGCTGCAGAGAGTGGACACGCTGCTGATCCAGGGAAAAGTCCAGGTCCAAGCCATCGCCGTCCTCCCCAAGTCCCAGGTCTGACCCGAAGCCTGGTCAAGTCCTGGTTTAGTCCCAGTTTTGTCTTTGCTTAGTCCTACTTTAGTTTTGGTTCAGCCCAAATTAAGTCCCAGTTTAGTGTCAGTTTAGTCCCTGTTTAGTCCTAGTTTAGTCTCAGTTTAGTCCCAATTTAGTCCTAGTTTAGTCTCAGTTTAGTCCCAATTTAGTCCTAGTTTAGTCCCAATTTAGTCCTAGTTTAGTCTCAGTTTAGTCTGTGTTTAGTCACAATTTATTCCCCGTGTAGTCCTTGTTTAATCCCATTTAGTCCCTGTTTAGTCCTAGTTTAGTTCCAATTTAATCCCTGTTTAGTCCTAGTTGGTCTCAGTTTAGTCCCAATTTAGTCCTAGTTTAGTCTCAGTTTAGTCCCTGTTTAGTCCTAGTTTTGTCCCTGTTTAGTCCCAATTTAGTCACTGTTTAATCCCAGTTTAATCCCAATTTAGTCCCTGTGTAGTCCTTGTTTAATCCCCATTTAGTCCCTGTTTAGTCCCCGTTGAGTCTCTGTTTAGTCCCTATTTAATCCTAGTTTAGTCTCTATTTAGTCCCTATTTAATCCTAGTTTAGTCTCTGTTTAGTCCCTATTTAATCCCCGTTTAGTCCCTGTTTAATCCTAGTTTAGTCCCCTTTTAATCCCCGTTTAGTCCCTTTTTAATCCTAGTTTAGTCCCTGTTTAGTCCTTGTTTACTCCCCGTTTAGTCCCTGTTTAATCCTAGTTTAGTCCCCGTTTAATCCTGGTTTAGTCCCAGTGTAGTTCCCGTTTAGTCCTCGTTTCTAGTTCCTAGTTTAGTTTAATAAAACATTTGTTTTTCTGTTGCAGGGCGCTGTGTCTTCTTCAGAGCCACAAATGACAGAATCGACAAAATCCAACGTAAGAAGAACTGCTCCTCTTTGTTTAAAATATAATAAACACAATATCAGTTTAAAACGATGAGTAAACATTCAAATGGGTTGAATTATGACTGAAAACTGATCTTAAACAAATTAAAATTACTCAACACAATTCATCATATTTTTAGTTGCGTCTTTCTCTAAATACTTGTCTGACCTGTCCCTTTCAGTCGACGCTCTGCTCCAGAGGAAACCTGGTCAGTCACTTCTTCTCTTGTTCTGGTTGGTTTTTGGAGCGGCTCAGTTTGAGCTGATGCTGTGGTTCTGGTTCTGGTTCCAGATTGTTCCGTTCAAAGCCGAGATCGTCCAAGGCCTCAGTCCAGGACGCAGCATCACCATCAGAGGGCGGACCCACGCCACGGCCCAGAGGTCAGTCCTGTTAGACCTGGATTAGTCCTGGATTAGTCCTGGATTAGACCTGGTGTAGACCTGGATTAGTCCTGGATTAGACCTGGATTAGTCCTGGTGTAGACCTGGTGTAGACCTGGATTAGACCTGGATTAGACCTGGATTAGACCTGGATTAGACCTGGATTAGACCTGGTTAGTCCTGGTGTAGACCTGGTGTAGACCTGGTGTAGACCTGGATTAGTCCTGGATTAGACCTGGTGTAGACCTGGATTAGTCCTGGTGTAGACTCAGTTTAGAGCCGGTTTAGACTTGGTTTAGTCCTGTTTAGATCCGGTTTAAATCCTGGTCTAAACCCAGTCTGACCCCGGTCTGACCTCGGTCTGACCCTCGGTCTGACCCTCGGTCTGACCTTGGTCTGACCCTCGGTCTGACCTCGGTCTGACCCCGGTCTGACCCCCGGTCTGACCCCCGGTCTGACCCCGGTCTGACCCTGGTCTTGTTCAGTTTCGCGGTGAACCTGCTCGTCGGTGGGACCAGCTCCATCGCGCTGCACTTGAATCCTCGCCTGAAGCAGAAGGACTTTGTGAGGAACTCGTTTCTGTTCGACTGTTGGGGTCCAGAGGAGACCCGGACCAAGGACTTCCCCTTCGGACCCGACCAGTACTTTGAGGTAAGTCCTGAACCCGAGTCCCTGTAGAATGGTTTGGTCCCGGGTCAGTGCCACCTCGTCTGAGCCGCTCCGGGGGCTGAGGTTCCCCTTCAGCACAGTTCACACACAGGACGATTAAAAGTGCTTTACAACAGAATAAACAGATTCAGGCAAACTTAATCATTTTACAAATGTTACTGAGAGAAGGATCAAGTTATGGGTCTTCAAATGGTCCTTTCACCTCGTCTAAATTTTTCAGATTCTGTGGTTCCCGGTTTTGTCTCTCCTCTAGCCCCGGTCTTGACCCGGTCTTGTCTCTCCTGTGGCCCCGGTCTTGTCTCTCCTGTGGTCTCGGTCTAGTCCCGGTCTTGTCTCTCCTGTGGTCTCGGTCTAGTCCCGGTCTAGTCCCGGTCTAGTCCCGGTCTAGCCCCGGTCTTGACCCGGTCTTGTCCCCTCAGATGATCGTCCGGTGCGAGGCGGCTCAGTTCCTGGTGGCGGTGAACGGGATTCATCAGTTCGAGTACAAGCACCGAGTCCAGGACCTGAGTCGGATCACGGTCCTGGACCTGAGCGGAGACCTGAGCCTGGAGGAGGTGCGCCTGCTGTGACATCACCGTGACGACATCACCATCATGACATCATCACCATCATGACATCACCATCATGACATCACCATCATGACATCATCATCACCATGACATCATCACCATCATGACATCATCGCCATCATGACATCATCGCCATCATGACATTATCACCATGACATCATCATCACCATGACATCATCACCATGACATCATCATCACCATGACATCATCACCATGACATCATCACCATGACGTCATCACCCCCCGTCGGTCCAGTGGGGTCAGAAAGTCTCCAAAATGTCCTGCAAGACTCAACCTCAAACCAGGACTAATGATAGACCAAACCAAGTCTAAACCAGGACTAATGATGGACTAAACCAAGTCTAAACCAGGACTAATGAGGGACTAAACCAAGTCTAAACCAGGACTAATGATGGACTAAACCAAGTCTAAACCAGGACTAATGATGGACTAAACCAAGTCTAAACCAGGACTAATGATGGACTAAACCAAGTCTAAACCAGGACTAATGATGGACTAAACCAAGTCTAAACCAGGACTAATGATGGACTAAACCAAGTCTAAACCAGGACTAATGATGGACTAAACCAAGACTAAACCAGGACTAATGATGGACTAAAGCAAGTCTAAACCAGGACTAAAGATGGACTAAACCAAGTCTAAACCAGGACTAATGATGGACTAAACCAGGATTAATGATGGACTAAACCAAGACTAAACCAGGACTAATGATGGACTAAACCAAGTCTAAACCAGGACTAATGATGGACTAAAGCAAGTCTAAACCAGGACTAAAGATGGACTAAACCAAGTCTAAACCAGGACTAATGATGGACTAAACCAGGATTAATGATGGACTAAACCAAGACTAAACCAGGACTAATGATGGACTCAACCAAGTCTAAACCAGGACTAATGATGGACTCAACCAAGTCTAAACCAGGACTAAAGATGGACCAAACCAAGTCTAAACCAGGACTAATGATGGACCAAACCAGGACTAATGATGGACTAAACCAGGACTAATGATGGACTAAACCAGGACTAAACCAAGTCTAAACCAGGACTAATGATGGACCAAACCAGGACTAATGATGGACCAAACCAGGACTAAACCAGGACTAATGATGGACCAAACCAGGACTAAACCAGGACTAATGATGGACTAAACCAGGACTAATGATGGACTAAACCAGGACTAAACCAAGTCTAAACCAGGACTAATGATGGACCAAACCAGGACTAAACCACACTTGGTTTGTTGATTCACATATTTTGCTTCTATTAAATTCATTTTTGTGCCGAGCTTCAGACCAAACCCTCGTCACTAAGCACTGAGCACTAACCACTGCACCTTGTAATCAATGTTTGTTTTTCTTCCTCTGCACTTTCAGTTCAGGTCGTGTTCATGTCAAGTTAAAACATTGTAAAAAGTCTCATTTAAAGCTGCACTTTTTAAGCAATAAAACCATCTGAGTGAGCTCCTTCAGCCTGAACACAAACTATTGTAGAAGAACATGTGTATATAAATATAAACCACTGCATTTCCAGTAAATATGAAGAACCAATTAAGGGCTGGAGTTTTGTAAGAATCGTTTTGTTGATGCTGAATGTGATATTTTATGCTCGTTTTAAAATCATGTTTGGAGAAGACGACGTGAATGTGTTTGAGTCTTGCAGTGTTTACCTGCTGCCTGCTGTAAAACAACTAATAAACCATTTAATCTGTTGTGTTTAGTCTGTTTTATATCGGTGCATTTGGAAGAACAAACCTGCAGCACAAACAGAACGTCCTCAGTTTGAGTCGATAAAGCTGGATATAAACTTTACTGGATCTAAAGTTAAACTGGATCTAAAGTTAAACTGAGCCACTGATGAGGCAGAGGCCGGCCCCGTTCAGCCAATAGGAGTCAGACTAGCGGGAAGGGGGCGGGGCTATCAGGAGCTCAGGCGATTACAGCAGCATGGAGCTTTTTTTCTGAAATAAAATTGAAATAAAACTTGGTTCAGCCCCAGTTTAGAGGTGAAGAGTATGTGGTCAATTCATTTTATATTTAAAATAAAAACCATTATGATGCATTATTCAATAGTATTAATACATGTATATATTAATACATGTATATATTATAAGTATGTATATATTAATGCATGTATATATTATAAGTATGTATGGAGCTTAAACGTACTCAAATGTATGACATGATGGTGAGGTTAATGCACGCTGATCAACTAAACCAAACTTATATTCAATGAACATCCATCCATCCTCTTTGTCTCATCCCGGGGCAGCGGTCTAAGCAGACTTCCCTCACCCCAGACACTTCATCCAGCTGCTCTGGGGGGTCCAGAGCCGTCCCAGGCCGTCCTCTGGGGGCGTCTGGTGCCCTGCAGCGTGCATTGGACGGTTTGAGCCGTGTGTGACTCAAAGCCTCCAAAGCAGAAGGACATGGTCTACACCCATAGAACTAATAAAACCTGAAGATGAATCCAAAATGGCCGCCCTGTTTATCCCTATGGAGTGAGCTCATTGGTGCATGACCTCAAAAAAGTTTCTTACTTCCTCATTTACTTCCTGATACGGAGGCTGCCATCTTTGCTTTAGGGCACCACGTGACCACAATCCCTCACTTCATATAAAAACGGTAATTTCGGTGATTTTAGAAACAGTAGAAAAGAACATTTCCTTCTATTTTATTTAAATACAGATAATTCAGTCCTGTCTGTGATTATAATGTGCAATGATAGAAAAAGGCTGGTTCCAAGAGGCTGCAGTACCTCACACGACCACTAATCAATCTGGGACACAGACAGAGGGGGCGGGGCTTATCCAGTTCATTTAATACATCCATGTCTACACCACAGTCCAGGTTATAAAGCATTTAAATTCAGGATTGTTCAGATGATCTGGTCAGTTATTCTGATTGCAGCCCTGATAAGATGATATTCTGGACAAAAAAGGATGAATTGGGACTTGATTAAAATGTAAAATTTGTAGTCGATCAACGCGTTTTCTTCTTTGTTAATCATGTCATTCAAACTAAAAAAATAAATAAATAAATAAATAAAAGACAAATCTAAACAATTTTAGTAAAGTGAATGCAACAACTGAAATTAACTTAATAAAAATCAGCCTCAAATGACTAATGCGTCTGGAGACAATTTAAAAAACCCAAAGCCTGGAGTAAGTGCTTTTGTATTTTATTACAAACTAAAACTGTACAGAAAACTTAAAACTCTAAAAATACATCTACAGAAATAAAACTGTACAGAGGTCCAGACACCGCTCTCACGCTGCACAAACACCAGCCACAAGAGGGCGGAGTGTCTTGCCTGAGGACACAAAGGCAGAAGGTCAGAACCCGTGTCTGCTGCCCTTCCTCAGAGTCACATTTAATCTTCTTTTTCCTAAAGGTTTTCATTGTGACACGAGGAGTTCATGGTCCACTGAACAGTCCGAGTCTGAGTTCAGTTCCAGGTTGTTGATTGGCCGTCGGGATCAGGCGGCGCGCTCCGATTGGCCGCCTCAGAAGTCTGCGTCCAGCCTGAAGGTGTTGTCGCTGGTCCCGGACATGACGCCCATCCTCTGATACTCTCCCACTCTCTTCTCAAAGAAGTTGGTCTTTCCCTCCAGGGAGATGTTCTCCATGAAGTCGAACGGGTTCTCGGAGCGGAACATCTGCACAGAACCAGACGACACGCTCAACATGTGAACAGCAACAGAGCGCCGCTGAAGTCGCCCCACTGCCCTCTGGGGAGAGTCAGGCGCCCCGGAGGAGACAACTTTAGAGGTCACGACCCCGACGAGGACCTGGACCTCGCACTCCACAAGAAACATAATAATAAGAATAATGTTTGAGACTCATGTGTGGAATGTTCCTCCACTCTGAACGCTCAGTCCAATCTGAGCCAGAACCAAGTCTGCATCAAGAGTCAAATATGAGCCTAAAGGTGACAAAACTACATTTAATTGTCATATTTAAAATGTCTTTTGTTACGGCAAGTTCAGATTTGACATCTTCATGAAAATAAATGTCATGAAACTTTATTTGCAAACGAAGGCTCCAACTGACATTTTAATCATTCCTGTTTAATGAAAATAATCTCTGGTTCAGTCGCCTCGGGCCCCCCCGAGCGCCCCCGTCCCTCCCTCCCTAGCGCCCCCTCCTGCTGGTGCTCAGTAGTGCGTGCTTCTCGTCCGTTCTGACAGTGACCTTCGTCTCTGGAGCAGAACAGACTCAGCCCCCATCCTCGGCTGAGGTCCGTACCCCTGCGCGGCTCATCACGGCACCAGCAGCTCCACAAATACTACGGACACTTCAGAACTACCGCCTCTGCAGACGGACCGGAGCGGGACGTACCTTGTCGAAGCCCAGCTCCAGCAGAAGTCGGTCGGCCACAAACTCGATGTACTGCTTCATGAGCTCGCAGTTCATCCCGATCAGCTTCACGGGCAGCGCCTCCGTCAGGAACTCCTGGGAATTACAGGGTCAGAGGTCGATTAGACGAGAGGGGCAAGACTCCTCGATCTGAGAGCGACGTTTGTTTACTACAGCCACACGTACAGACGTGTGTCATGTTTAAGTGTCACGACTAGAATAATGAACTAAAGCTTCATGAGATTACATTTAAACTGTTTCTAGAGGCTAAAATGAAAAGAGTCGAGCTAACGACGAGCATGATTCAGATTCAAAGGTCACAGGAGCCGTTTGAGCTTTAACGTTTAGTGGTAAATTAAACACCACGGTGTCTGTGTGTGATTTGTACATTAGGACTGAAGTCGACTAAAGACCTGCCCCATCGACCGATCAGTCGACTAAAAGACATCAAAACTATCAAGTATCTCCGTGGATCTGACTCAAACTGCACAGGAGTTCATGCAAAAATAATTTATATTGAAAAATACTGATAAACCGTGTATCCATCTGTTAAAGATACAGATTTACTCCAAAATCTTCAGCAAACTCACTCCAAATCTTCTAGTTTTTGCTACATAAATTTGTTGAAAGCAAATAAAATAATTAGTCAACTATTAGAAATATTGGTCGTCTAAGACAGTGTTTCCCAACCAGGGGTACGGGGACCCCATGGGGTACTTGAGGAATTACCAGGGGGTACTTGGAATGGTTTTAGGTTTTAAATGAAGATGAAATGTACTTTTATCTGTAAAAATGTGTGATTAGACTTTACTTTGGAGTATTTTGGACCATAAATGTAATTAAAACAATACACGTAATAGTAATAATTGACTATATTCAACAAGTAAACCCATTTATTTGCCTGAAACTCAAATTAAGGGGTACTCTGAGTGTGAAACCAAATTTAGGGGGTACTCGAGACAAAACATGTTGGGAACCACTGGTCTAAAGACATTGTTTTTCAACCTTCGAGTTGCGACACACTTTTTGGGTTTAAAAGCTACCGTGGCACACCACCTACTCCTAAAATATTACAAAATCATTCCATATAGTAAAAAGTGTGGTATATTATTAATTAATTAATTAACTGTCTAGTTCTTTAAATTTGGTAATAGTGATGGTTTTGGGTTCTTTTTGGTGCAAACGTTGCTCAAGACTCTCCAAAAAGAAATTAATTACAACTGCATTTGTGAATCTGTGAACTCAAACTTTTCAAGTCACGCCTGGTAAAACCTCAAGGCGCACTAGTGTTCCCCGGCACTGGAGGAAAATCAAGGGTCTAAGACACCACCGAGCGATTCATCGACTAAAGGACAGCCCTACTGTACATGGTGTGGATCTGTTTTCCCGCCTGTGGCACTAAAAGCACGTTTACCTGCTCGATGGTGACGGCGTCCGTGATGATGCGTCTGACCGTCTCGGAGCTGGGTTTGTTCTTCAGGTGTTTGAACATGAGGCAGGCGAAGTCACAGTGAAGACCCTGAGCAGACGTCAGAGCGTTAGAGGATTTACAGCCGACGCCGTCAAAGGGCGAGAGTCGAGCGAGAGTCAAAGTACCTCGTCGCGGCTGATGAGTTCGTTGGAGAAGGTCAGTCCAGGCATCAGGCCTCGCTTCTTCAGCCAGAAAATGGCAGCGAAGGATCCAGAGAAGAAGATTCCCTCCACAGCCGCGAAGGCCACCACTCGCTCCCCTGAAAGACCAGAGCCAGACTGAGACCAGAACCAGACCTAGACCCACTCCCCCTGAAGGACCAGAGCCAGACTGAGACCAGAACCAGACCTAGACCCACTCCCCCTGAAGGACCAGAGCCAGACTGAGACCAGAACCAGACCTAGACCCACTCCTGAAGGACCAGAGCCAGACTGAGACCAGAACCAGACCTAGACCCACTCCTGAAGGACCAGAGCCAGACTGAGACCAGAACCAGACCTAGACCCACTCCCCCTGAAGGACCAGAGCCAGACTGAGACCAGAACCAGACCTAGACCCACTCCCCCTGAAGGACCAGAGCCAGACTGAGACCAGAACCAGACCTAGACCCACTCCTGAAGGACCAGAGCCACAGACCCGGTGCAGTACTCAGACCTACCGTAGGCGGCGCTCTTGTTGCCGATCCAGTTGATGGCCCAGTCGGCCTTCTTCTTGACACAGGGCAGAGTCTCGACGGCGTTGAACAAGTATTCTCTGCACAGACAGGAGACAAACATAAATGATTCCCTTAAAGTGTGTTTTATCAAACCAGAATAAATCTCTTCTGCCCCAAAAGCATCATTTTATTAAACTGACTGCCTCTCTGCAAATCTACAGAATAAATGTCACATCTAAATGATTATTTAACTTTGTTTAACACATTTGTTATTTGCCCGTCATCATTTATAAATTCTTGAATAAAATGTTCCTGAATAACTTGAGTTAAACTCCTGGTGAAAAGCCTTTGATCTGTGGGTGCCTGCAGCCTCTGAGGGTTTGTGTGGTCAGAGCGCGGGCCCCGGGGCCGGACTCACCGCTCCTGAGGGTCCTTGATGTAGGTGTCGATGAGCAGGCTGTACATCTCAGAGTGGATGTTCTCCATCGCGATCTGGAACCCGTAGAAGCAGCGCGCCTCTGTGACCTGCACCTCCTGCGTGAAGCGCTCCACCTGCACAAGAGACACTTGGACCTTTAGACCAGGACCGAGACCAGGACCAGGACCGTAAAGCTCTGGGTCCCGCAGCAGAGCTCGGACACTCACCAGGTTCTCGTTCACGATGCCGTCGCTGGCGGCGAAAAAGGCCAAAACGTGAGAAATGAAGAATCTCTCGTCGTCCTTCAGAGACTCCCAGTGCTGCAGGTCTTTGGACAGATCCACCTGAAACAAACGGTTTAGAGTCTCATGAAGAACAGACACTGAGGCTGTTCTGACTTCAGACCATTCCAGAGTCACATGGACCAACACTTCAGACCCAGGCCTTGTGCTGGACACATCAGATCACAGAGAAATATGAGCGCCACATGAAGCCTCCTGATACAAGAGCAGCTGATTCTCTCAGACGTGAGCGAGGCAGACGGAGCTCAGGACTAAAGCTCCAGCTGAAGCCAACGGTGGCTCCAGACCAGGAGCACAAGCACCACTTAAACCGCTCCAGTAAGAATGAATTATAAAAGACAGTCCTGGACATATTATTATATTGTCAAGAGCTTTAGATCGGGGCCACCGTGAGCCTTTAAACGTGTGCTTCATGAACAGAGCGACGGCAGCAGCACTCGTACCTCCTCGGCGGTCCAGAAGGAGGCCTCGGCCTTCTTGTACATGGTCCAGATGTCGTGGTATTGAATGGGGAAGATGACGAAGCGCCGCGGGTTCTCCTTCAGCAGAGGCTCCTCCTGAGACTCAGACTTCTGCTCCGACTGAAGACAAAACATTAGAACTGTTAAAAACACATTTATCACCGGAAAGAAACTGTTCAAACGAGTCATAAATGATACAGAAAGACGAGTGTTTTAGATGAAACCACAGCCCTGTAGAGCCGAACCACAACCCCATTTGTCCTTGTTCCATTTTAAAAGGACAATCAGCTGCTTCTACAAAAAGCTTCTGAACACAATGATCAGGATCATCTAAATCTGTTAAATGATGATGATTAAGGATTTGTGCATTTCATTTTTGATCAAATACAAAGTGCAAATGTTTGACTAAAGTAAACACTCACAAGAAAGTAAAACCAAAAGCCCTCATTTGTTGTAAAACTGTTCAAATGTGACTGTTGTGAATGACAGTCGTGTTTGTCGTCACTTCAGATAAATAAATGATAGTTTGTCTTTCTGCTGTCAGTAACTTTCCTCTGGTGCTCAGCTGTTGGCGCCAGAAACGCTTCACTTTGGGCGCCACATTTGCACAAACTCCGCCTTTTAGCGCAAAATAAACCACTTTTCCCTCAAAGCTGCGGGTCTGACGCAGAAACCGGCGGCACTGGCCCCTGATTTAAGCCGCTTTTGGGGCTCTCACCTCGGGCTCGGAGAAGATTTTCCGCGCCGTTTTCGAAGCCAAGATCCGGGTGCTGTTGAGGCTCGGAGGCTGCAAGATTCAACACGAAACCGGAGTTAAAAACACACCGGATTCACAGCTGACGGCGGCTTCTCTCAAACACGCCGTTCTTACCGTGTTTTCTTTGTCCAGGCTCAAGGCGCTCATTTTGCTGCTCACGACGTTTTCGTTCTTCACGGACAGAGGAGAGCGGGCGGACAGCATCTCTGCGGCTCAGTTAAAACGCTACGGCACAATAAATACAATAAATTAAAAGTGTAAAAAAGCGGGATCTAAAAGCGCTAAACTAAAGCTAAAAGGAGCGGACAGAGCGGAGGACTCGGAGACACTGAAGCGGCGCCGGTTCCGCTCGGCTTTTATTGAAATCTTGGCGCTGGAAAAACAAAGCCCGCTGACGCAGCCAATCAGAGCTTACGCTTTGTGCGGGGGTTATGAACGCGGGACGAAAAACGGCTCAAAAACGCGCAGAAATCACGTTTAAAGCGCTCTGTTTCACTGCGACATGAACAGACACAGCTCCGGGTGCGTCGTGCTCAAATGTCAGCGCGAAAAGACGCGTTAATCGGGAGTTTTGGGAGAACGTTGTGGCTTGTGGGGATTTAACTGGAAGAGGACAGAGAGCCAATCAGAAGCGACGTAGAGCACGTCACGTCCGGGTTCGGCAGCGGGAAATCCGAAGTCAGAAACGGCTGCGAAAAGTGTTACCAAACCGTCACCGAGAAACTTACGAAAGCGTTCAAACGTGTTCTTTGGGGACAATGGACACACGCACAGGATAACGGCGGAAATAAAACCCACAGCGGAAGATTCGACACGTTTAACTCGTGACTTTATTGTTGTGACGTGTAGTTTTCTACCAAATAGTTCCTTTGTTTACTGTCATTATTAGATAAATTCAGGAAATTATTCTAAATGTAATTATTTTTAAAAAAATGAATAAAGACTGTTTTTTTTCTTCTCATCTGTAAGCTTCATGGGGAAAAAAATGCTGTAAAACTTAAATCTGTGATCAACGCTTTTAATGTTTTTTTTTTTTAACCTATATTTTTGTATTTTTATTTTAATCCGTCGATATAATCCCTCATTTGTCCAGGCGTGTTCCGTCGTAGAAAAGGTTTCAGGATTGTCATAGTTTGAACCAAAGGATCAGAATCAGCTTCAGTTTGAGGTCGTTTCACGTTTAGGACAAACGGGTCCGAGCGGCGAGTGCTTTACATTTGACCCGATCAAACGTCCACACGGGACACAATCATGGCGCGCAATAACGGCTTTTTTTTTTTTTTAATATAAATGTTTTTCTTCATTTTTATTATCAAAAAAAGTTAATCGACGCAGGCTGGCCACCTTTAAAATAAACTTTAAATTCTTTGTAAGACGATAAAATCCTGGAAATGTTTTGAGGCTTCGTTTTGGTTTCGCTGTTGTTGTTTTTTTCAAATATCAAAATTGTCAAAACAACATTCGATGGAGAACGACAAGTGCAAAAAAAAACACAACTAAACAGCACCATAAAAATGAAAATAAAATAAAATGAATCTACATTTTCATACAGAGGACATTCGTTTAGATTCAGGGCCATGTTTTCTGTCGTCTTTAATCACTTTTACATTTGAATCATTTTAAAGACTTGTTCAGGGACATTAGTTCATTTATAAAAGCAATAAAGTTCAGATTTACTTTAAGAATCTACATTTGTGTGAGTAACATTTGCTAAATATAATCAAATTATTACACATGTATTTTTTATCTTCAATAAATATTCCAACTTTAATACTTTCATAATTTAGGGCCGGTGTGTTACTATGTTCTATTCACCTTATTCTGCCCCGCCCACTTTTGCAGTTTTTTGCACTTTTGTTGTAAACGCACTTCCGTTTGACGAGAACTCCGTTAAAGATAATGACGAACGAGGGAAAAGTCTGACGCTAAAATGTTACATAAAGTAGATTGATTTGTGTAAAACGCAACGCACCGATTTCCTGAAAACGTCTTTTTAGTCGAGTAGAACTTATTTTCTGTTGAGCTCGTCTGCTCCGTGTGAACTACAACCATAGAACTATAATTAAACCTGGAAGATGAATCCAAAATGGCGCCCTGTTTATCCCCATGGAGTGAGCTCATTGGTGCATGACCCCAAAAAATGTCTTACTTCCTGATAAAAAGGTTGTCCGTGTCCCAGATTGATTAGTGGTCGTGCGAGGTACTGCAGCCTCTTGGAACCAGCCTTTTTCTATCATTGCTCATTATAATCACAGGCAGGACTGAATTATTATCAGTATTTAAATAAAATAGAAGGAAATGTTCTTTTCTACCTTTTCTAAAATCACTGAAATTACCGTTTTTATATGAAGTGACGTCACACAAACATGTGCGAGTCACGTGAACGAGCGTCAGACGATACAAACAGAAGCTCGTGGAAAAGGCTCGACTAGAGACACCTGTAAGTTGTATTTTATTTCATTTCAGACGCTTCACGTGTGTCTAACATGAAGAACACAATTACAATCACACAAGCTAACGCTAACACAAAAACTGCAGCAGCTGGTCGTTCACGTCACTCAAAGCATCATGGGGGATTGTGGTCACGTGGCGCCCTAAAGCAAAGATGGCCGCCTCCGTATCAGGAAGTAAATGCGGAAGTAAGACATTTTTTTGGGTCATGCACCAATGAGCTCATTCCATAGGGATAAACAGGGCGCCATTTTGGATTCATCTTCCAGGTTTTCTTATAGTTCTATGGGCGTACCTTATCCAGTTCATTTAATACATCCATGACTACAACGGAAACAAGATGGCAGCGCATACGGCAACTTCCGGAATAATGTGAATAATCCACTGATGTAAATTATTATTATTATATTAAATACAATTAAAAAACAAATGTTCTTAAATTTCATTTTCACTTTGGCAGAATTAGCAAACATCACCTTGAGTTGTCGGTTGAGCCGCTGGAGCGTCGGCTCCGTGTGGCTCGGGCTTCAAACGTGTCGAGGCTGGAGCTTTAAACACACTTTTCTGGTTGAGACATTTCTGCGGCGGCTTCCTGACTCAAAAAAACACCAGACCACACCCTTCAGGGAAACACGGTGTAACCACGCTGTGGCCCCTCCCCCTGAAGGCGGTGGCCCCTCCCCCTGAAGGCTGTGGCCCCTCCCCCTGAAGGCTGTGGCCCCTCCCCCTGAATGAAGGCTGTGGCCCCTCCCCCTGAAGGCTGTGGCCCCTCCCCCTGAATGAAGGCGGTGGCCCCTCCCCCTGAAGGCTGTGGCCCCTCCCCCTGAATGAAGGCGGACGCTTCTCTGATTTAATGACACAAACACAAATATACATCGTGTAAATGCCCCACATGCCGCGCTCTGACGGCAAAACCTTAAAAACCGTTGGCACTGGACGTGTTTCATTCACAAAGTCAATACGACTTTAGAAACACAGAACATGACACTGAGCTCCTGAGAGTCACTGGGAGAAATCAATGGTCCAGACGCTCTCCAGAGATTTAATGTTCACACACAACTTTTATCTCTTCTCCTTCTGCAAGGACCTGGAACAGGTCCTTGAGACAAACAGGTCCTTGAAACAGGTCCTGGAGACAAATAAGTCCTTGAAACAGGTCCTTGAAACAAACAGGTCCTTGAAAAAGGCCCTTGAGACAAACAGGTCCTTGAAAAAGTTCCTTGAGACAAACAGGTCCTTGAGACAAACAGGTCCTGGAGACAAACAGGTCTTTGAAACAGGTCCTTGAAACAGGTCCTTGAAAAAGGCCCTTGAGACAAACAGGTCCTTGAAAAAGGTCCTTGAAACAAACAGGTCCTTGAAAAAGGTCCTTGAAACAAACAGGGTTCTTGAAACAAACAGGTCCTGGAGACAAACAGGTCCTTGAAACAGGTCCTTGAGACAAACAGGTCCTTGAGACAGGTCCTTGAGACAAACAGGTCCTGGAGACGATTTAAGGTTTCAAAGAAGCTTCAGAAAATGTTCTCGTTGTTATAAACGTATAAAACATAAATGCTCAGTTTTGGGGATGAAACATCCCACACTTTTGGAAGGACGTGCTTCGCTGGTAAAAACGTCACCATTATTTGTTCAATCTTTATCCTCAGAAACTCTCTGACTTATTTTTAATAATTTCACGACGCTGATGCAGTGATGGTAGTTCTAATAATAACTGATACTGACCTTGTTGTTGTTGATGTTCCTCATCAATAAAATGCCATCACGGCTGAACGTGGTGGCACCTGTTGGCCTGAAAAGTATTACCATTACCCATGTTTTGGTTTACACTTTTACACCTACTTTATTTCCTTTGTGTGTTTTGGAACAAAACAAAAAACAGAAGAAAAATACGAATTTTACATAATTTAACCCAAAACTCCAAAAATTGGCCAAAGAAAATTATCAACAAAAAGATCAACAATCTCAAGCTTCAAGTCCATCTCCAGAGATCTGGATGTTCCTTTGTCCACAGAGTGCCACAGAATCAAGAAGTTTGCAGCCCACGGCTCTGTGGCTCCCTGGACGTGAACAGAAGAGAAAAACTGAAAGGTTGGAACACAGGAGCGTCTAGACGGTGGATAAGCCCCAAACCAGTGTGTCCTGCTCAGGCTGCACCAGTGTCAGCGCCAACTGTCTGTCAAGAGGCATCTTTTAGGTCAAGCACGTGGTTCTACTGTTCACTGAAAATGAAACACGAAGACAAGAACACAGAACCTACCGTCAAATATGGTGGAGGTTCAAAGATGTTTTGGGGCTGTTTTGTTGAGTGTCTTGACCGTGTGTAAGGCATCATGACATCTGTGGATTATCAGAGGATTGTGAGTCACGATGTAGGGCCCAGTGTCAGAAGGCGGGGTTTGTGTCTGAGGTCATGGTCTTCAGCAGGACAGTGACCCCAAACAAACTTCAAAAGCACCGCAATGGAACAAAGCCCTGGAGAGTCTGAAGTGACAGCAATGATCCAGAGCTGAGTCCCATTGAACCCCTGGAGAGTTAGAGCTGCTGTTGGGTAAAGGCCCCTCCAGTATGAGACCTGGAGCCGTTTGTGAAGGAAGAGTGCAGCAAGGAGCAAGAAGCTTATTGATGATTATTATAGAAATCATCATCAATAATATAATCAATATTATAGAAAAAAAATAACTTAAAGGTGTATTAAGTATTAAGTATTAAGTTCTAGGTGCCAATCATTTTGTCTGGCCCATTTTTAGAGTTTTGTGTGAAACTGTTTTATTTATTTATTTTTTATTATTGTTCCAATACGCATTCATCAAAGGAGAAAAGTCCCTTTGATCTACAGGGCTGTTCAACTGAAGGCCCGTGGGCCAAATCAGGCCCTCCAAAGGCTATGGTCCGGCCCTCAACCATATCTGGGAAATATTTTTATCGCTTACTATTGAGTCCTAGTTAAGTCCTGGTTCAGACCTGGTTCAGTTCTGGTTTAGTCCGGGTTTAGTCCCGGTTTAGTTCTGGTTTAGATCCAGTTTAGTCCCGGTTTAGTTCTGGTTTAGATCCGGTTTAGTCGCGGTTTAGTCCCGGTTTAGTCCCGGTTTAGTTCTGGTTTAGATCCGGTTTAGTCCCGGTTTAGTCCTGGTTTAGTTCTGGTTTAGATCCAGTTTAGTCCCGGTTTAGTCCCGGTTTAGTTCTGGTTTAGATCCGGTTTAGTCCCGGTTTAGTTCTGGTTTAGATCCAGTTTAGTCCCGGTTTAGTTCTGGTTTAGTTCTGGTTTAGATCCGGTTTAGTCCCGGTTTAGTTCTGGTTTAGTCCCGGTTTAGTCCCGGTTTAGTTCTGGTTTAGATTCGGTTTAGATCCGGTTTAGTCCTGGTTTAGATCCGGTTTAGTCCCGGTTTAGTCCTGGTTTAGATCCGGTTTAGTCCCGGTTTAGATCCGGTTTAGTCCAGGTTTAATACTGGTTTAGATCCAGTTTAGATCCGGTTCAGTCCTGGTTCAGTTCTGCAGATGCTGTTTCATGTTTTTTGTATTTCTAAAGTGTTGGACACGTTTCTCGGTGAAATAAAGTTGAACTGCTCTGGTTTAAAAAGCACAGACACTTGGGATAAAAAGTAAGGAGTAAAAGTAACATTTTAATACTCAAGCAAAGCACAGATAGAAACAGTACAATTACACATCTCTAGTTTCCTGCAGGATTTTCCAAAACTGAATGAAAGCCAGTCATCTGAAGCCCGTGTCCTGAGCAGCTGCAGGGTCCCTCCTGCCGTGCGCGCTCAGGTGGTGGTTGAGGGACGAGCGGTGGCTGAAGGAGCGCTCGCAGAGGGAGCAGCCGTAAGGTTTCTCGCCCGTGTGAGTTCTTCTGTGAGTGTTCAGCGTCGTCCTCTGGGCGAACGTCCTGCCGCAGAAGGAGCAGCTGTACGGCTTGTCCCCCGTGTGCGTCCTCGTGTGGATCCGTAGCGTGGACTTGAGGCCGAAGGTCTTGCCGCAGAGGGAGCAGCTGTAAGGTCTCTCGCCCGTGTGGATTCTCGTGTGGACGTCGAGCGCTCGCTGTCGGGCAAACGTTCGGTTACAAGACGAGCAGCTGAAGGGTTTGTCGCTCACGTGTGTTTTTAAGTGTGCGTCCAGCGTTACCTTCAGGGAGAACGCTTTCTCACAGACTGGACAGCTGAATGGTCTCTCGCCTGCGTTTAGTGCGGCGCTCGTGGCTCTTGTGGAGTGTAAGTGAGCCTCTGTGCTCACGTCCTGTCCCTGTGTGGACTCTCGGTGCTCGGTGAGTCTCTGTTGAAGCGCTGCTGACTCTTCTGTCTTCACACACACAGCGCTGGACTCTGGGACAGGCCTGAAAACCACGGACAAACGTCATGTGAGTGTAAAGGGCAGATCAGTCGTGAAACACTGGATGTGTTTAAACGGTGGAGCTTACACTGGCAGCTGCTCTTCCTCTTGTTTGAGGCTCTGCTCCTCTGGCTCCTCTTTAATCTGTGGAGAGTCTGGGCCAGGACTCCGGGGCATCTGGACAGCTGCAGGAGGCAAGAGGGGAACAGGTTTTTTCTTTCATTGCTGCTGTCACTAAAGAAAGAAACCGTTCTTCCTGAACTTGTAGAACTGCTGGCTCCGCCCTGTTCGTCCTGGTGTCCTTAAACCCTGTCCCGGCTCTAACTCTGTGACCCTTGGGCCATATGGCGTCAGTTAACTATCTTTAAGTTGAGCGCGCGTATACAGCATAAACGAGCGCATTCACAGGGATCGAGGGCGCACAAACTGAAAGTGAGAGGTGAAAATGTTAACTCGAACGCAAAAACTGTTGTCGTTGTTGCCAGCGCCCGGTGTTAAACAGCTCCGCGCTCTGTTTTCAGTCCAGCGCGCTCTCTCTCCTCCATCCTGCGCCCGCTCGGTGTTTTTGGGAAACAGAGAATACGTCATCAAAAACAGACTTGACAAGACGATCACAGATTCAGCGATAAACGTCAAGAAAAGACTTAAATTGACTTCCGATCGTCATGGACAACTCAAATGTAAGTTTATTCTTTCTCACACAGATTTCAATTAAAAAGCAGAAGTAGTTTTAATATCCAATCTTTTTATTCAGTTTTATTCTACATGAGATAATAGAGTTCGGGATAGAACGTCAAAAAACAGCCGTTGCCATAGAAATCCGCCATGTTTGCAGCTGGTGTGCTAAACTTTCATAGAGAAACATGAGCCAAAACGATGTAAAAAAAAAAAAGAGGACAAAACATCCATGGAAGAACCTGATAAACTTCTGGGTCACTTCTGGTAAATACATTTATCAATATTTAGTGTTAGAATACTTTTGAAATAACACTAAGTTAAATCTCCATTGATTTAACATTGGGCTAAATGAAAATTCTGTTCTGTGTGACGCCACGATCCCGAGCTCCATACGGGTAATGCGTTCTGTTCATGGATGTATTATAGTTCTATGGTTCTGTTGCCGGGCCAGCGGTCACCTTGCAAATGCAGAAAGAGCTAAATTGTAATATATAAAATAAAAACAAAGCAAAAAAAAAAAGATAGATTGAAGTTCTTAAATTAACACACACACACTCACACACATATATATTATATATATATATGTATATATATATGATAATGATATCTGTTTGTCTGTAACACATGAGCCTTCTATTTTTAGGAGGTTCTTAATGAAATACTGGAACGTCTACTGACAAGACTTCAGTGGGCCATGCATCAGCCCTCGGTGGATCTGGATTATCTGGAGTATGTCTGCAATCAAGAGTACATCCTGATTGATGCGGCATCACGCGTATTTGAGATACCTTCTCCTATCATTGACGGTCTGGAGCATTTAGGTAGACTTGTTCAGTCTGCCATTGAAGAAGAGCAACGTCCCACATACTTTAGTGTGGAGCAAGGGCAAAGAGGAAGACCTAAATTTCAGTTTGCTTCTGACTTCCTTCAAAATCTCCTGGAAATACCTCTGCCTGTAAAGTGCGTGGCCAGTCTGCAAACATGGTGGATTTCTATGGCAACGGCTGTTTTTTGACGTTCTATCCCGAACTCTATTATCTCATGTAGAATAAAACTGAATAAAAAGATTGGATATTAAAACTACTTCTGCTTTTTAATTGAAATCTGTGTGAGAAAGAATAAACTTACATTTGAGTTGTCCATGACGATCGGAAGTCAATTTAAGTCTTTTCTTGACGTTTATCGCTGAATCTGTGATCGTCTTGTCAAGTCTGTTTTTGATGACGTATTCTCTGTTTCCCAAAAACACCGAGCGTGCGCATGATTGAGGAGAGAGAGCGCGCTGGACTGAAAACAGAGCGCGTAGCTGTTTAACACCGGGCGCTGGCAACAACGACACAACAGTTTTATGCTCGAAAGTTAACATTTTCACCTCTCACTTTCAGTTTGTGCGCCCTCGATTCCTGTGAATGCGCTCGTTTATGCTGTATACGCGCGCTCAACTTAAAGATAGTTAACTGACGCCATAGGGCCAGACCTAGATCTGCTGCAGTGCATGAAGTCCTCGGGGGTCAGTGTGGCCCTTCACCAAAGTGAAAGACCAGCGCGGAGTCAACCAAGTTTTAATTTGGGGACCGTCATTTTGAGGAGGGGGATCAAAAGTGTTCAACATCTTTGTCACAACAGACATGGTCTCTGTGCAGCGGAAACACAAAGTTGACGAAGAATTTTGTTAATTCATGATTACAATGAAGTGCACAAGCACTTACTCACCACAAAGCCCCTAAAACACAGACTGAGGGCACAGCAGCCCCGTCTGAACAGGAGCCGGGCGGGTGGAGCACAAAGCACAGCCCACGAGGGCCGCTTGATGCCGCTTGCAGGTTTCATTTAGTTTCTATTGACTTTTTGTTCTGACCTGAGTCTGACCCTCAAAGGGGACGGTTCACTTTGTGAAGCTGAAACACCACAGAGCGGCTCGTGTGGTTCAGCCCAGAGTGAAGTGTGTGTCGTTGAACCTGTGGAAGGATCACTCTGTCGTTTGCAGAAGAAGAGCATGAAACAATCTATTCTCCTGAAGATGGAATAAAACCAAACAAACAAACAAACAAACAAACAAACAATCTCCTGAAGACCAGCAGCAAAACAAGTACTTTTGGAGCAACAGAACCCCTTTAGAGGAGTTTATTTTATTTCATACTGTGGCACTTTCCACGTGACAGACCCTCAACTAGAAAAGTTGCACAGTGCACTTTAATGACGGCTCAAACTGAAGGGCCCAGTCCAGAGCTCTTCACTTTGAGTCACAAACCTGTGAGAGTCGAGCTCAGAGCCGAGTCCAGCCGCTGCTCGTCTTTCTCTTTAAACTGACGCAGTTCCTCCTCAAACTCCGCTATCGTTCTTTCAAACAGCGCAAATATCTCCTCCGCAGCCGCAGTCAGACGCTCGTGCACCAGAGCTCTCAGCGCGCGGCCTCTGGACATGATTTAACACTGTTTTTAGCTTTAGCTCACGGCTAACACCAGCTAACATTAGCTAAAGGCAGTGTTCTGGCTTCTGGTTGTGCGCATGCGCACACTCAGCCGCTGCAATCAATTTCTATGAATGCGCCGTCGTTTACCTCTTCTTCTTCTTCCTCTTCCTCTTCCTCTTCTTTTTCTTCTTCTTCTTCTTCTTCTTCTTCTTCTTCTTCTTCTTCTTCTTCTTCTTCTTCTTCTTCTTCTTCTTCTTCTTCTTCTTCTTCTTCTTCTTCTTCTTCTTCTTCTTCTTCTTCTTCTTCTTCTTCTTCTGTTTGATTGAAGGACATCGTTTACCTCGTGACTGGAGGAAACAGCAGCGCGTGTCACTGTAGTTTCATAAATAACAAATAAAACTAAATGAAATGAAAAGAAAATCCACTTAATGTTTTTGTGGAGCGGGTTCTCCACCTGCTGCTCCACATTTGACAACCAAACACGACACAAAATAAACATGTTATAAATGTTCAAAGTATAAAAGGCTAAAGCCACTAAAAGCAACTGCAGGAAAAACAAACAAGTGAAAATAAACAAATGAAAGCCCAGAGGAGCTCGTATTTAAACTTATGTCTTGATTTATTCATCCATTTGTTTGTTTTAGAAATTGCATCACTGTGAGTGGACTCGCCTCTCCACAGATCTGACCTGTGACCTCACTGCTGTCTCCAGCTTGAACGCCTTATTTAGTGAAAACATCTTTGTGGAAACGAGCAGAAAAGTGACATGGAGCAGCTTTAAGTGAACAAACACCAGCTTCTTCTTCTTATTGAAACAAATAAAAAAAGTCTCCTTCAAATAACAGAAGATCCACATGTTTTCTTTGTCGTTGATTTGGCTTCAGCCGAGGCTTTTGTCGATGAAACAGATCAAACTGAGCTGCAGGACTCACAGAATCGCGGTGAATGATTGTGACGCTCAGAGCATGTGATAAAAGTGAGGAATACATTTGGAAACCGTTTAAAATGAACTACTTCAGTAAAAAACAGATACTGAATTTAACGCAATCATCTAATCGCACATTTCCTCCAAAACAGCCGCATATCCTGTTTAATTTGCATAAAAAACACTAAATTAGTCGTTTAGATTTGTACTCTTGATTTGACTCTTGTAGTTTGTCGGTTCGTGTTTTATTTTGTCAGTTCTCCTGGAGATGTTTACAATGTGAACTCTGAGCAGAATCCTAATATTTAAAACATAATTCCCAGATACATTCGCCGTCCTGCCTTCCTTTTTACAGTGAACTCTGAACTGCTGAATGGCTTTTCGTTTGCGTGAGTTTTTGTGTAAAACCAGAGTGAACAGCTGAATGTTTTTGGAGAGGGTGTTTTACATGAAGGAGCAGCTGTAAGGTTCCTCCCATGTGCACGTCCAAATACAAAGGCTTTACCACGTCCTGAACACCTGAAAGGTCTCCCTCCTGTGCGGGAATCCACGTGGGTTTTGAGATTGAGATTCTGTTGTAAATGTTCTCTCACCGTTTGAACAGCTGAATGGTTTGTCTGGTGTGTTCTTGTAAATGCTGCTCACTCTGAATCTCTGGGCTCTGGTTCAGACCGGTTTTTGTTTTGACAGAGCAGAGTTTAGTTTGGCGCGGCGTTGAAATAGACGCGTGCATCCTGGAGTCGCTCTGAAAGGTCTGAAGATGAACATGAGACGGAAAAACACATAACAATTCAATGCACAAAGAGTCTGATCAGGAACAGTCAAGGGCAGCAGTGTTTTGGTTATTATTTTTACAACCATCATCAGAGTCACACTCACCCTGACTCTGGTCGCACATCTCGGACAACAGAGGGCGCACTGGTGTTTCTTCCCTTTGGCTCTTGCAGCTGATCCTGACCCTGCAGCAGTTCCTGACCCTGCAGCTGTTCTGGACCCTGCAGTTGTTCCTGACCCGTCACCTGCCCTGGCCCCTGCAGCTGTTCCTGGCCCTGCAGCTGTTCCTGACACGTCTACTGCTCTGGACCTTGCAGCAGTTCCTGACCCTGCAGCTGTTCCTGACTCGTCTCCTGCCCTGGACCCTGCAGCAGTTCCTGACCCTGCAGCTGTTCCTGACCCTGCAGCTAATCCTGACTCGTCTCCTGCTCTGGACCTTGCAGCTGTTCCCGACCCTGCAGCTGTTCCTGACTCGTCTCCTGCCCTGGACCTTGCAGCTGTTCCTGACCCTGCAGCTAATCCTGACTTGTCTCCTGCTCTGGACCTTGCAGCTGTTCCTGACCCTGCAGCTGTCCTGACATGTCTCCTGCTCTGGACCTTGCAGCTGTTTCTGACCCTGCAGCTGTTCCTGACCCTGCAGCTGTTCCTGACCCTGCAGCTCTTCCTGACCTTGCAGCTGTTTCTGACCCCGCTCCTGCCCTGGACCCTGCAGCTGTTCTGTTCTGGCTCCTCTTTAATCCGGGGAGTCTTTGGTTCAGACTCAGGACTCAGGCGGGGCATCTGGGATATTTCCACCTCAGACTTGAACAAATGCCCTGGAGCTGCTCCGACGGTGAACGCTCCTCGTGAAGGTCGCACACGAGACACAACCACAACAATCACAACAACCACAACAACCACAACCACAACAACCACAAACACAACCAGAATGACTGTTGTTCGTCCACAAGGGGGGGCTGTTTTGTCACAGACCTTTATCCTGCAGAAGAAAAACAGAAGTTCTAAAATAAGATGAAAAGTGTCTCTCAACAGAGTGAAGGATGTTTTTACTGAACCCCGGGACGAACTGTTTGAATTTAACTGAAAACACAAATATGATGCATTCAAGGCCTTTAAACAAACTCTCGGTGTCTTTGACGTCTCATGTTTTAGAAATAAAATTGTAATATTTTTTACAAAGAACAATAAAACTTCGTCACAGCTTTGGGAGACGTCAGAGTAACTCCGCTGTGGCTCCATCTTCTGGCTGCAGAGGGGATTACACACGTTTGTACAAACAGTGGCTCGTGCTGTGTCTGGAGCTGATGTAATGACACATTTGCAAAGAAAATAATAGTTCTGTGCACGTTATCTAAAGTTTTGAGGAGCTAAACACAAATGCGATGCCGATGACGTAGGAGGAGGGGGAGGTCCTCACCCGCCTTTCAACTGTCAATCACCTGACTCCTCCCCCCACGCAGAGACAGTGCCAAAAGTACACGCGCGAGAAAAAAGTGAAGAGGACATTGATCTGACAATAATCAATAATGGGTATTACACAGGAAAATGAGAGTTGTCATTGAATTTTCCTCACAAATATAATTTTTGTGTGAAAAATAAAATAATTTCTTTGAAAAATTATTAATTTCTGCAAACTTTTTTAATGCAAAAAAAAAAAAATATATATATATATATATAGATAGAGATAGAACACATCAATACACGTTTTATTTGCAAACATGATTTTTTTGCTCACATTTGTTTTTAGCTCTTCAAAACTTTAGAAAACGTGCACAAAACTATTATTTTCTTTGCAAATACATGTCATTAAATTAGCTCCATACCTTGTTTAGCATTAGCCTCATTGTTTAGCATTAGCCTAATTGTTTAGCATTAGCCTCATTGTTTAGCATTAGCCTCATTGTTTAGCATTAGCCTCATTGTTACTTCAGTTGAAACACTCAGAAGTCGGAACTCGAAATAAACGTAAAGCATTAAATGTCGCAAACATTAGAAAACTGAACCGAAAAATGTCCCATTGTTTTTCTTTTTGTTAAATATTTATTAGAAAAAAATACAAAGTTAGAGAGAAAGTGAGAGTAGAGCAACACTAGAGAAGACCAAGACAAATGAAAGTTTGACACGTGTCCCATTTGTCCCAGCGGTGGGTGAACTTATCCATTGCCAAATTATTATAATAATTAATTGCAGATGATTTTTTAAATTGGATCACAGGTGCATTAAAGTCTGTTTGTGTTTCATTGTTTGACTTGGTTCAGTTTCCATAAACATTAACAGAGGCTGAAGTGAAGCGTTTTCCTCGGACGGAGCTACCACAAACCCCCTGCAGCCACCGACACTTTGTATTATATTTTATTAATATGTTTTAATTTATATTTTAATTTTTACTAAAACCTTTACACATTTTACTGGAGTTTAGCTGTTTTTTTAGCTTTTTAATTTTACTTCCTGGTTGTAAAGTATGACATCACACTAGGAAATTACCATAGCAACCACACTGTACATTGGACCAAAACTCCTCAGATGTCAGATTTTATTCATTTGACAAAGAGAAATACATGTGAACATCTTTATTTTGTTTAATCAATGTTTAAAGGGTCAAAAAAAAGTAGTTTATTTTGTGTAAACTCTGCATAACCTTTGTCTCTCCAGTGTGACGTCGTCAGATTGTTTACTACCTTTTGTTGCTTTCAGTCGCAGTTTTGTTGTGTTTAAACGCGTCTCTATCACTTTTAGTCACGTTTTTGTTGCTTTTAGTCATATTTTGGTGCACCGAGTCACGTTTTTTGTCACTTTTGAACACATTTTAAATCACTTTTGTCACTCAGAACATGTTCAAATCCAAACTTCAATGTGAGCAGTTTTCATTCAAATCAAAGCAACACATTTTGTTGTTTGTGAGAAATTATTGCACTTCAAAAACTACAGTCTTTGTGATTTGCTAATTACATCCATCAAAATTGCCTTTTTTTGCGGATTTGGTTTAATTGTGCAGCTCTGGCCTTTAAGAGGTAAATAAAGTCGTCTGCTCAGAGGCTTCAGAGGCTAAACAACAGGAGAAAAAGTGTGTTTGAACAGACAGCTGAGTTAAAGAGACAAACAGTCGATCACAAAAACAGCAGATCGTCACAGGGACCGGCTCACGATTTAGTTTTCGTCGCCCTGACCCGCTCTGCGACTCGTTGTGCAGAGCTAAAGTTAAACACGTCTCGTTATTAACCTTTATTTCAATGGTTCCTAATCTTTTTTGTCTCGTGTACGCCCTAAGCTTTGTTTTACACTCAGAGCAACCCTTAACTTCAGCTGGAGGAAAATAAATGGGTTTATAGTCGAATATAGTCAATTATTACCACTATATTCTTTGGTTTAATTATATTTATGGCCAAAGATTCTCCAAAAAGATGCAAAATTTACAACTAATGACACTTTTTATTCAGATAAAAGTACATTTCTTCTTTGTTTAAAACCTGAAACCAGTCCAAGTGTCCCCTGGTAATCCCTCACGTTCCCCTTGGGGTCCTGTACCCCTGGTTGGGAAACACTGCTTTATTTAACCGATGAGATCGAAACCTCTTCTTCGAGGGTGACCTGGGGCAAAGTGAAAAACACAACGCCGCCTTCGTTCAGCGGCGTGTGACGTGCACCTGCCGCGCTCAGTCACGCTCTGGACGGCTGAAGGGCCCCTCGTGGGCGTGGCTTCTTGCGTGTGCCTCCAGCGTGTTCTTGCGGCTAAACGTTTTCTCACAGACTGAACAGCTGAACGGTTTTGCGCTCGAGTGTGTTTTTCCGTGTTCTCTGAGAATTCTTTTGCTGGCAAATGTTTTACTGCAGACCGAGCAGCTGAATGGTCTGTCGTCCGCGTGAGTCGTCAGGTGCCTCGTGAGATTGGAGCTCTCTGCGAAGCCTTTGTTACAGACCGGACAGCTGAAAGGTCTCTCTCCGGAGTGAGTTCTCGTGTGAGATTCGAGCGTCGTTTTGTGCGAAAACGTTTTCTTACAGATTGAGCAGCTGTAAGGTTTTTCCCCTGTGTGCGTTCTCATGTGTGTGTCCAGATTCCCCTTCAGGGAAAAGCCTTTATTACACACTGAGCAGCTGTAAGGTCTCTCGCCCGTGTGCGTTCTGACATGAGACTGGAGGTGTGTTTTTTGTGTAAATGTTTTCTCACAGACTGGACAGCTGAAAGGTCTTTCTCCAGTGTGAACTTTCATGTGTGACTGCACATTTATTTTTTGGGCAAATGTTTTCTCACAGACTGGACAACTGAATGGTCTCTCGCCTGTGTGAACTCTGACGTGTCTCTCTAAATGCAGCTGGTGTCCAAAACTCTTGTGACAAAACAGACACTGGTGTTTGTCGTTCCCGGCCCCAGTGGACCTCGTCCCTTCAGCTGTGCCTCTGGTCCAAGAGTTTAGTGCAGCGCTCGTGCTCTGTGGGTTCAGCGCGGCGCTCTGTGGGTTCGGCGCGGCGCTCTGTGGGTTCGGCGCGGCGCTCTGTGGGTTCGGCGCGGCGCTCTGTGGGTTCGGCGCGGCGCTCTGTGGGTTCGGCGCGGCGCTCTGTGGGTTCGGCGCGGCGCTCTGTGGGTTCGGCGCGGCGCTCTGTGGGTTCACGTCCTGTCCCTGTGTGGACTCTCGGTGCTCGGTGAGTCTCTGTTGAAGCGGTGCTGACTCTTCTGTCTTCACACACACAGCGCTGGACTCTGGGACAGGCCTGAAAACCACGGACAAGCGTCATGTGAGTGTAAAGGGCAGATCAGTCGTGAAACACTGGATGTGTTTAAACGGTGGAGCTTACACTGGCAGCTGCTCTTCCTCTTGTTTGAGGCTCTGCTCCTCTGGCTCCTCTTTAATCTGTGGAGAGTCTGGGCCAGGACTCCGGGGCATCTGGACACCTGCAGGAGGCAAGAGGGGAACAGGTTTTTTCTTTCATTGCTGCTGTCACTAAAGAAAGAAACCGTTCTTCCTGAACTTGTAGAACTGCTGGCTCCGCCCTGTTTGTCCTGGTGTCCTTAAACCCTGTCCCGGCTCTAACTCTGTGACCCTTGGGCCAGACCTAGATCTGCTGCAGTGCATGAAGTCCTCGGGGGTCAGTGTGGCCCTTCACCAAAGTGAAAGACCAGCGCGGAATCGACCAAGTTTTAATTTGGGGACCGTCATTTTGAGGAGGGGGATCAAAAGTGTTCAACATCTTTGTCACAACAGACACGGTCTCTGTGCAGCGGAAACACAAAGTTGACTAAGAATTTTGTTAATTCATGATCACAATGAAGTGCACAAGCACTTACTCACCACAAAGCCCCTAAACACAGACTGAGGGCAGCGCCGTCTGAACAGGAGCCGGGCGGGTGGAGCACAAAGCACAGCCCACGAGGGCCGCTTGATGCCGCTTGCAGGTTTCATTTGTTTCTATTGACTTTTTGTTCTGACCTGAGTCTGACCCTCAAAGGGGACGGTTCACTTTGTGCAGCTGAAACACCACAGAGCGGCTCGTGTGGATCAGCCCAGAGTGAAGTGTGTGTCGTTGAACCTGTGGAAGGATCACTCTGTCGTTTGCAGAAGAAGAGCATGAAACAATCTATTCTCCTGAAGATGGAATAAAACCAACCAAACAAACAAACAAACAAACAAACAAACAATCTCCTGAAGACCAGCAGCAAAACAAGTACTTTTGGGGCAACAGAACCCCTTTAGAGGAGTTTATTTTATTTCATACTGTGGCACTTTCCACGTGACAGACCCTCAACTAGAAAAGTTCCACAGTGCACCTTTAATGACGGCTCAAACTGAAGGGCCCAGTCCAGAGCTCTTCACTTTGAGTCACAAACCTGTGAGAGTCGAGCTCAGAGCCGAGTCCAGCCGCTGCTCGTCTTTCTCTTTAAACTGACGCAGTTCCTCCTCAAACTCCGCTATCGTTCTTTCAAACAGCGCAAATATCTCCTCCGCAGCCGCAGTCAGACGCTCGTGCACCAGAGCTCTCAGCGCGCGGCCTCTGGACATGATTTAACACTGTTTGTAGCTTTAGCTCACGGCTAACACCAGCTAACATTAGCTAAAGGCACACAGACGATTTTTGGGTGACTTCCGGCTGGGATCATGCGCATGCGCACACTCTACCGTAAATCCCAACGTCGGGGAAATATAACACTAGAGAAGTTTTGTCCAATAAACGTCCAGTTCCAGCAGGTTCAGGTTCAGCATGTTCTGACCAGTTACAACACAAACAACAAACAACATAAACAACACAAACATCACAAAAGACACAATCATCAAAAAAAAAAATTAAATTTGAAGGAGGCGCTGGAGAGCCGTCTGATAAGAGCCCTAAGCCTTAAGAGCCTTAAGAAGCACCTCATTACGTCCAGCTCAGACCTGCACTCGCTCCATTGGGTTCCTTCAAATCTGACAATGATGAAAAGATGGATTTTTTAAAACATTCTAAAAATTGTCATTTTGTTAAAAAATCACCACGACCACACCCAATGTTCAATTCAAAATGTAATTTACGATCTTTTATCGCACACGGGTTTTGCCTGTTTTGACCAAGTTTGAAGTGTTTTCGGTGTAAACTGTTGGAGTCGATGTTGGAGATGATGATGTGAGATTTTCAGTTCCCAGGTTTTATTTGGCCGACTTCTGTGGGGTTCAGGGCGGGGTCATAATACTATTTTTTACCTATTTTTTATGCCCTGGTTTCATTTGTCTACATTGACATTTTTCACAGCTGGGCTCCCGTTGGCCCCGTGTAAATCGATTTTTGAGGGGGCGCTACAGAGCCATCGGCCAATATTTTATCGCGGGGTCTTCATTTTTTGCATTTTCCCTCAATATTTTACAGTTACAACATATTCTCGCCCACTGCTCATTTGTGCTCTGGCTATAATTAAATACAATTTAAAATTAAATGAAACTAAAATACAAATTAAGATGAAAATACATTTTAACTAAATTAAATTTAAGTAGTATAATATATATATATATATATATATATATATATATATATATATATATATATATATATAATGTAATCATTTTGCTGCTCGTACAATCACAAGATGGCTGCCGCCATGTCCACAGTAACAGTATCCAGGCCCCACTAGCTTTTATTTAGCCTCGCGGGTAAATCCCTCCCACATTAAAAACGTGACTTTGGTGTTGTTTGTACTTTACATCTTTTGCCTTGTGCTTTTCACAAACTCTTTTCTAGTTTCTGGGTTCATCCTGAGGAAGTTTAACGGCGAAGCGAAACAAACCTGGAGCTGTGCGTTTAGCTAATGTTAGCTGGTGTTAGCCGTGAGCTAAAGCTACAAACAGTGTTAAATCATGTCCAGAGGCCGCGCGCTGAGAGCTCTGGTGCACGAGCGTCTGACTGCGGCTGCGGAGGAGATATTTGCGCTGTTTGAAAGAACGATAGCGGAGTTTGAGGAGGAACTGCGTCAGTTTAAAGAGAAAGACGAGCAGCGGCTGGACTCGGCTCTGAGCTCGACTCTCACAGGTTTGTGACTCAAAGTGAAGAGCTCTGGACTGGGCCCTTCAGTTTGAGCCGTCATTAAAGGTGCATTGTGCAACTTTTCTAGTTGAGGGTCTGTCACGTGGAAAGTGCCACAGTATGATATAAAATAAACTCCTCTAAAGGGGTTCTGTTGCTCCAAAAGTACTTGTTTTGCTGCTGGTCTTCAGGAGGTTGTTTGTTTGTTTGTTTGTTTGTTTGTTTGTTTGTTTGTTTGTTTGTTTGTTTGTTTGGTTTTATTCCATCTTCAGGAGAATAGATTGTTTGTTTGTTTGTTTGTTTGTTTGTTTGGTTTTATTCCATCTTCAGGAGAATAGATTGTTTCATGCTCTTCTTCTGCAAACGACAGAGTGATCCTTCCACAGGTTCAACGACACACACTTCACTCTGGGCTGATCCACACGAGCCGCTCTGTGGTGTTTCAGCTGCACAAAGTGAACCGTCCCCTTTGAGGGTCAGACTCAGGTCAGAACAACACGGAAAAAAGTCAATAGAAACAAATGAAACCTGCAAGCGGCATCAAGCGGCCCTCGTGGGCTGTGCTTTGTGCTCCACCCGCCCGGCTCCTGTTCAGACGGCGCTGCCCTCAGTCTGTGTTTAGGGGCTTTGTGGTGAGTAAGTGCTTGTGCACTTCATTGTGATCATGAATTAACAAAATTCTTAGTCAACTTTGTGTTTCCGCTGCACAGAGACCGTGTCTGTTGTGACAAAGATGTTGAACACTTTTGATCCCCCTCCTCAAAATGACGGCCCCCAAATTAAAACTTGGTCGATTCCGCGCTGGTCTTTCACTTTGGTGAAGGGCCACACTGACCCCCGAGGACTTCATGCACTGCAGCAGATCTAGGTCTGGCCCAAGGGTCACAGAGTTAGAGCCGGGACAGGGTTTAAGGACACCAGGACAAACAGGACGGAGCCAGCAGTTCTACAAGTTCAGGAAGAACGGTTTCTTTCTTTAGTGACAGCAGCAATGAAAGAAAAAACCTGTTCCCCTCTTGCCCTCTGCAGGTGTCCAGATGCCCCGGAGTCCTGGCCCAGACTCTCCACAGATTAAAGAGGAGCCAGAGGAGCAGAGCCTCAAACAAGAGGAAGAGCAGCTGCCAGTGTAAGCTCCACCGTTTAAACACATCCAGTGTTTCACGACTGATCTGCCCTTTACACTCACATGACGTTTGTCCGTGGTTTTCAGGCCTGTCCCAGAGTCCAGCGCTGTGTGTGTGAAGACAGAAGAGTCAGCACCGCTTCAACAGAGACTCACCGAGCACCGAGAGTCCACACAGGGACAGGACGTGAGCACAGAGGCTCAGTTACACTCCCAGGGACACACGGAGCTCTGCTCTGAAGACTGGAGAGCGCCATTCAGCTGTTCAGCTGCACCGATGGAGACGGACGAAGACCAGTTCAACCAAGTCCAGACCAGAACCACGAGCGCCGCACTAAACCCACAGAGCGCCGCGCTGAACCCACAGAGAGCTGCGCTAAACCCACAGAGCGCCGCGCCGAACCCACAGAGCGCCGCGCTAAACCCACAGAGCACGAGCGCCGCACTAAACTCTTGGACCAGAGCCACAGCTGAAGGGATGAGTTCTAATGACAAACACCAGTGCCCGTTTTGTTCCAAGAGTTTTGAGGATGAACTGCTTTTACAGCGACACATTGGAGTTCACACAGGAGAGAGACCATTCAGCTGTCCAGTCTGTAACGTAGGATTTTCCCTGAAGACTAATCTAGAAGCGCACATGAGAATACACACCGGGGAAAAGCCTTACAGCTGCTCGGTCTGTACGAAAACATTTTCCCACAAGACGACGCTCAAATCTCACTTACGAACTCACACCGGAGAGAGACCCTTCAGCTGTCCAGTCTGTGAGAAGACATTCACCCAAGGGACGCACCTCCAGTCCCACGTCAGGACGCACACGGGGGCCAAACCTTACAGCTGTTCGGTCTGCAACAGGGGCTTTTCGTTGAAGGGGGGTCTGGACAAACACATGAGGATGCACACGGGCGAGAAGCCTTACAGCTGCTCCGTCTGCTCCAAAACGTTCTCCCACAAGACGACGCTGGAGTCTCACGCGAGGACTCACACGGGGGAGAGACCTTTCAGCTGTCCGGTCTGCCGCAAGGGGTTTTCGAAGAGCTGCAATCTCACGAGGCACTTGACGACTCACGCGGCGGACAGACCGTTCGGCTGCTCGGTCTGCGCTAAGACGTTTTCCCTCAAGGCGAAGCTGGAGCTGCACCAAAGGACCCACACGGGGGAGAAACCTTTCAGCTGTTCAGTGTGCGAGAAAGGCTTCACCAAGAGCTGCAACCTCACCAGACATTTAACGACTCACGCAGAACACGTCTAGGGGTGGTTTCCAGTTGTTTAGGACGCAAAAGGACGTGAATATCAGGCTTGAAGTCACTTTGATCCAGATGAAGCTGAAGCCGTTTGAGGAGAATATTCACCGACGAAAGAGCGTTTTCATCAGACACTAAATGTACTCGTTAATCGTGTCATTTTTGTGCGATTCCTGCTTTGTCTGAGTCATAAAACCTGTTCTCTGCAGCTCATTTTTTACACGGCGTTCCACATTATTCTGCAAATGATTATTTTTTTTATCTTTTTTTTTTGCCATATGGTCAATATAAATGACAGTCATCATAATTTTCACGTCGAGGACAATTCAAATGTTACTGAACAAACCTCCCAAAGATAACAGTGTTTTTGTCAAGGATAAAAACTTAAAATACATTGTCCCAAATGATTCTGCACAACAGAGTTTCAAACCGTGTTATTGTTGTAACTGAAAATGGTCATTTGTTAAATTCGAAGCATTAGCAGCTCATCATTAATGAAATCAAAAGCTGTTTCAATCCAAACGTCTGAACAGGTCGAGTTACGTTTAACACAGGACCTTATCTGACGGAGCTTCATTATGTGAGCGTTGAGTTTGTGGAGAGTTTGTGCTTGAGTTTCAGCTGCTGTTTGGACCTGCCCCCCCCTCATTGACCTTTGACCTGAGGTTCTCAATAGGGCTGAGGTCAGGGGGCCTCGTACCCCTGGTTGGGAAACACATCCATGATATTGTGTGATCAGCCAAAGAAAGGTTGAAATATGGGACCGAAGGCGTCTGAACAGAGAATATTTATCAATAAAATGCATCACAAATCGCTGAGCCTCTTTTTTAATGTTTTGATTAAATAACGCCACTGTTTTTGGTGTAAAAAGAGTCCAGAATCAGATCACAATTACAATAATCATAATGCGTCTATTTTTTATTAGAATTAGGAAAAAGTTGCGTGAAACGTGGAAATTGCTTCAGCAATGACGCTCCATGAACCCAAACCTGCAGCTGATCAGGAAAAATCTTACATTTAAAGATTGTAAACTTAGAATTTTTACACCAATTTTCAGTCAGATCTAGTTTACTTAAAAACTAAATAAATCCAAAATCCCCTCCGTACATTTTTAGCAGTAATATTTGTACAAAATGAATCAAGACATTTACACCTGGTTCTGTTCATTTTTCAGATTGAAATGTCCCAAATATGTGACATTTTGGCTGTTTTTACATAAAATGTCTTATTTCTACATGAAAAGCTCAGAGATGGATGTGACCACCCGCGGAGGGTGAGAAGGGAATTTTTATATATAATATATATAATATATATATATATATATATATATATATATATATATATATCATTATCTATATATATACACAAGGGGCTGAGATACCGGGTTTGTCTGAACACTGAAATAACACAACTGTATTTCTAAATCCTGTAGGAAATATTCAGTCATTTATTTAGTCAAACATGAGAAACACATCAGTTTAAAAGAGACGGATGAAAAAGAGCCGCACAGCGCGACTTTAAAAAAGTCTTTTAAAAAGTCTAAAAGTCCAGAAATAAAAGGTGAAACAGGAGTTCTTTACATTTGATAATCACAAACAGAAAAGTCATCCTCCGACTCAAGATCAAACTCCTGAGGAGTTAAAGCTGATCCAAGGGCAGCAAACTCACAATATCTGAGTATTTAATGACAGCACCACCAGAGGGAGCTGTGGAGGCCTGGTTTAGTCCTGGTTTAGACCTGGTTTAGCCTTGGTTTAGTCCTGGTTTAGACCTGGTTTAGTCCTGGTTTAGCCCTGGTTTAGCCTTGGTTTAGCCCTGGTTTAGCCCTGGTTTAGCCTTGGTTTAGTCCTGGATTAGCCCTGGTTTAGTCCTGGTTTAGCCCTGGATTAGCCCTGGTTTAGCCCTGGTTTAGCCTTGGTTTAGTCCTGGATTAGTCCTGGTTTAGCCCTGGTTTAGCCTTGGTTTAGCCCTGGTTTAGCCCTGGTTTAGTCATGGTTTAGTCCTGGTTTAGCCCTGGATTAGCCCTGGTTTAGCCCTGGTTTAGCCTTGGTTTAGTCCTGGATTAGCCCTGGTTTAGCCTTGGTTTAGTCCTGGATTAGTCCTGGTTTAGTCCTGGTTTAGTCCTGGTTTAGTCCTGGTTTAGACCTGGTTTAGCCTTGGTTTAGTCCTGGATTAGTCCTGGTTTAGTCCTGGTTTAGCCCTGGATTAGCCTTGGTTTAGTCCTGGATTAGTCCTGGTTTAGACCTGGTTTAGTCCTGGTTTAGCCCTGGATTAGCCCTGGTTTAGCCTTGGTTTAGTCCTGGATTAGTCCTGGTTTAGAACTGGTTTAGCCCTGGTTTAGTCCTGGGTTAGACCTGGTTTAGTCCTGGATTAGTCCTGGTTTAGTCCTGGTTTAGCCCTGGTTTAGTCCTGGTTTAGTCCTGGTTTAGTCCTGGTTTAGTCCTGGATTAGCCCTGGTTTAGTCCTGGTTTAGACCTGGTTTAGTCCTGGTTTAGTCCTGGATTAGTCCTGGTTTAGTCCTGGTTTAGTCCTGGTTTAGCTCTGGTTTAGTCCCGGTTTAGCTCTGGTTTAGTCCTGGTTTAGTCCTGGTTTAGCTCTGGTTTAGTCCTGGTTTAGACCTGGTTTAGTCCTGGATTAGTCCTGGTTTAGTCCGGGTTTAGCTCTGGTTTAGTCCTGGTTTAGCCCCGGATTAGTCCTGGTTTAGTCCTGGTTTAGTCCTGGTTTAGACCTGGTTTAGCCCTGGTTTAGTCCTGGTTTAGTCCTGGTTTAGTCCTGGTTTAATGTCGCTGAGTAAAGCTCCTTTGAGTTCGACGTGTTTCAGACTGAAATGTAAAACCGGTTCAGTCCAGAGAAAGTCCAGACTTCAGTGACTCATGAGTCTGAGACGAGACAACCAGCCCCCGAGCACCGAGCCGGCTTTGCTCCTGGACTCTGATCTGGACTCAGGTCTGGACTCGGGTCTGGACTCGGCTCTGGCCCCCGCTCTGGACCTCGGTCTGGACCCCGCTCTGGGCTCCGGGGGCTCGTAGCACATGGTGGCGCTGTGGTGGAGCTCGGAGCTGATGAAGCACTGACTGCCTCGGATGTGGTCCACGCCGCGCCCTGGTGGCTGAGCACGGAACTGCACCGGGAAACAGCCCTCCTCCAAAATGGCCGACACGCGCTCGTTACTCGCGCAGCGCTGCAGACCTGCCACACAACAGCCAGGGTCAGTCTTGGGTCAGTCCTGGGTCAGTCCTGGGTCAGTCCTGGGTCCTGGTTCGGTCCTGGTCCTGGTCCTGGTCCTGGTTCGGTCCTGGTTGAGTCCTGGGTCCTGGTTCAGACCTGGTTCGGTCCTGGGTCCTGGTTTGGTCCTGGTTTGGTCCTGGTTCGGTCCTGGTTCAGTCCCGGGTCCTGGTTCAGTCCTGGTTCAGACCTGGTTCGGTCCTGGGTCCTGGTTCGGTCCTGGTTCGGTCCTGGGTCCTGGTTCAGTCCTGGTTCAGTCCTGGGTCCTGGTTCGGTCCTGGTTCGGTCCTGGTTCGGTCCTGGTTCGGTCCTGGTTTAGACCTGGTTCAGTCCTGGTTCGGTCCTGGTTCGGTCCTGGTTCGGTCCTGGTTCGGTCCCGGGTCCTGGTTCGGTCCTGGTCCCGGGTCCTGGTCCCGGGTCCTGGTTCAGTCCTGGGTCCTGGTTCGGTCCTGGTTCAGTCCTGGTCCCGGGTCCTGGTTCAGTCCTGGTCCTGGTTCGGTCCTGGTCCCGGGTCCTGGTTCAGTCTTGGGTCCTGGTTCAGTCCTGGTCCTGGTCCTGGTCCTGGTCCTGGTCCCGGGTCCTGGTTCAGTCTTGGGTCCTGGTTCAGTCCTGGTCCAGTCCTGGGTCCCGGTCCCGGTCCTGGTTCGGTCCTGGTTCGGTCCTGGTTCGGTCCTGGTTCAGTCCTGGTCCTGGTCCTGGTTCGGTCCAGACCTTTCCGTGGGTGGATCCTGGACAGTTCCGCCGGCATAGACACTGGACGCACTTTGCCTGGACAGAAAGATGAAAACACATTTACATTTTACGACAAAAGTTTGAAGAGTTCACCCAGAAATGCACAAAACATTAAAAACAAACAAAGATAAATATTACAGCGACAAAAGAACGCTGGAATCTATGAGTTCATTGAAGAAGACGACGCAAAGAGTTCCCATCGATCCAGCTCCAGTTTTTATAATTTCAGACGTAGATTTAGCTCGACTTCTGAAATAAACCAGTTAAAAGACAAATATTATTTAATATTTTGTTGTTATTAGACGTCATGTGCCTGGAGGAACTCTCTCTGCACTAGATGAACTGTCCCTCGTCTGCCTGGAGGAACTCTCTCTGCACTAGATGAACTGTCCCTCGTCTGCCTGGAGGAACTCTCTCTGCACTAGATGAACTGTCCCTCGTCTGCCTGGAGGAACTCTCTCTGCACTAGATGAACTGTCCCTCGTCTGCCTGGAGGAACTCTCTCTGCACTAGATGAACTGTCCCTCGTCTGCCTGGAGGAACTCTCTCTGCACTAGATGAACTGTCCCTCGTCTGCCTGGAGGAACTCTCTCTGCACTAGATGAACTGTCCCTCGTCTGCCTGGAGGAACTCTCTCTGCACTAGATGAACTGTCCCTCGTCTGCCTGGAGGAACTCTCTCTGCACTAGATGAACTGTTCCTCATCTGCCTGGAGGAACTCTCTCTGCACTAGATGAACTGTCCCTCGTCTGCCTGGAGGAACTCTCTCTGCACTAGATGAACTGTCCCTCATCCGCCTGGAGGAACTCTCTCTGCACTAGATGATCCACCTTCCTTCGCTACAAAAATAATCTGAAGTGATTGCCTCATGTTTTGATTCTGCTTGAGTCATTTTCTTAGTTTTTTTCCCGTTTGTGTAAAGTTTGCAGACACTCACTTCTCGTGGACGAGCGCTGCCGCAGCCTGACCGGGCTCAGGGGCCGGGGGTCGTCAGGGGTCGCTGGGGTCACGGCGGGGTCAGGGTCTGAGCAGCTGAATGGTCTCGTAGAGTCCAGGGCCTTGAGCGCAGACGAGCCTCCTTCACTGAGAACACACGGCTTCAGCTGGTTTGAACCATGGATGTATTAAAAGAACTGGATAAGCCCCGCCCCCTCTGTCTGTGTCCCAGATTGATTAGTGGCCGTGCGAGGTACTGCAGCCTCTTGGAACCAGCCTTTTTCTAAAATTGCTCATTATAATCACAGACAGGACTGAATTATTATCGGTATTTAAATAAAATAGAAGGAAATGTTCTTTTCTACCGTTTCTAAAATCACCTAAATTACCGTTTTTATATGAAGTGAGGGATTATGGTCACGTGGAGCCCTAAAGCAAAGATGGCCGCCTCCGTATCAGGAAGTAAAACAAAGATGGCAGCCTCCGTATCAGGAAGTAAAACAAAGATGGCAGCCTCCGTATCAGGAAGTAAATGTGGAAGTAAGAAATTTTTTTGGGGTCATGCACCAATGAGCTCACTCCATAGGGATAAACAGGACGGCCATTTTGGGTTCATCTTCCAGGTTTTATTATAGTTCTATGGTTTGAACGCCCTTTAACGCCGCGATTTACAGACGGAGAAGAAGAACTAACGCTCAGTCAGTTCTCGGTCGACTAAAGTGGACTAAAACCCTCTCAGTGGCCCCTAAATTTATTTCTTTATCTCAGCAAATTCAGATATCATTGATCATTTTTCATTATTTTTTTTCCAGAATATACATCTTACGGTTTCTACACCAACAATAACTCGCTAATTTATAAATATCCTGTAGCTAGCGGCTTATATTACGATACAGAACTGTTTGTTTTTGCAATCAGACATCGGCGGCCATCTTGGTTCTGGTTGCTAACATAAACAAATGTGAACGCCAAAGAAATTCTGCATAAACTGCTCAAATATCAGAACAATCCCGATCTACTGCTGTGAATCTGACAATTATGCAACAACAAATGACGCACAAAAGAACGGCAGCATTTTAAAACGCAACTGGGGTTTTGTGGTAGAAAATTCTGTAGAAAATGCTAATAAACGATTAGCATTGGTGATTAGCTACAGGTCAAACATAATGAACTCCAAGAAATCTTCTAACGACTGAAATACAGCTTGTAAATGTTTGAAACTTTCATTGTGTGCGGTAAAAGTGCTGCTCTAAGTATTAATTCAGTTTTTGTGTGATTCATAGCTTTTAGTGCTGTCTTTGTGCGTTAAATGTCTGTAAAAAGTCGCGTAAACGCCGTTCAAATGCGCTGACTGCTCTGGGAGAAGTGAGAGGCAAAAACCGACACGTTTCAGGCAACATTTGTGTCCCAAAAAGGCAAAGTACAAAAAGTAAACACTCGTCGCTTCCCGTAGAAACAGTTTAACTCTATTCTTCATGCGACGTCCGCTGGCTGCAGCCGATAACTGCCAGAACAATTTAACCAACATCTCGAAAAGTATTATTACAATGAGAAAATACACAAATTAAAATCACTAGTTTTAATTGTTAACTACTTGGCTAATATGTGAGTAAGGCATAGAACTATAATAAAACCTGGAAGATGAATCCAAAATGGCCGCCCTGTTTATCCCTGTGGCCTGAGCTCATTGGTGCATGACCCCAAAAAATGTCTTACTTCCGCATTTACTTCATGATACGGAGGCGGCCATCTTTGCTTTACTTCCTGATACAGAGGCTGCCATCTTTGCTTTAGGGCGCCACGTGACCACAATCCCCCACTTCATATAAAAACGGTAATTTCTGTGATTTTAGAAACGGTAGAAAAGAACATTTCCTTCTATTTTACTTAAATACGATAATAATTCAGTCCTGTCTGTGATTATAATGTGCAATGATAGAAAAAGGCTGGTTCCAAGAGGCTGCAGTACCTCGCACGACCACTAATCAATCTGGAACCACAGATAGAGGGGGCGGGGCTTATCCAGTTCTTTTAATACATCCATGGAGTAAGGATTTTCCAGGTTATTAAATGTGTGCTGGGGCCCTCAGATGTCAATCCTAACTGTATTTAGTCTCTCAACCCCATTGCATTTTTTTTTACAACAAAAAATAGATTAAAGTGTAGAGATAATGCAACAGAGAAAAAAACGTACATGCTTTTGAGGTTGGGTGACCAGACGTCCCTATTTACCCGGGACAGTTCCAGTTTGGAGCCCTGTGTCCCAGAAGATGTGTCCAAAACCATTTATTTGTCCCAGTTTTACACAACACACGCCGCAGTTGTCCCTATTTTTGACCAACTTGACACTCGCCAACAATAAAGAGAGGAATAAATGGCCAAAATAGAGAGAATTGCTCTTTAAAATCAACTAAACTCTTGATCAAGATTACCATGTGATACTTTAATAGTTATCCAAAGCAAAAAGAACAACTTTTTACTCTCATATCAAATACATTTTTAAAGGTGTACTTTAATACATTTACTTAAGTAGATTTTATAACGGTGATTTGGTCAGAGGTAATGAGGAGTTACTCACACTGGGCAGTAGGGGGCAGCAGGAGGAGGAGGGATGTACAGATCCAAGATGGCCGCTCCTTCAGGCTCTGGTCCGGGCCGTGGTGCACAGGGCTGATGAGTCTGAGCGAGAAGAGGGCACAAGAGGGCAGATCAGTCCTGGTTTGGACCTGGTTTAGTCCTGATTCAGTCCTGGTTTAGACCTGGTTTAGTCTTGGGTTAGTCCTGGTTTAATCTTGGTTCAGTCCTTGTTTAGTCCTTGTTTAGTCCTGGTTTAGTCCTGGTTTAGTCCTGGTTTAGTCCTGGTTCGGTTCTTGTTTAGTCCTGGTTCAGTCCTTGTTTAGTCCTGGTTTAGTCCTGGTTTAGTCCTTGTTTAGTCCTGGTTCAATCCATGTTTAGTCCTTGTTTAGTCCTGGTTTAGTCCTTGTTTAGTCCTGGTTTAGTCCTTGTTTAGTCCTGGTTCAGTCCTGCTTTAGTCCTGCCTTAGTCCTTGTTTAGTCCTGGTTCAGTCCTGCTTTAGTCCTGCTTTAGTCCTTGTTTAGTCCTGGTTCAGTCCTTGTTTAGTCCTGGTTTAGTCCTTGTTTAGTCCTGGTTCAGTCCTTGTTTAGTCCTGGTTCAGTCCTGCTTTAGTCCTTGTTTAGTCCTGGTTCAGTCCTTGTTTAGTCCTTGTTTAGTCCTGGTTCAGTCCTGGTTCAGTCCTGGTTCAGTCCTGGTTTAGTCCTTGTTTAGTCCTTGTTTAGTCCTGGTTCAGTCCTTGTTTAGTCCTTGTTTAGTCCTGGTTCAGTCCTGGTTCAGTCCTGGTTCAGTCCTGGTTTAGTCCTTGTTTAGTCCTTGTTTAGTCCTGGTTCAGTCCTGGTTCAGTCCTGGTTCAGTCCTGGTTCAGTCCTGGTTCAGTCCTGGTTCAGTCCTGGTTTAGTCCTTGTTTAGTCCTTGTTTAGTCCTTGTTTAGTCCTGGTTCAGTCCTGGTTCAGTCCCTCCACAGACCGTTTTCAGCGCCTGAGGAAGTGACCCCTGACCTCTGACTGAACGGATCCGGCAGGACTTGTGGACGTGGCGGGTTTATCTGTGCGCACACACTTCCTGATCTGCGTCGCTTTGTTCAACGCCACAAAAACATCCACAAAAGCAAACGCCTGAAGCTGAACAGGTTTACGGTGAATAAAATCGCCACCAAGACGCTTCTGGATAATATTATGATTCATGAATTTATACTTTTTTCACATTTTTATTGAAACATATTTAGCATTTTTCATATTGTTATTAGCCTTTAAGCATGCTTTTGAGTACCTTAAATTTGCCATATTGTGTTTTGGAAAAAAAAAAAAAGTTTACTATGAACTGAATGAACATGTTTCTTTGCTGTCTTGGCACTTACTGAGTGTATGCACCAGTAGATGGCGCCTAGTGCTTACACAGTATAGTTCTGTTATCACTTTAAGAGACGCTATGATCAAGCTAGCAGCAGCAGTGATCGTGTTCAGAGGCAGAAATGCTCAGAGCGAGTCTGTCATGATTTAAGGACTTAAAACAGCAGAAGATTCTCAGATAAAAGACATAGATCTGACAAAACGACACTGATCGAGGGAGTTCAACAGGAAGTGTGTTTGACGCTCGGAGGGAGAGGATTTTCTAATGAACTTTCCTCAACTTTCCTGTTTTTGTGACTGAACATTGTTAGAACAGGGTTAAAATCTCAAAAAAGTCACTGTAGAATATGTGTCCTTTAATAAAAGGCTTCGATGATAAATATGTTTATTAAAATATGGTTATGATTAGTTTTTAATAGTCGCTTATTACTTGACGCCCCAACTTTAAAGTCTATACGACAGATTAGACGACACATTTCACTAAAACGTAGTGAACATGATTCTATTTAAGATTTTACTAAACATTTAGTCTGTTTGTCCCAGTTTGACAGTTTATAACGTCACTTCCTGGTTGGTCATGGACAGTAAATATGACACAGTTAGAGGTAATTCCACAACTGTTACCATAGCAACCATTTTGAAAACAAGGGCCAAAATCCATAAACATTACACAACACTTAGGGATTGACAATAAATAATACTTAATACTACCTTTCTTTTATTGAATGATTGTTTAAACTGTCTGAAAAATGTGTCAGTTATGTTTAAATTGTCCCATAGAACTATAATAAAACCTGGAAGATGAACCCAAAATGGCCGCCCTGTTTATCCCTATGGAGAGTGCTCATTGGCGCATGACCCCAAAAAAGTTTCTTACTTCCGCATTTACTTCCTGATACGGAGGCTGCCATCTTTGCTTTAGGGCGCCACGTGACGACAATCCCCCACTTCATATAAAAACGGTAATTTTGGTGATTTTAGAAATGGTAGAAAAGAACATTTCCTTCTATTTTATTTAAATACTGATAATAATTCAGTCCTGTCTGTGATTATAATGAGCAATTTTAGAAAAAGGCTGGGCCCAAGAGGCTGCAGTACCTCACACGACCACTAATCAATCTGGGACACAGACAGAGGGGGCGTGTCTTATCCAGTTCTTTTAATACATCCATGAATTGTCCTTGTATTTTCGATGGCAAGTCGCTTTTTGATGACATCACAGAGGGAGGGATCCCATTTTAGTACTCAGCTCTACTTTTTTAAACGTCATTTTAAACGTTTATTCTTCTAAATTTCCTCACAAACTGCACCTTGACTGATGTAAAACTATGATAACTATTTACCACAGGTGCCCTCCCTCCAAAATAAGTTACAATTAGACAAAAATGAGAACCTGCCATAGAGACTTTAAGAGTTTCATTCGGTTCTTGAGGATGCAGTACTGACCTTGACCAGCGGAGGTCTCCAGCGCATGTTCCTGAGAGGCGCCGCGCTCACGTTTCCTGCCGGTCTCTTCTTCAGAGTCAGAACCACCGACCCGGAGTCCGACCTCAACCGCTCCACCAGGCGCTTCAGCTGCCAGCCCACCTGACCAATCAGAGGGCGGGAAAACGAGAGAGTGACCAATCAGAGCGCAGGAAAACGAGGAAGTGACCAATCAGAGCGCAGGAAAACGAGGAAGTGACCAATCAGAGCGCAGGGAACAAGGAAGTGACCAATCAGAGCGCGGGAAAACAAGGAAGTGACCAATCAGAGCGCAGGAAACAAGGAAGTGACCAATCAGAGCGCAGGGAACAAGGGAGTGACCAATCAGAGCGCAGGAAACAAGGAAGTGACCAATCAGAGCGCAGGAAACAAGGGAGTGACCAATCAGAGCGCAGGAAACAAGGAAGTGACCAATCAGAGCGCAGGGAACAAGGAAGTGACCAATCAGAGCGCAGGAAAACAGGCATGTGACCAATGAGAGCGCGTAAAACAATAAAACAACTAAGTGACCAATGAGAGCGCAAGAAACAAGGGAGTGACCAATCAGAGCGTGGGAAAACGAGGGAGTGACGATTCAGAGCGCAGGAAAACAACGACGTGACCAATCAGAGAGGAAAGACTCAGACACAGGTGGAACATGCAAACACAGAGAGGTCCGGGTGTTGAACCACGGACTGCCTCGCTGCGCGGCAACAGGGCTAACCACTCTGCCACTCACCACAGTCTGTCCGTCCACCTGCACCAGCTCGTCCCCCGCATGGATCCTCTGCGTGCGATCGGCCGGAGACTGAAACGGAACAGAGACGTTTAAGGGACTGAAACAGGACAGAGACGTTTGAGAGACTGAAACGGAACAGAGACTGAAACAGAACAGAGATGTTTGAGAGACTGAAACTGGACAGAGACGTTTAAGAGACTGAAACAGAACAGAGACTGAAACAGAACAGAGACGTTTGAGAGACTGAAACAGGACAGAGACTGAAACAGAACAGAGACGTTTAAGAGACTGAAACGGAAAAGAGACTGAAACGGAACAGAGACTGAAACGGAACAGAGACTGAAACAGAACAGAGATGTTTAAGAGACTGAAACTGGACAGAGACGTTTGAGAGACTGAGACAGAACAGAGACGTTTGAGAGCCTGAAACGGAACAGAGACTGAAACGGAACAGAGACTGAAACGGAACAGAGACTGAAACAGAACAGAGACTGAAACAGAACAGAGACGTTTGAGAGAATGAAACTGGACAGAGACTGAAACAGGACAGAGACGTTTAAGAGACTGAAACGGAACAGAGACTGAAACGGAACAGAGACTGAAACAGAACAGAGACGTTTGAGAGACTGAAACGGAACAGAGACTGAAACGGAACAGAGACTGAAACAGAACAGAGACGTTTGAGAGAATGAAACAGAACAGAGACTGAAACAGAACAGAGACGTTTGAGAGAATGAAACAGAACAGAGACTGAAACGGAACAGAGACTGAAACGGAACAGAGACTGAAACGGAACAGAGACTGAAACAGGACAGAGACTGAAATGGAACAGAGACTGAAACAGAAGAGAGACGTTTAAGGGACTGAAACAGAACAGAGACTGAAACGGAACAGAGACATTTAAGAGACTGAAACAGAACAGAGACGTTTAAGGGACTGAAACAGAACAGAGACTGAAACGGAACAGAGACTGAAAGAGACTGAAACAGAACAGAGACGTTTAAGGGACTGAAACAGAACAGAGACTGAAACGGAACAGAGACGTTTAAGGGACTGAAACAGGACAGAGACGTTTGAGAGACTGAAACGGAACAGAGACTGAAACAGAACAGAGATGTTTGAGAGACTGAGACAGAACAGAGACTGAGACAGAACAGAGACTGAAACAGGACAGAGACTGAAACAGGACAGAGATGTTTGAGAGACTGAAACTGGACAGAGACGTTTAAGAGACTGAAACAGAACAGAGACTGAAACAGAACAGAGACGTTTGAGAGACTGAAACAGGACAGAGACTGAAACAGAACAGAGACGTTTAAGAGACTGAAACGGAACAGAGACTGAAACAGAACAGAGATGTTTAAGAGACTGAAACTGGACAGAGACGTTTGAGAGACTGAGACAGAACAGAGACGTTTGAGAGCCTGAAACGGAACAGAGCCTGAAACGGAACAGAGACTGAAACGGAACAGAGACTGAAACGGAACAGAGACTGAAACAGAACAGAGAAGACTGAAACTGGACAGAGACTGAAACGGAACAGAGACTGAAACAGAACAGAGACGTTTGAGAGACTGAAACGGAACAGAGACTGAAACAGGACAGAGACGTTTAAGAGACTGAAACGGAACAGAGACTGAAACGGAACAGAGACTGAAACAGAACAGAGACGTTTGAGAGACTGAAACGGAACAGAGACTGAAACGGAACAGAGACTGAAACAGAACAGAGACGTTTGAGAGAATGAAACAGAACAGAGACTGAAACAGAACAGAGACGTTTGAGAGACTGACACAGGACAGAGACTGAAACAGAACAGAGACGTTTGAGAGACTGAAACAGGACAGAGACTGAAACTGGACAGAGACGTTTAAGAGACTGAAACAGAACAGAGACTGAAACAGAACAGAGACGTTTGAGAGACTGAAACAGGACAGAGACTGAAACAGAACAGAGACGTTTAAGAGACTGAAACGGAACAGAGACTGAAACGGAACAGAGACTGAAACAGAACAGAGATGTTTAAGAGACTGAAACAGGACAGAGACGTTTGAGAGACTGAAACAGAACAGAGACGTTTGAGAGCCTGAAACGGAACAGAGCCTGAAACGGAACAGAGACTGAAACGGAACAGAGACTGAAACGGAACAGAGACTGAAACAGAACAGAGACTGAAACAGAACAGAGATGTTTAAGAGACTGAAACTGGACAGAGACTGAAACGGAACAGAGACTGAAACAGAACAGAGACGTTTGAGAGAATGAAACGCAACAGAGACTGAAACGGAACAGAGACGTTTAAGAGACTGAAACGGAACAGAGACTGAAACGGAACAGAGACTGAAACAGAACAGAGACGTTTGAGAGACTGAAACGGAACAGAGACTGAAACGGAACAGAGACTGAAACAGAACAGAGACGTTTGAGAGACTGAAACAGAACAGAGACTGAAACAGAACAGAGACGTTTGAGAGACTGAAACAGAACAGAGACTGAAACGGAACAGAGACTGAAACGGAACAGAGACTGAAACAGGACAGAGACTGAAATGGAACAGAGACTGAAACAGAAGAGAGACGTTTAAGGGACTGAAACAGGACAGAGACGTTTAAGAGACTGAAACAGAACAGAGACTGAAACAGAACAGAGACTGAAACAGAACAGAGACTGAAACAGAACAGAGACTGAAACAGAACAGAGACTGAAACGGAACAGAGACGTTTGAGAGACTGAAACGGAACAGAGACTGAAACGGAACAGAGACTGAAACAGAACAGAGACGTTTGAGAGACTGAAACAGAACAGAGACTGAAACAGAACAGAGACGTTTGAGAGACTGAAACAGAACAGAGACTGAAACGGAACAGAGACTGAAACAGAACAGAGACTGAAACGGAACAGAGACTGAAACAGGACAGAGACGTTTGAGAGACTGAAACAGAACAGAGACGTTTAAGAGACTGAAACAGAACAGAGACTGAAACAGAACAGAGACTGAAACAGAACAGAGACTGAAACAGAACAGAGACTGAAACGGAACAGAGACTGAAACGGAAACGAGACATTTAAGAGACTGAAACAGAACAGAGACGTTTAAGAGACTGAAACGGAAACGAGACTGAAACAGGACAGAGACTGAAACAGGACAGAGACTGAAACAGGACAGAGACTGAAACAGGACAGAGACGTTTAAGGGACTGAAACAGAACAGAGACTGAAACGGAACAGAGACATTTAAGAGACTGAAACGGAAACGACACTGAAACAGGACAGAGACTGAAACAGGACAGAGACTGAAACAGAACAGAGACGTTTAAGAGACTGAAACAGGACAGAGATGTTTAAGAGACTGAAACAGAAACCAGACTGAGACAGAACAGAGACGTTTGAGAGACTCAAACGGAAAAATGAAAAGGAAAAATATTCTGCATTTTTCTTATTGCTGTTAGCGTTTAAATATGCTCTGGAGTGCCTTAAATTTGCCATTTGTTTTAAAGAAAAAAAAGTTTCTCATTCTCTGCCCTGTGTTATCAGTCACTATGAAATGACACTTACTGAGTGCAGCCAGCAGATGGCGCCAGCATAATATACGATCTAGTGAAGTTAGCGCAGTAAATAAGTCATTGTGTGGATTTGCTGCAGCAGTTATTGTGTTTAGAGGCAGAAATGCTGTCTGTCTGGCGATGATTTAAGGACTAAACACAGATCTGAAAGTACGTCCAAAGATCCCGGAAGTTCAACAGGACGTGTGTTTGACGCTCGGAGGGAGGGGATTTTCTAATAAACATTCCTCAAAACAGCGTGAATGCAGCTGAATGTTACTTCAGGAGTGTTTTTGACGACGGAACATTGTTAGAACAGGGTTTAAAGCTCAACAAAGTCACTGTGGCTGAACGTGTGTCCTTCGAGCATCGAGTCAGGGCCGCTTCAAGCTTAACTGGGGCCTTGTGCTAGTTTGATCTTGGGGGCCCTGATTTTGCGAAAGATCTGAGATGAAATGCGCACGTTCTTCAGTTTATACTCGCAGTGAAGCTCCAGGATACATGAGGCCCGTGCAGTCACTCACGTTCTCGGTGGTGCCGGTGACCACGTGCAGACCGTCGTACGTCGACTTGATGTAAATGCCCTGGAGCAAAACAACAGCAAATCATAGGAAAGTAAATGATTGATACCAGTGTTTTTAAAACAATTACGGGTTTCAGCTTCTGTTTAAAGGTGATATTTTGAGGTCAAATGAAAAAGATAAGACAGCGGTGTTATCTTCATCCCTCGGAAACTCTACAGGGAAAATAACACGAGCTTTCACTCACGAGGCTGGACGTGAACCCAGTGAGACAAGCAGCAAGTCAGAAACATTGACTGTAGTCCAGGAGTGTAAATATTTACGGGTAATTATCGATTCTAAAATTACTTTACCTAGGCCCCTCAAACAAAACTGAAATCTGGAAACACGAGCCCAAATCAGAGGCGAAAAAACTACAGATGAGGCTCTGTGGATAATTATGGTATATTTACATGGAATTGAGTTCATTAATATGAACCGTCCCATTTCAAATAAAAAAGGGTGTCGCAAGTTTCCAAGGAGGAATTCTGAGTTTAAAGTATGTTCCAGAGTAAATAAGGCGAAATTTGGAAAATCTGAGCTCCGAGGATGTTTTAGCCCTTGGCCAATCCCCGTCTAGTCCTGTTTTATTCCTGTTTTAGACCTTTTTTAGTCCTGTTTTTACCCCTTTTTAGTCCTGTTTTTGTTCTATTTTTGTCCTGTTTTTGTCCAGTTTTTGTCCTGTTTTAGTCCTGTTTTAGACCTATCTTAGTCCTGTTTTAGGCCTGTTTTAGTCCTGTTTTAGACCTATCTTAGTCCTGTTTTAGTCCTGTTTTAGACCTATCTTAGTCCTGTTTTAGGCCTGTTTTAGTCCTGTTTTAGACCTATCTTAGTCCTGTTTTAGTCCTGTTTTAGACCTATCTTAGTCCTGTTTTAGACCTATCTTAGTCCTGTTTTAGGCCTGTTTTAGACCTATCTTAGTCCTGTTTTAGGCCTGTTTTAGTCCTGTTTTAGACCTATCTTAGTCCTGTTTTAGGCCTGTTTTAGACCTATCTTAGTCCTGTTTTAGGCCTGTTTTAGTCCTGTTTTAGACCTATCTTAGTCCTGTTTTAGTCCTGTTTTAGACCTATCTTAGTCCTGTTTTAGACCTATCTTAGTCCTGTTTTAGTCCTGTTTTAGACCTGTTTTTGTCCTGTTTTTGTTCTGTTTTTGTTCTGTTATTGTCCTGTTTTTGTCCTGTTTTTCCTTCTTTAGTCCTGTTTTTGTCCTGTTTTTGTCCTGTTTTAGTCCAGTTTTAGTCCTGTTTTAGACCTGTTTTAGTCCTGTCTTAGTCCTGTCTTAGTCCTGGTCCAGTCCAGGTCCAGTCCTCACCAGGCCTTGCCCGGGCTTGATGCCGCTGATGGTGACCTCCTCCAGAGTGCAGGGGTCAGGGGTCAGCTGGGCCGCCTGCTCACAGATCCCGTTCAGAGACTTGGACTGAAACCAGAAAATAAAAAATATATACATTTCAATAGAGTTTCTCATATTTAAACGTGTTTTTGGCGCTTTTAGTAGTATTTTATTGCATTTAGTTGTTTTTCTGGTTTGTAGGTGCGTTTTTGTCACTTTTGAAAACATTTTTATTGCTTTTGTTGCTTGTTTCAGAACATGTTTGTGCAAATATAAACTACAGTGTTCGCAGTTTTGATTCAAATCAAAACAAGACATTTTGTTGTTTGTGGAAGACATTATTGCACTTCAAAAATTGCAGGAAGGAAACAGACCATGATTGCCTTGGGCCCCCAACCTGAAGGGCCCCCAACCTGAAGGGCCCACAATCAGACGGCCTTCCTAATCATCACAGACTCTGAAAGGTCTCTCTCACAGTAAAGTAGTGCAGTGAACTTTTAAACAAATATACTATTATCTATCTAAATCAGCTGAGACATGTGTAAAATGCACCAACAAATGGGAAACATGGTCTGATTTCTTAAATATTCTTCTGGGGAAGGACCCCCAAACCCCCTGTTTAAAGCTGTGTAGAACATGTAGCTTTTGCACTTATACATTAGATTTTTCCAAACGTTCACTTACTGACTGAAATGTATAAACCTAAAAAAAAAAAAAAAACAGTAAACAAGCTTCCTTTCAAGAACGATTCAAAAGACACGACAGAAAAGTTCCAGAAACTCAGGAGGGGCCTGTACTTAATTTTGCCCAAATTCCTCGTTCTTTCACTGCTCAAAGGACAGAATGTGACCTCATCAACGTGAATCGACCTGAAGAGTTTCTCCAAAGCCTTTTCTGATGAAACAACAGACTGTGGTGTGTTTTTTGTTGAACATTTCTCTTCCTGAACAGACGCACTGAAAGTGAGACGATTATAGACTAATCTCACTGTGACTTTCCAAAATCACACGAACGCAGCGTCAGCCACAAAGACAGGAAGTGACCGGCCGCGGACAGGAAGTGGACTCACACAAACAGGAAGTCAAAGTTTAAACTGAGGACTCACCACTTCCAGGATCTTCTCTTCCATCTCGAAAACCGTGCAGTCCTAAAAACACACGCAGAAATAAACCGACAAGTGTCAGGACCAAAAAAGAACACCACAATCTTTTTTGTGCACTGTATTTAAATGTTCATCATCAGGAGTTAACAAGATAAAATGTCTAAATCAGCTCTTTATTTTTAACATATACCTTTTTACCACTTGATTCAAGTAAAATGAATTATAATTAATTCATTCTAAAACCCATAATTCAGTTGATGATTTTTAACAAAGTCCCATCAACTGTGTTTCTGCTTTTTTACTACAGAACATTTATGGTGGTGTGCTTTTGTACTTTTACTTAAGTAAAGGAGTTTCACTTGTACTTTTGCTAGAGTTATTTTTAGAAGTAATTGTACTTTTAGTGCACATGAAGGTTCTCGTGTTTAATAGAACCTGTGAGTGATTTACAAATGTGTGTCACATTTAAAGCTGCACACGCTCAGATGCTTCTGCACAAACGATAAACCTGAGCAAACACATCAGGACAACACCGAGGGCGACTGATTTCAGTGTTTATCTCATGTTATTTGTGACTGTGGAAAGTCAAAGATTTTACGTGTTTTTATCCAAAATAAACGTACGAGACTTTCTTGACAAACTTAGTTTAACTTAAATGATTGTTGAACTAAAGCTACAACTGACTGTTTTTAAATGATAAAAATATAGTCAAGCTAACGACTAGAGTGACTCAAATTCAGCAAATGACTCAAACTGGGGAATGACAACTAGTGCTGAGCTCTACAACAGAATCCCTCTGTGATGTCATCAACAAGCGACGTATAATTGAAAATACAGAGACAATTTACAGACAACTGAGGCATTTAAACCATCATTCAACAAAATAAACTGTTATCATGTATTATTATTTGTCAAATCATACTATTGTGTGATGTATGTGGATGTTCGTCCATGTTTACAGTCTGGTTGCTATGGTAACAGTTGTGGAATTACCTCTAACTTTGTCATATTTGTGCTCATGTTCAACAGTAAGTGACTTTACACAAACTGTCAAACTGGGACAAATGGGCAAAAGTTGAGTCAAATCTTAAACATGTTCCGTCTGCTCTAGTGAGGTGTGTCCTTCTTCACCTTCTGTACGGTGGAGGTGAGCTCCAGACACAGCTGAATGATGCGACTCTTGGTGCTGCTCAGGTCCATGCAGCTGTTCCCCGGAGCCCTGCACAAACACATTATTATCACATTATTCTACAAGAAACATGTTCAAAGATACTGCCCAGAATACTGGGCACAAACCCTCCTTGAACCTTAACGTGGTGGAGGGGTTTGAGCACCTGAATGATCCTGGAGGTTCATGCCCCTGAGGGTCACCCCTGACAAACAGGTCCTGGTGACGGGTCAGACCAAGAGCGGTTCAGAGGCCGTTTATGAACAGTTTGCCAACAAGGTCGTGTACCTTGCCCGGATTGGCGTCACCGGGGCCCCATCCTGGAGCCAGGCCTGGGGTGGGTGCCTGGTGGCCGAGCCCTGTGGGCCGGGCACAGCCCGAAGGAGCGACCCTCCACCTGCGGGAGGATCCGTAAGGGGCCAGCGCAGAGAGATCCAGGCGGCAGTCGAAGGCAGGGGCCTCAACGACCGAATCTCCAGACACGAAGCTAGCTTTAGGGACATGGAACATCACCTCGCTGTGGGGGAGGAGCCTGAGCTTGTGCAGGAGGTTGAGCGTTACCGACTAGATATAGTCGGCCTCACCTCCACGCACAGCCTGGGCTCTGGAACCCGTCTCCTCGAGAGGGGCTGGACGCTCCATTTCTCTGGCGTTGCCCGCGGGGAGAGGCGGCGGGCTGGTGTGGGCTCATAGCCCCACAGCTCAGCTCCACGTGTTGGAGTGGTAATCGGGAGGAAAGGCCCACCTGAGCAGTGTTCAGTCATTGGACTGTTTGGCACAGTTTGTCCTAACATCATGTTCAAGGAGAGAGGCCATGGAGGAGGACTATCGGTCGGCCTCAAAGAAATTCTGGCAAACCATCCGGCGCCTCAGGAGAGGGAAGCAGTGCTCCACCAACACCGTGTACAGTGCAGGTGGAGAGCTGAGGATGTGGTCGGACGGTGGAAGGAATACTGTGAGGATCTCCTAAATCTACCTAAATCACTGTCACGTCTTCCGAGGATAAACAAAGACTGAGATCTCGGAGGCGACTCGTCCATCACCCGGGCTGAAGGCTGGCAAGGCTCCGGGGGTGGATGAGATCCGCTCTGAGTATCTTAAGTCTCATCTTGTGGGACTGTCTCGGCTGACACGTCTCTGCAACATCGCGTGGCGGTCGGGGACAGTACCTCTGGACTGGCAGACCGGGGTGGTGGTCCCTCTGTATAAGAAGGGGGACCGGAGGGTGTGTTCCAACCACAGGGGGATCACACTCCTCAGCCTCCCCGTTAAGGTCTACCCCAGGGACTGGAGAGGAGAATCCTCATTTCAAGGATCAATCGTGTCAAGAATTGACAATGACTGGATGATAACCCTGTGACCTATTCTATGGAACACACCCGGACCAACGAGGGATCACAGCGACACAACCTGATGTGACAGGTGCAGGTGACAGGTGAGTGACAGGTGAGTGACAGGTTCACTTAGTGACAGGTGAATGACAGGTGCAGGTGACAGGTGAGGGACAGGTGCAGGTGACAGGCAAGTGACAGGTTCACTTAGTAACAGGTGAATGACAGGTGCAGGTGACAGGTGAGTGACAGATCCATTTGGAGACAGGTGAGTGACAGGTTCATTTAGTGACATGTGCAGGTCAGTGACAGGTGCAGGTGACACTGAGAGGTAAATCAATGACAGGTCCAAGTGTCAGCTGAGTGACAGGTGCAGGTGACAGGTGCAGGTCTGGGGGCGTGGCTTGTGTCTGACAGTTGACAGTAAAGTGAGAGTCTCATAAAGAGCAGATTCCTGTCGAGCTCAGACTTGACTCTGGATCAGCTGAGCTTGTTTTGATCACAACAGACTCCAGGAATGTTCAACTGTCACCGAGCTGTAGTACTACAGAGTACTACAGAGTACTACACAGTACTACACAGTACTGCATAGCACTGCAGGAGTACTATAGTACACACAAGTACTGCAGTACTCCAGGTTGACCACAGCAGAGCAGCTGATCATGAGGTTCAGGTGGACTTTATGTGTCCTGTTTGAGGCCAAAATCAGAACAATCTAATAATCAGATCTGACTGTCGTGTTTATCTGATCATTAAACCCGTCTGTCCACATCTGTATGAAATATTGGCTGATGGAATGTTGTGATTGTTTTGTCGCAGGTCGTCCTGTTGGGTTTTATCCCGGTGAAAAGTGCTTCTGCTGTTACCTGTCGAGCGCGGCCAGCAGGGCTTTGGCGGCGGCGATCAGCTCCACCACGGCCGACAGGAAGTCGTTGGGCGGCAGGTTGGAGCTTTTATTTTGGTAGGACGGGTTCTTCCTGCGGCGCGACACGGCGGCGCTCAGGTTCTGATGAGCCCGAATCATCTGAGCCGCCAGAGTCTGCATCTGCTGCTGCTCCACGCCACGATCCTGGGACAGAAACGAGTCAGGACTGGACCAGGACTGGACCAGGACTGGACCAGATCTATACAAGGACTGGACCAGGACTGGACCAAGACTGGACCGGGTCTGGACCAGGTCTATACAAGGACTGGACCAGGACTGGACCAGGACTGGACCAGGACTGGACCAGGTCTATACAAGGACTGGACCAGGACTGGACCAGGACTGGACCAAGACTGGACCGGGTCTGGACCAGGTCTATACAAGGACTGGACCAGGACTGGACCAGGTCTACACAAGGACTGGACCAGGTCTATACAAGGACTGGACCGGGACTGGAGCGGAACTGGATCGTGACTATAAGGACTAGACTGGGAATGGACTGGGACTGCACAAAGTAACTGAAGCATTCAGCTTTATATGCTGCTCCCACAGCTTGGAACACTTTTCAAACTGAACTGGAGCTTTGTGATCAGTAATAAGGAACGAGAATGCTATGTAATTTTTACGATGCTTTTATTTAAGTAAAATTAATTTCTGTTTTTTTTGTTTTGTTTTTTTATCTCTTTTTTATCAGCAGTAACTCAGGTCACACCAAAGACTTTGGGAGGTTTTATCCAGGTCAAATAAAGATCAACAAAAAGTCCAGACTGAGGGTAGGTTCACACTTGGGGCCTGTTCAGAAGTAATCTTAGTTCCAAATTTGTTTTTTGGGATCCTTTCATTTCTAATCTTTTCTTCTGGCTTAGATTTCTTTCTATTCTGGTTTAGTTCTGGTTCAGTCCTTGTTTAGTCCAGGACTGGACCAAACCCAGGCCGAGTCCCAGTGTGGTCTTCTTTTAGTCCTCGGAGGAAGAGGAAGCAGATGTTCTCAGGCCTCACACACGTCACGCTCCAGTCCAGAAGGAAAGAGCTGTTTCCTGAGGACAAAACCCCCTCTGCTGCACAACCGGCCCAGCTCTGGACCGGGCCTGGACCAGCTCTGGACCGGGTCTGGACCGGACCTGGACCGGGTCTGGACCGAGCCTGGACCGGGCCTGGACCAGATCCATACCAGCTCTGGACCGGGCCTGGACCGGGTCTGGACCGGGCCTGGACCGGGTCTGGACCGGGTCTAGACTGGGTCTGGACCAGCTCTGGACTGGGTCTGGACCGGGTCTGGACGGTTGCTTTATTTGTTGTGTCTGGTTGTAGTTTTATGTTTAATGGTAACGTTTATGTGAATGTTTTATAAATCTTTAGTAAATCTAAATCACAGTTTGAAAGGACACAACGGCCAAGTCTGGTCTCAATCCCGGTTCAGTCCCGGTCCAGTCTAGTCCAGTCCCATTCCAGTCCCGGTCCCGGTCCAGTCTAGTCCCATTCCAGTCCCGGTTTAGTCTCGGTCCAGTCCTGGTTCAGTTCTTGTTCAGTCTCAGTTCAGTCCCGGTCCAGGCCCGGTCCAGTCCCAGTCCAGTCCCAGTCCAGTCCCAGTCCAGTCCCAGTCCTGGTCCAGTCCCAGTCCCAGTCCCGGTCCAGTCCCAGTCCTGGTCCAGTCCCAGTCCTGGTCCAGTCCCAGTCCCGGTCCCAGTCTAGTCCCGGTCCAGTCCAGTCCCAGTCCCAGTCCCGGTCCAGTCCCAGTCCAGTCCCGGTCCCAGTCCCGGTCCCAGTCCCAGTCTCTGGTCCCAGTCCTAGTCTCTGCCTAGTCCAGTTCCCAGTCTCTGTCCCAGCCTAGTTCTCTGCCCAGTCTGCCCAGTTCCCAGTCTCTGCCCCGGTCCCAGTTCTAGTTCAGTCTCTGGTCCAGTACCAGTTCCCAGTTCAGTCTCCGGTTCAGTTCCCAGTTCAGTCTCTGGGTCCAGTACCAGTTCCCAGTTCAGTCTCGGTCAGTCTCTAGTTCAGTTCCCAGTCTAGTCCCGGTTCAGTTCAGTCTCGGTCCCAGTTCAGTCCCAGTCCTAGTTCTAGTTCCCAGTTCCCAGTCTCAGTTCCCAGTTCCGAGTCCAGTCCCAGTCCAGTCCCAGTCCCAGTCCAGTCCCAGTCCAGTCCCAGTCCAGTCCCAGTCCAGTCCAGTCCCAGTCCCGGTCCAGTCCCAGTCCAGTACCAGGGCACACAGCAGGTCCAGCGCCTCCAGCAGAAGCTCCTGGTGCCCGACGCGGCTCATGCCCAGCGCCAGCAGCTCTGTGTGGGTGAGGCTCAGCAGACGCTCCCCCGAGACGCCCTGGAGCCGGAAGGACGAGACGAACGGCTGCAGCGCGTCGTCCAGACCTGCAACCACAAGAGGGTTAGAAGTGTCCTGCTCAGAGGCACAACCTGCAACCACAAGAGGGTCAGAAGTGTCCTGCTCAGAGGCACAACCTGCAACCACAAGAGGGTCAGAAGTGTCCTGCTCAGAGGCACAACCTGCAACCACAAGAGGGTCAGAAGTGTCCTGCTCAGAGGCACAACCTGCAACCACAAGAGGGTCAGAAGTGTCCTGCTCAGAGGCACAACCTGCAACCACAAGAGGGTCAGAAGTGTCCTGCTCAGAGGCACAACCTGCAACCACAAGAGGGTCAGAAGTGTCCTGCTCAGAGGCACAACCTGCAACCACAAGAGGGTCAGAAGTGTCCTGCTCAGAGGCACAACCTGCAACCACAAGAGGGTTAGAAGTGTCCTGCTCAGAGGCACAACCTGCAACCACAAGAGGGTCAGAAGTGTCCTGCTCAGAGGCACAACCTGCAATCATAAGAGAAGTGTCCTGCTCAGAGGCACAACCTGCAACCACAAGAGGGTCAGAAGTGTCCTGCTCAGAGGCACAACCTGCAACCACAAGAGGGTTAGAAGTGTCCTGCTCAGAGGCACAACCTGCAACCAAAAGAGGGTCAGAAGTGTCCTGCTCAGAGGCACAACCTGCAACCACAAGAGGGTTAGAAGTGTCCTGCTCAGAGGCACAACCTTCAACCACAAGAGGGTCAGAAGTGTCCTGCTCAGAGGCACAACCTGCAACCACAAGAGGGTCAGAAGTGTCCTGCTCAGAGGCACAACCTGCAACCACAAGAGGGTCAGAAGTGTCCTGCTCAGAGGCACAACCTGCAACCACAAGAGGGTCAGAAGTGTCCTGCTCAGAGGCACAACCTGCAACCACAAGAGGGTCAGAAGTGTCCTGCTCAGAGGCACAACCTGCAACCATAAGAGGGTTAGAAGTGTCCTGCTCAGAGGCACAACCTGCAACCACAAGAGGGTTAGAAGTGTCCTGCTCAGAGGCACAACCTGCAACCACAAGAGGGTTAGAAGTGTCCTGCTCAGAGGCACAACCTGCAACCATAAGAGGGTCAGAAGTGTCCTGCTCAGAGGCACAACCTGCAACCACAAGAGGGTCAGAAGTGTCCTGCTCAGAGGCACAACCTGCAACCACAAGAGGGTCAGAAGTGTCCTGCTCAGAGGTACAACCTGCAACCACAAGAGGGTTAGAAGTGTCCTGCTCAGAGGCACAACCTGCAACCACAAGAGGGTCAGAAGTGTCCTGCTCAGAGGCACAACCTGCAAGCATAATAGGGTCAGAAGTGTCCTGCTCAGAGGCACAACCTGCAACCACAAGAGGGTCAGAAGTGTCCTGCTCAGAGGCACAACCTGCAACCACAAGAGGGTCAGAAGTGTCCTGCTCAGAGGCACAACCTGCAACCACAAGAGGGTCAGAAGTGTCCTGCTCAGAGGCACAACCTGCAACCACAAGAGGGTCAGAAGTGTCCTGCTCAGAGGCACAACCTGCAACCACAAGAGGGTTAGAAGTGTCCTGCTCAGAGGCACAACCTGCAACCACAAGAGGGTTAGAAGTGTCCTGCTCAGAGGCACAACGGCAGAGCCATCTGAAGGTTCTTATGTTTTTCTAATTCTGACTTAAATATTTATCATAGTTATACAATTGTGAAGTTGCCGTTTGTGAAGCAATTTTTAAAACATGACAAAATGACAGGAAGTAGAACTGAGTTCTAAAACACAATCCCTCTGTGATGTCATCAAAAGGCGACACACCATTGAAAATACAATTTACACAATACAAGACACAGTTTAAAGGAAAAGATTATGTAATAAATTAAAGACTTTCTCTGCTGTGTGCAATGACACTTACTGTGTTCAGCCAGCAGATGGCGCCTAGCACTACACACAATGTGGTTATGTTAACACTTTAAAGCAGAACTAAGTAACTTCATGGACAGAGCTCCCCCTGTAGGTCTCTTGTGAAAATACACTGCAGTGAAAAGACACCAAAAGCTTTTTCCCTTCCTTTTTATTGAAGGAAGGACAGTTCCTCTGGACTGTCAGACGGGGGGTTCCTCTGTTTAAGAAGGGGGACCGGAGTGTTCCACTCACAGGGGGTCACACTCCTCCCTGGTAAGGTCTACTCCAGGGACTGGAGAATCCCACCGAGAGTCGAACCTTGGATTCAGGAGGAGCCTGTGGTCCTGGACACTGGACCAGCTCTGGACTCTCCATCGGGGGCTGCAGGGGTCATGGCCTCAGTCACATTTGTGGATCTGGAGAAGGCGTTTGTGTGCCCCGCCCTGTGTACGACCAGAGCAGGAGCTGTGCTGCTGCCGTAGGTCAGACCTGTCCCTGGTGCATGTTGGACTGGGCTGCACAGCCAGGGCCCAGAGGGCGCCAGCTCCTCCAAATCCGAGATCATGAGTCTCAACCTGAAAAAGGTGTCTTGCCCTCTTCAGGTGGAGAGTCCCGGCCTCATGTGGAGGAGTTCAAGGATCTCGGGTGTTGTTCAGAGTGAAGGATGGACAGATGGTGCAGCGTCTGCAGTGATGACGGCGCCGTATGAGGCCGCCGTGGTGAAGACGATTTACCGTCAACCTACGCTCCTCTATCACCTGGTCATTTGGTAATGACCGAAAGGACAAGCTCACAGATACAAGCGGAAAAATGAGTTTCCTCCACAGAGCGACCCTCCCTCAGAGACAGAGAGGAGCTCAGTCACACGGGACGAGCTCAGAGTAGAGGAAGACGAACGAAGTATCGTCACATTTAAAAACATTTCATGTCACCAAATATAAAAAAACAGGCCAGTGTTTCTCAGAGTTGTCTTCAGTGTCAGGAAAGTTGCAGCTGGTTTTCCGCTCAGAGACAGCAGGGGGCGACGACGAGCTTCAATTTACAACCACCACACGGACTTCAGGGGAGCAGCAGCAGGGATCGTGTTTAGAGGCAGAGTTTGTGAAAATTAAAGGACTTAAAACAGCAAAAGATTCTCAGATAAAAGACAGAGATGATCTGTAAAAATGATGAAAAGCAAACGTGAAGAATGTGGAGAAACTTGTGTCAGAAATTCTACAAATGTGTCTCAACTTCAAACTTGTTTTCCTTCAGTCACAAAGTGGTGCGTTCAGGAGCGCGGGAAAACACAGCATCTGAGCAAACACACACACATTTACCCTCAAACACACGCACGCACGCGCGCACGCACGCACGCACGCACACACACACACGTCAAACACACACACACACACACACACACGCACACAGACACACACACACACACACACACGTCAAACACACACACACGCACACAGACACACGCACGCACACACACACACACACACACACACGCACACACACACACACACACACGCACACAGACACAGACACACACACACAGAACACACACTCATCTCCACTACATAAATAAACACGGTATCATTCTCAAACAACTGGGTCAAATAACAAACAGGTTCAATGAAGGACTAAACCAGGACTAAACCAGGACTAAACCAGGACTAAAGCAGGACTAAAGCAGGACTAAAGCAGGACTGAACCAGAACTAAAGCAGGACTAAAGCAGGACTAAAGCAGGACTAAACCAGGACTGAACCAGAACTAAAGCAGGACTAAAGCAGGACTAAAGCAGGACTAAAGCAGGACTAAACCAGGACTAAACCCGGACTAAAGCAGGTCTAACAGGTCTAACTAAACAGTGAAATAAGGAAGTATTTAAACCTTTCTGAGTCGTTTCTGGCTCTCATTAACCCTTTGCTTCCACTTGCACAGCTTTAGGACAAGTTTATCAAACACAAAAGTGAAACAGGAGTATTATCTCTCCCTCGGCCAATCAGCTCTCAGCTTTTGTACACATTTGAGAAGATAAAATCCTGAATTATTAGATGAAGAAAGTGTGCAGAACATTGACTTTTTTTCTCAGTGTTCTGCTTTTACAATACACTTTCTGAGGAGGAAAACAAAATGCACAAATTATGAGAAAAGTGGACTTTAAGATGGACTCAAACTGCATTCAAACTGGGCTTAAAGGGTCTGCACCTGATTTTTACTCTAATTAAAACATAAAAAACAGAACTTTGCTGTTACAGTCTTTACATCAGTCACATGTATCTCTCACTTTAATGCAGTCCCAGTCTCTGAGCACAGAGCGCTAAAGCTAACAAACATTAGCATGCTAGCGGCGCACTTCCTGCTTCTCGTAGAATAAAACGCTTTATGAATAAATGCAGAGAAAGAGCTGTGTCTCATTTTCATCCGATGCAATATATCTGTGCTGGAGCAACACAGATTTTAATTCATTACTAGAAAAAAAACTGTGAACAAAGATTAAGCTGGATTTAAGAAGGATTTAAAATGGATTCAGAATGGATTTAAACTGGATATAAACTGGATTTAAAATTGATTTTTCAGATTCAGAATTACTTTTATTATTCATTTATCAAAAATAAACAAACTTGAGTTAAATATAAGCATCAGAGTTAAAAACAAAACAAAAAACAGCATATTATAAATCTTTATACGTTTTTAGTTGATCAGCTAAACCCCCAAAATAAACAGAACATCTCCACACACTGCTGAAGAGGTGAGCGAGTACTGCACACATCTGAGCTCGGACATGATCGGGTTTGTGTCTCGGAGCCACAGTTTCAGATGTTTCTAAAAAGGAGAAAACAGCAGTGAAAGAGCAGACTTTACAGAAGAGTTTACAGCGGCCTTTTGTTGCTCTTCGGGGGCTGGAGTCGTGTAAAAACGTTTGGACCAGGTTTGTGACGGAAGTGAGACCTCCAGCTGTGTTTATGAGGCAGGAGTGAGAGCTCCGACGCCTCCGGAGCCGAGGCCCGCTTTAGACCTGGTTTAGACCTGGTTTAGACCTGGTTTAGTCCTGGTTTAGACCTGCTTTAGACCTGGTTTAGACCTGTATTAGTCCTGCTTTAGACCTGGTTTAGACCTGGTTTAGACCTGGTTTAGACCTGCTTTAGACCTGGTTTAAACCTGGTTTAGACCTGGTTTAGTCCTGGTTTAGACCTGGTTTAGACCTGGTTTAGTCCTGTATTAGTCCTGCTTTAGACCTGGTTTAGACCTGGTTTAGTCCTGTATTAGTCCTGCTTTAGACCTGCTTTAGACCTGGTTTAGACCTGGTTTAGACCGGCTTTAGACCTGGTTTAGACCTGGTTTAGACCTGCTTTAGACCTGCTTTAGACCTGCTTTGGACCTGGTTTAGACCTTGTTTAGTCCTCCTAGTAGTATTGTAGTATCATAGTACTTGAAGTATTAGTATCAGAAGTATTGAGTATTGTAGTATCATTGTACTTGAAGTATTAGTACATATATATTGCAGTATATCTGAAGCAGGTCTGGGCCGGTCCACATTCCTCTGGAGCAGCTGCACTCGAGCCTCGTTTCCACTGGTTCAGTTTGTCATGATGGTCCAAAAGTGTGTCCCAGAGTGGGCCCTGGGCCCTGGGCCCTGAGGAGCTCCACCCAGAGATGATCGGATCAGAGGAACACGACGCACAGAGCAGAAGAAGAAACTCACCAAACGACAAAAAACACACCCAAAAGAAGCAAAAAAGTGACTAAATGTAAAAGTGACAAAAACATGACTGAAAGCAACTTAAAGGGACGAATAAAGACAAAGTGCAGCTGAAAGAGTGTATTAGTAACAAAAGGCGACAAAAAGCGGCTGAAAGCAACAAAAACAACAAAAGTTTGCAAAAGTGCAACTAAAAGTGACACTTGATCTTCAAGTCTTCAAACTATGGCTTGATTTTGTGATAAAGCGCACGTTAGCATCAGCTCACCTGTTTATCACTTTGTCAAGACCCAGAATCTTTAGCCACGTCTCAGACACAAACGTGGAATAACAAACGTCTTTTTGTGAATCGCTGACATCGACCTCAGGATTAAACCGTGTCATTCGGGAGGATTTAGATTTAATTTCTTCAGAAAACACGAGTTACGTTTGTGACGTCACAAAGTGAACCGGAACTGAAGGGCCAGTCCAAACATGGCTGGACTGCTAGAGCAGGACGGCAGCCACACTTGTGTCAGTCTGCCCCGGGGCGGCTGTGGTGCAGGTGTGTACCAGCACCACCAGGGGGCGACGAGGATGTGGTTTCACTGAACAGCTTTCTTTGTTTTCTTTTGATCTGAAGTCAGACTCTGGACCGAGTCCAAGAGGATCAGGCCTGAAGCGCTCAGACCGGTTTGTTCTGTCCCGTCAGAGCAGCCTGACGTTGTGTCCTTGGGCTTGACACTTCTGTCACTGAAGGTCACAGCTCTGCCCCAGGGCAGACTGAAGGGCATGTGGCTGCTCTTCTGGTCTTTTATCAGTGTTTTCTCTCGTTGTTTCACGAGCGTTTCTCTTTAACATTCAGTAAACGGCGACACACTGGACTTCACTGATGTCACATTTAAAAGTTAATTTGCAAAAACAAATCTCTGTTTTGTAAAACTGTCACATTGTGTTTTCTTGATTCCATTTTCTGAGCATCTTATTATCAGTTTTTACAAATGCAGTGGTTCCTGTGTCGGCGCCTGAGGCTCAGCTTAAATCACAGACGATGAAAGCAGGACCTGTGTCTGACACAAAACGCTCTGGTGTTTGTTTGATCACAGTTAATGGATCTTTAGCAGAGGATCACAGACTTTAAACTCATGATAAACTCGGCTTGTTTAAACACAGCTCTGATCTGATCATGTGACTCTGAGGTCAAAGGTCAGGCGCCAAAGTGGAACAAACAGCTCAAAATGTAGACCACACTCTGCAGGTAAGAGCAGTGGTATCAGTAAAAGTAGTAACAGTAACAGTAGTTAGTGTTGGTTAATCAGAATCCTAAATGTATTTGGCTAATGTTTGGCTAAAACACACATGAGCTTTGACAATAAAGACAGTGTTAGCATTATTAAGTCAAAATGTCAAAAAAGAAGAAACTAAGTTTCATCAATAAGTGTCCCAGCTTTATCCGCTGAGGGCCACAAACAAAGGGCCGAAAGTCAATCATGAAACGTTCAAAAAAGTCATTTTTGATGCTTTGTCTGATGTTTTCATGTGGCACTGGTCACGGCTAAAGTCAGGGCCGTGGTCCTTTAGTCGATCAGTCGGTCGATGGTGTCTTAGTCGACCAAGATTTTAATTATTCGACTAATCACTTTATTTATATTAAATTATTATAAAATGATTTATATGGCAAAAACGAGGAGATATGAAGTGAGTTAGTTGACGATATATCTGTATAAACACACTGTCTCCTGACTTTTCTGTATAAATAGTTGTTTTTGCATGAACTCAACAACAGTTGTACAGTTTAGATAAATAAAATACTTCTATAAAATACTACAGTTTTGATGTTTTGCTGCGCCGCCTTTTAGTCGATTCATCGGTCGATGGGGCCGGTCTTCAGTCGACGACAGCCGAACTTAACATCAGGTCTGTCTGGCACCAAAATGTTAGTCATTTAGGTTATAATTGTAGACATTTTTAAACTTGCTGTAAAAAAAAAAAAAGTACTTCTCAGGACAATGTTCACCAGGAAGCCTGAGGGCCAAGACAAACTGGGGCCACATTTGGCCCCCGGTCCATAATTTGGACATGCCTGGTTTACATGGAGCTGACGAGCTCAACAGGAAGTACACGGACACGGACTCAGGAAGTACACAAACTCAGGAAGTACACAAACTCAGGAAGTACACGTACTCAGGAAGTACACAAACTCAGGAAGTACACGGACATGGACTCAGGAAGTACACGGACTCAGGAAGTACACGGACATGGACTCAGGAAGTACACGGACATGGACTCAGGAAGTACACGGACTCAGGAAGTACACGGACATGGACTCAGGAAGTACATGGACATGGACTCAGGAAGTACATGGACTCAGGAAGTACACGGACATGGACTCAGGAAGTACATGGACTCAGGAAGTACACGGACATGGACTCAGGAAGTACATGGACTCAGGAAGTACACGGACATGGACTCAGGAAGTACACGAACATGGACTCAGGAAGTACACGGACATGGACTCAGGAAGTACATGGACTCAGGAAGTACACGGACATGGACTCAGGAAGTACATGGACATGGACTCAGGAAGTACACGGACATGGACTCAGGAAGTACACGGACATGGACTCAGGAAGTACACGGACATGGACTCAGGAAGTACACGGACATGGACTCAGGAAGTACACGGACATGGACTCAGGAAGTACACGGACATGGACTCAGGAAGTACACGGACATGGACTCAGGAAGTACACGGACATGGACTCAGGAAGTACACGGACATGGACTCAGGAAGTACACGGACATGGACTCAGGAAGTACACGGACATGGACTCAGGAAGTACACGGACATGGACTCAGGAAGTACACGGCTGTAGCTCCAAAATGAACCACATAAAGGTTCAGTGAACGTCCACAAGGAGCGCTCCAAACGTCTGACCTGCTGTAATACATGCTCCAGGCCAGAGTGTGGCGCTGTGATCCTGCCACAGAATGTGACAAGTAGAAGAAGAGAGTAAATTTATAAAGAAGCGTGTCCAGGGAGCATGTGCAGAAAAGCTGCAAAATGTAAACAGAAACTTGGTGTTCGTTTTTTGAAGTTATCAAAGATTGTGACGTACAACAGGAAGTAAAATCTACAGAAGAGACACAGAGGGCGCCGCGCGCTTCAGATCTCACTGAATAAAACGACAAAACTTAATGGAGCCAAAGTGTGGTGGATTTACTTCTGTCTGTGTCACGTGTGGCTAGGACAGAGCTAGGACTGTGATGTCATCCTGTAAATAAAGTGGTGGATTTACCGTAACCATGGAGACGCGTAAACAACAGTCTGAAATTTTCAGACCCTGAGACCTGGTTTCAAAAAGTGTCGGTTTCGGAGCCTGAAACGCCTGCTCCGTGTGAACGAGGCACGCTTTAGATCCTTCACAGCTCCGCTCCGAGTGGGCGGGGCCTAAAAGCTGTTTTCAGGCAGCTCAGGAAATCAGTGCAGCGTGACTTTGATGTTTGTGTTCATTAAACATTTAACACAGATCTACTTTATATCATGTTTTAGCGAGAGACTTTTTCCTCGTTTGTCATTTGTGTGAAAAGAGTTCTCGTCAAACCAGAAGTGTCTTTACAACAAAAGTCTGAAGGAAAAAAGAGGGAAAAGTGGGCGGGGTTATGTCAATAGTATCAGTACCAGTGTCACTATCATCAATCCGTATAATATTGTTTATTGTTTTTGACATTTTGATGTAACAATGTCATTGTTATTAAAGTCTTTTGACGTGTTTCAGAGTCTGGAAAGACCAGATAACGATATATAATAATAATAATAATAATAATAATAATAATAATAAATTCTTAAAGTCAATTCATTTTTACAATCGACTCGTCAATTAAACAATTAATCGTCGGCTCAAGTGTCGTTGTTGGTTGTCATGGTAACACTGTAAGGTTTTCATGAGTGTGAAACCCGAGGCCTGGAGCTGCAGTTGTCCATCGCGCCTCACCATTTGTGTAAAAACAACAAACACTAAAGAAGAAGCTTAGAACCATTTAGAAAAGACGAGAATGTTCAAAACTCCACAATAAAGGAAAAAGTGAAGCAAAACATCAAACATTTTCAAAGATTCACTGAGATCAGAGATAAATATCACTGTTTTTAGATGTTTCTAACAAATAATGAGCGCAGTCTTTGAGTTTCCAGGACGCACGTCGTTTGTTATAAAGAATGGAAAACATTTTATTTGAACTTCACAAAAGTATAATTTATGGTAAAATATTAATAATAATATATATATAATATATTTATATTGGTGGTTACAATGGAAAAAATGAGTGATCTTTTTGTGAGTATTTGTCCAGTAAAACTTTTTGTTAAATAATCTGTTTTTAAATCTCAACCCAAGCTCATGTTTTTCTGAGGTTTTAACGGAGTCAGACCAGCTGCATGTGTCGTGGTGTGATGTCCTGATGTTCTGATGTTCTGATGTTCTGGTGTTCTGATGTTCTGGTGTTCTGGTGTTCTGGTGTTCTGGTGTTCTGATGTTCTGGTGTTCTGTTGTTCTGATGTTCTGATGTTCTGGTGTTCTGGTGTTCTGGTGTTCTGGTGTTCTGGTGTTCTGGTGTTCTGGTGTTCTGGTGTTCTGGTGTTCTGATGTTCTGATGTTCTGATGTTCTGTTGTTCTGGTGTTCTGATGTTCTGATGTTCTGTTGTTCTGGTGTTCTGGTGTTCTGGTGTTCTGGTGTTCTGGTGTTCTGATGTTCTGTTGTTCTGGTGTTCTGGTGTTCTGATGTTCTGGTGTTCTGATGTTCTGATGTCCTGGTGTTCTGGTGTTCTAATGTTCTGGTGTTCTGGTGTTCTGGTGTTCTGGTGTTCTGGTGTTCTGATGTTCTGATGTTCTGATGTCCTGATGTTCTGGTGTTCTAATGTTCTGGTGTTCTGGTGTTCTGGTGTTCTGGTGTTCTGGTGTTCTAATGTTCTGGTGTTCTAATGTTCTGTTGTTCTGGTGTTCTAATGTTCTGGTGTTCTGGTGTTCTGGTGTTCTGGTGTTCTGGTGTTCTAATGTTCTGGTGTTCTAATGTTCTGTTGTTCTGGTGTTCTGGTGTTCTGATGTTCTGGTGTTCTGGTGTTCTGATGTTCTGATGTCCTGATGTTCTGGTGTTCTAATGTTCTGGTGTTCTGGTGTTCTGGTGTTCTGGTGTTCTGGTGTTCTAATGTTCTGGTGTTCTAATGTTCTGATGTTCTGGTGTTCTAATGTTCTGGTGTTCTAATGTTCTGATGTTCTGGTGTTCTAATGTTCTGGTGTTCTAATGTTCTGGTGTTCTGATGTTCTGATGTTCTGATGTTCTAATGTTCTGGTGTTCAGTTCGTCCCACTTCACTTTCCCTCGGACTCCAGTCTGTGTTTGGGGCTCACCTCTCATCCAGGACGACACCTGCTGCGGCGTCCACTGTCTGACCGCGTCCATCCTCGGGCCTGTCCTGGCCCAGGCCTGGGTCCTGGTCCTGGGTCGTGGGTCCTGGGTCCTGTGTCCTGGTTTCTGGGTCCTGTGTCCTGTGTCCTGGTCCTAGTCCTAGTCCTGGTCCAGGTCCTGGCCCTTGGTCCTGGTCCTGGTCCTGGGTCCTGGTTCCTGGTTTCTGGGTCCTGGTCCTCTGTACTGATCCTGGGTCCTAGTCCTGGTCCTGGTCTTGTCCTGGTTCCTTGTCCTGGTTCCTTGTCCTGGTCCAGGTCCTGGTCCTTGTCCTGAGTCCTGTGTCCTGTGTCCTGTGTCCTGTGTCCTGTGTCCTGGTCCTGGTCCTGGTCCTGGTCCTGGTCCTGGTCCAGGTCCTGTGTCCTGTGTCCTGTGTCCTGTGTCCTGTGTCCTGGTCCTGGCCCTGGTCCTGGTCCAGGTCCTAGCCCTGGGTCCTGGCTCCGCTCCTCGCGCTCAGAGGCCGCGGCTCGTCCCGGGACGCCGTGGTTATTTCCGCGGGACAGACGCAGAGACGCGCAGCAGACGGAGGCGAAACTGATCCTGACGTTTGGCACGAGACTCGACACGCACGGGACGCACGGGAGGCGCGAGCGGCAGGGCTCAGGTGACACGCGCCCCGGGAGTGCGCCTCGGCCAATCAGGAGCCGGTATGCTAATGAGACAACCTGTTCAAAACAAAAACATTGCATACATAACGCCCACGTGACCGTTTGTGCGTCGGACGGAAAAGACACGTTAGGGTTAAATTATACGATCATTAAATATAAAAGAACGTGTCTCCAAAAGAAGCGCAGGTCGTTGAACGTGAGCTGTAGATGTTAAATGTTAGAATAAACGTCAAACTGAAGTCTAGTGGATGAAGTCCTTAGTAAACACCGCCCTCTAGTGGCAGAACAGGGGCGTTAGACTCTTCTGAACATCATTTGCTTCTCTTTTTACCTTTGATGCTTATGCCGTTCTTTCTGTCAAAGCAGCAGAAGAATGTCCTGTTTTTGTCCTTTATTTAACCACAGTCCCCTGAGAGTTCTTCTCACACACAGGACCCAGAGCTCAGACCCTGTGACCCTCTGGTGTCTTTGGTTCAGACACAGGTCGAAGTCACTGTTCAATGAATAAATGACAAAAGTCCAGTTTCCTTCCTCCTGTTCCGTCGGAGCTGCACGTGACACACACAAAGCTCAAACAAACGATGATTTAAATAAAACTCCGCGTTCTTGTTCGGAGTTTGAGGCTTGTTGGAGCCTCTGTGTTGTGTAAAGCAACAAAGTACAAAAGCAAAAGTACATTAAACAGTCGATACGTTTTACTTTCACTTTCACTACATTCAGGGCAGCATCTGTTTCTGCTCCATTGAACTGGACTGACAAGTGAAAGTGTATTTTCCAAAGGTTTTAAGAGCTGGGGGTTTATTTTTGAGCACATTTACAGCGACACCTGCCTGTTTTTTCCTACTTCCCTTTTAAAGTGCGTATGACGGGTTTCTATGATTTTATAATTTTGACTTTATTTAGTGTGTTAATATCTGTTGTAAATATAAATTATAGTTTTACACCAATCAGGTCACTGTTTGTGGAAAAAAAGTTGAAAAACCTGTTGAAAAATACAGGAAGTAAACAAATTGATGATATCACACTGTGGAGACAAAGGTTATACATCATTTACACAAAATAAACAACTTTTTTGACCATTTAAACATTAATTCAACTAAATTAAAGGTGTTCACATTCATTTTTATTTGTCAAATAAAAAAAAGTGACATTAGATGAGTTTTGGCCCAGTTTACAGTGTTGTTGCTATGGTAATTTCCTAGTGTGATGTCATCATTTACAACCAGGAAGTAAAATTAAAAAGCTAAAACTTGCGAAAACTGTGTAAAATTTGTAAAGAATTTTAGCTAATTTTGAAATATGTTTATCTGAACTACATTTTAGTTAAATGAGTCGCCCGACCTGTCATGGGCCCTTTGAACAATAAAAAAAAAAGCCTCTAAAGAGAAAAAAATAACCCGGACAGTCGCCTTTAACGACCAAAACACAACAAAATCGATCCAGATCACAGATAGATGCTTTAATAATTCTCCAAACCAAAAATAATTACTTTTACTTTTTGTTCTTAAAGTACATTTTTTAAGGAGTACTTTAATACATTTACTTGAGTAGATTTTAAAATGTGATACTTTTACTTGAGTAACAGAATGGAGTCTGAGTGAAACCTGTTTATCCACAGTTAAAGGGCCTATGGCAGGTTATACTTCCCTTGTACCGAAAATACAGGTAAGATCAATATATTTAAAGTTTTGCTAAAAATAATTATAAATTCAATCATTTTAGTTATTTTTTTTAGTTTTGTAACATCACTTCCTGGTTGTAAATGATGACATCACACTGTTACTCTGCACACTCGGCTAAAACTCGGCGAATGTCAGAGATTTTTTTGTCCGACAAATCAAAATAAATGTGAACACCTTTATTTTGTTGAATTCATGTTTTCAGGGTAAAATAAGTTGTTCATTTTGTGTAAATTATGCTTAATCCTTGGATGGAATATGTCTCCCTGGTGTGATGTCATCTGTTTTTACTTCCTGTCATTTTAAACTGATTTTTCAACTTTTCTCCACAAACCATGACATCGTTTTAATGTACAATATGTATTAATACACCGAATGAAATTTTTTTTCCCAAGGGAGACTTATTTCTTGTATTCTGGTGCATTTAAAGAGGTTTTGTGCAACTAAAAAATAAACGTTTTTTCTAGGCACACATGAGTCTTTTATTACAAAACAACAATTATTATTTTGAACTCCGTTGACTGTCATTGTGTTACTTGTGACCTGTTACTTGTGAGAAGGTGGGACCATGAGATTGTACCTTCTGGATTTCATCTTTGCAAACTGGTCTATTATCTGGTTATGTTTAATGTTCGTCAACCAGCGTTAAAAAAAAAAAAAAAAAATACAATGTATTATAGATAGATGGATAGAATTTAAAACACAAAAGTAAAAATTGTTATAAATTATGTATCACTAGTTACAGAGCTAAACACCTGATATATTTGTATTACAATATTACTGTCCCAAAAATGAAAAAAAAGAAGAAAGTCACGCAACTTAGGTTACCAGTTTTCTTCATAATTTTGTAATTTACAGATTTTTCCAATTATCACGGAGCTGGTCACCCACTGCATTTTATAAAATTGCACATGTTTCATTGGATTAAGAACAAATTAGTAAATATTATTTTATACTTTTTGAAACTTTTGAACCCTCACCCATAGTTTGAGAACCACTAACCAAATATAAAGTCATATTATTAAGGCGGTTTGGGGTCACTGGGTCAGATGCCCTACAACAACAACAAAAAAATGAACTGTAGGATTTTTTTTTCTTTACCTCACTGTGCAGTAATTTGCTGACGGTCCCTAAAGAAGCACGGATACCGCTGCAGTAAACTAACTTTCACTTGCACTTAACCTGTTAAGACCCACCTCATTTTGGCAGCTTTTCTCTAAAAGTACATACCAAAATGAAAAAGCTTATTGTATGGCTAACTTACAGTCTATAGGCTTGTATGATGTGTCATTTGAAAGCTAAGACCTTCTAGTTTCAGAAGCTGTGCTTTGTCTGAGTGAAACACAACCGGCAGCACACCTGTTCAAACACACCCCAAAAGTCGTTTATTTGGTCTCGAAAAAAAAAAAGAGAAAACAAAAATGTCTTCCTGAAGACATACTTCATGATGTGCTATTGAAACTTCCCACAGCAGCTGTCCACCTTGTTGTTGAGCAGCTTTTTGTATGTACCCAAATCCGAACAAGAGGTCCTTCTCTGTGCCAAATATGCCTGCTTTCCATGCATTTTGACACTCTAATGACCCTGAAAACCACATTTGGTCATTTTGGTGACTATAAATATCCCTTATAGATTATTTTTTTCATAATGCGTAAAGACGTTCCGCTGCGTAAATTATGCGTAAAACGGTGCCTTCATCTCTTTACGCACGGAAAAATCAGCTTCTGCACTCAATGAACCTGCAAGTCCCGCCCCTCATTTGAAAGCTGTGGTGATTGGCCAGAAGAATGTGTGATTGACTTACTGAATCACCAATGGCATTGCAGGCTGTGACGCCATTACGCACGCGGAGCTGACGCTCCTTTCGTGTCAAAATGGATGCGTTCGCTTTTTTCAAAGGAATCTCCCTCTGAAAGGACTCGACGGAAAATTGCACGGATAGGCTCGTTTTGAAGACAAGACTGAGAGGAAAACTAACATATCCAAGCCGAACCGCTGAAGCCGAAGATATCTGTGCAAAGTGATGCGCAACAGTTATGTTTTTATTGCTTTTGTGTTACTGTCAAATGAAGAAGATGCGTTTACGGGTGGATATCAACAAATGGATTCTATTATTTGAAATAACAACTGGATATTCTTATTTTGTGGACTGTGATGGGCAGAAAGAGTGCACACACTTCTGGATTGGATTTTGTTTGCGTCTTGAGGAGCCGACGAAAGGTAAGAAATGAGAGATTTGAGAGAAATGAGAGTTTGGTTATGTTACAGTGTGATAGTTTACAAGTATTTTGGGAGGTGATTTAGCGACGATTGAACATTTTAGACGTTTAGTGGTGACTCTAAACTTTCAAATGACATATAACATGTCTGTATTGAAAACATTTGTTTTTAATGAATGACGCATGTGTGTAAAAACTCCGAAAGTGTCCCTGATCAGGGACGGTGGGTTTTGAATCCCTTATATCTGCATTTGACAGATTTCAATGTCAACTATACACTTAGAATGTACATTAACTAAAACACTTTGAATGTACATAAAAGTGGAGGTGCAGTTGCAGTTTTGAGGCTGCGCAGGTTATAGAGAAAATTAATATTGGACACATCTCGGTCCTTGTCTAGGACAAATTAGTTAGGATGAATTAGTTAGGATGAGTTAGAGGTTGAGCTCTTCTGTCGCTGCAGTGAGCCAGAGCACTCTGTGATTTTGTGAAGAGAGAGAGAATAAAAGGCGTGGACCGACACAGAGCCATGAGGCGCCAGCCTCAGGTGGGACTTTTGTCGGAACTGTCTGGAGGATGTGGACAGGGAGCGCACGTAAAAGGCGCTGAGGGCAGCAGAAGCGCTGAGGTGGACTTAAATGACTCGCCGATTGCTTCAGCACCGCTCACGGAGCGGACGAGCCTCGGGCACGGAGCATCCGAGGCCAGCGCACGGAACGTCCGAGGCTCGCTGTCGGAGCGCACGAGCCTAGAGCACAGAGCGCACGCTCTCGCGCCTCACTCTCGGAGCGCTGAGTCCCGCTCATCATAAAGTGCAATGTAACAGTGCGGACTTTGAATCAGAATCACAATAATTTTGGGAAATAATTTCATTCGGGGCTGGACGTAAAACATCCGGGGCTCAAGCCCCGGTAAAATTGGTCTGGCAACGCCTCTGCCGAGGATAAAGCTCAGAGTCACATCTGTCTGACTCTGATGTGAGCGACGTAAACACGTAATAAACGCGTGACGGGAGCCGCGCCGCGCGTAAATCCATAGCGCACTAATCCCGCTTCTGTGACCTCGTGAGTGGTCGCCCCCGGTCCTCGCGCCGCTTAACCGGGTCACACTCCGCCCCTGTCCCCGCCCCCTCCCGCCCCGCGCGGACACACGGCGCGCGGAGCCGGGACAAGTGCGACTCTTTCAGGCCGTTTGAACCGAGCGGACCCCAGAGGACACGGGACCGGGGCAGCGGGGGAGGCACGGCCGCTGCGGGACAGAGGCTCGGACACGGAGCGCGCGGAGCTCCGCTGGGCCCGGTGGACGTTTCCCCGGAGAGAGCGTCCTGTCCGCGGACACACTGCGACTCCGGACCGCGGTGAGTTTGTGCCGTGCGTGGGGTTTACTTTAGATTCAGTCACGAACACAATTCCCTCAGGAATATTTATTTATCACTGGACGCAAATAAATCTAGCCTTTATGGTTTTTTTTTGGTTTTTTTTTGAGTGACGTGGACGTCTGTCTGCTCTGGACTTCTCTCCTAAAAGTATCTTGAAAAGCTAATCTTTAAAGCCCCATTAGGTAACGTTTTAGCCAAAGAAATGACCAATATAAAGGCATGTTAATTGTGTTTAATTGTGAATGTTTTTATTGCACACGTGAGTGCAGCTCGCATCTCCACAAACCTGACTCGTTCCTGCTGCTTGTTCCCGTCTCAGAGACACATCACATGAAAAATGTCCCTGTGCTTTTAACTCTTTGTTTCCATGGATCCTGCAGGAGACAGTCCACTCCAGAAAGTTACACCGTGTCACTTTAAAATACTGGGACTTTTTCAGAAAGATACCAAAGATTCATGTCGGGCTTATATTTGTGTTTACATTTGTGTTTATATTGTGTTTATATTTGTGTTTATATTGTGTTTATATTGTGTTTATATTGTGTTTATATTTGTGTTTATATTGTGTTTATATTTGTGTTTATATTTGTGTTTATATTGTGTTTATGTTTGTGTTTATATTGTGTTTATATTTGTGTTTATATTGTGTTTATATTGTGTTTATATTTGTGTTTATATTGTGTTTATATTGTGTTTATGTTTGTGTTTATATTTGTGTTTATATTTGTGTTTATATTTGTGTTTATATTGTGTTTATATTGTGTTTATGTTTGTGTTTATATTTGTGTTTATATTGTGTTTATATTGTGTTTATATTGTGTTTATGTTTGTGTTTATATTTGTGTTTATATTTGTGTTTATATTTGTGTTTATATTTGTGTTTATATTGTGTTTATATTGTGTTTTTAGTTAAATGTCATGCTCTGGAGCACAGAGAGAGCGTGAGGCGACACTCTGTGTCAAACTATCGACTCTGTTTTGTAACAGGTGCTGATTATAAAACACTTTATGAAAAGTAGGCCGTCTGTCAGACACAGAGCACGTTTATTATAAAAGACTGAGAAATATGAAAGCTATGGCCCGGGGGCCAAATGCGGCCCGCAGACCTGTCTTTGTCGGCCCCAGCAGTGAGAACCAACAGCAGACGAAGTGACTGATGTCAGTTTAATCTTTGAAATGCAGATGTTTGTGTTTATGGTTCATTCCTCTGTCATTGTTGGATAAACAGTTTAAACCAAACAGAGCCGCGACAAAAACACGAGTCTGATACAGTTTTAAAAATATTTCACCATTTTTCACTCTTCACTCTCACTCTGTGTTTTTCAGGAGGAACGTGTCGAGGAGGATTCAGAGACTCTCCTCTGGGATTTTAAACCTGTACAATCTCATTTTCATTCTTTTATTTTATTCTTTATTCAAATATTCTAGATTTTCATTATATATATATATTTTTGGTTGCTTTTGGATTTTAGACTCAACACAGCAACTTTCATCAAACAGAAATGATTTAAATCTTTGGCATTATTTATTTTTTACTTACTTTATACATTTATTGTTTTTCATTTATTTATTTAGTCATTAGTTTCTTTATATATTTATTTCATATTTTTCACACATAAACCACTGAAAGTCGCGCGGATGTCGTGGAATAACGGCGCGCCGCGCTCGCCTCTGACGACGCACCGCTCGGACCCCGGCTCGCCTCACGTGCGCGCTCCCGAGCACGTGCGCAGGGCCTCTCACGTGCACGCCCCCCCTCACGTGCACGGCTCTGGAGGGGGTGTGGCCTTCACTCTGCAGGTCGGACTCAGCCGAGAAGTCGTGACGTTGGACTCGAGCGAAATGAGCCTGGACTCCATCAGAGAAATGGTCTGCGCCCACGTGGACCAGAGGGTGAGTCCAGACCTGCTTTAGTCCTGGTTAAGTCCTGCTTTAGACCTGGTTTAGTCCTGCTTTAGACCTGGTTAAGTCCTGCTTTAGACCTGGTTAAGTCCTGCTTTAGACCTGGTTTAGATCTGGTTTAGTCCTCCTTTAGACCTGGTTAAGTCCTGCTTTAGACCTGGTTAAGTCCTGCTTTAGATCTGGTTAAGTCCTGCTTTAGACCTGGTTAAGTCCTGCTTTAGACCTGGTTAAGTCCTGCTTTAGACCTGGTTTAGTCCTGGTTTAGTCCTGCTTTAGACCTGGTATAGTCCTTCTTTAGACCTGGTTAAGTCCTGCTTTAGACCTGGTTTAGTCCTGCTTTAGACTCATTTAGTTGTCATTTGGATTTCTGGCTGGTTGTTTTCAGTCACGGCACACTTTTTGAGTTGAAAAGATCCCACGACACACCATTTACTGAAACATCACTAAATCAAGCCTTATATCAGTGTTTCCCAACACGGGGTACGGGGACCCCAAGGGGTACGTGAGGAATGACCAGGGGAAACTTGGAATGGTTTCAGGTTTTAAATGAAGATGAAATGTACTTTTGTCTAAATTAAAAAGTGTCATTGATTGTAAATTTAGCATCTTTTGGAGCATCTTGGACCATACAATTAAAATTAAAAAATATAATTGTAATAATTGACTGTATTAGACTAGTAAACCCATTTATTTGCCCAAGTCTGAGTGTAAAACAAAGCTTAGGTGGTACTTGAGACAAAAAATATTGAGAACCACTGCCTTATAGTATAAAAAAGCAGTATATAATGTGGTAGAATGTCTGGGCCACTGTCTGGTTCTTTAAATATTGTAATATTTATTGTTTTACATTCTTTTTTGGCGCATCAGTTCGCTCAGGACACGCCAATGATGTATGTACATGTAAATTAACCAATTCAATTCACTGAGTACATTTTTTAAACTCAACCTAGACATTTTTTTCACGGCACACAAGGGGCGGAGATCAAGGGGTTTAACGACACATTTCATTAAAACGAAGTGAACATGATTCTATTTCAGATTTGACTAAATATTTGTCCTGTTTGCCCCCAGTTTGACAGTTTGTGTAAAGTTTATAACGTCACTTCCTGGTTGAACATGACACACAGATATGACACAGTTAGAGGCAATTCCGCAACCGTCACCATAGCAACCAGACCGTAAACAAGGGCCCACGTCCAACAGCGAGCTGACCCTTTTCACAAACCGAGCAGCGCGTCCCGTCGGGCGTAAGAGCGCGGCTAAAATCAATAATCAATGAACACAAAGAGGAGAGCGAGTGACAGCTGATGATCAGTGCAGCGCGTCATGAGCTGCACGTACTTCACCGAGAGGAGACCCACGTCTGATAAGTTAGCATTAGCTTCATAAAACGCTAATGCTAACCTCAACTCAATCAGTCGTTTTAAAATAGCCCCACACACTGAGCTAACCTGCTTACAGAGACGCTCAAGTTGGCATTATAATAATAATAATAATAATACATTTTATTTATAAGCGCCTTTCAAAACACCCAAGGACACTGTACATGACAAGAAATAAAAACAACAGAATAAAACCCACAAACAGAACTGGATGATGGTGTTGGAGTGAGTTCTGTGGTGGAGGATTGTCTGAACAGGTGAGTTTGAGTCTGGATTTGAAAAGTGGAAGGAGGTCTATGTTGTGGAGGTCGGGAGGGAGAGAGACGGAAAGAGGGGACAGAGAGAGGGGACAGAGAGCTGGAGAGAGGAGGAGGACCAGAGGGAGCGAGAGGGAGTGGAGATGTGGAGGAGGTCAGAGATGTACAGAGGAGGTCAGAGATGTGGAGGAGGTCAGAGATGTACGGAGGAGGTCAGAGATGTGGAGGAGGTCAGAGATGTACAGAGGAGGTCAGAGATGTACAGTGGAGGTCAGAGATGTACAGTGGAGGTCAGAGATGTGGAGGAGGTCAGAGATGTGGAGGAGGTCAGAGATGTACGGAGGAGGTCAGAGATGTGGAGGAGGGAGGTCAGAGATGTGGAGGAGGTCAGAGATGTACAGAGGAGGTCAGAGATGTACAGAGGAGGTCAGAGATGTGGAGGAGGTCAGAGATGTACAGAGGAGGTCAGAGATGTACAGAGGAGGTCAGAGATGTGGAGGAGGTCAGAGATGTACGGTGGAGGTCAGAGATGTACAGAGGAGGTCAGAGATGTGGAGGAGGTCAGAGATGTACGGTGGAGGTCAGAGATGTGGAGGAGGTCAGAGATGTACGGTGGAGGTTAGAGGGAGTGGAGATGTGGAGGAGGTCAGAGGGAGTGGAGATGTGGAGGAGGTCAGAGGGAGTGGAGATATGGAGGAGGTCAGAGGGAGTGGAGATGTGGAGGAGGTCAGAGATGTGGAGGAGGTCAGAGATGTACGGTGGAGCCAGGTTATGGACAGCTTTGAAAGTGGTCAGGAGGATTTTGAAGTGAATCCGTTGTTTTATGGGGAGCCAGTGAAGTTGTTGAAGGACGGGGGAGGACGGGGGAGGTCGGGGGAGGACAGGGGAGGGCGGGGGAGGATAGGGGAGGTCGGGGGAGGACGGGGGAGGGCGGGGGTGATGTGATGGTGGGAGGGCGTCCTGGTGATGATGCGAGCTGCAGAGTTTTGGAGAAGCTGCAGTTTCTGGAGGGATTTATTGGGGAGACCAAAGAGGAGAGAGTTACAATAATGGATGTAGGAGGTGACTAGACTGTGGATGAGTGCGGCTGTGAGGAGTGAGAGAAGGGCGGAGACAGAGATGTGGAGAAGGTGGAGGCAGAACAGGTGATGATGTTGACGTGGGAGTGGATGGAAAGGGTGCTATCGAGGATGACGCCCAGACTCTTGACTTGAGGGGAGGACAGTGGAGTCATTGATAGAAATTGTGAAACAGTTTGATTTTGAGAGAGTGGAAGGGGTGACCACCAGAAAGACTTCGGGTTTAGAGCTGTTAAGTTTGAGGAAATTAGAAGTGAAAGAAACAGTAAGGTGCTGTCTATATTGACCCGCTGCAGGGTGTCCACAAAGGAATCAGCCAGATGTCGTTGCTCTGAAGTTTATTCAACATGAATGGTGGAATGTGGTTCTGTACAAAAAACAAGCATAAAAAGACATTAACTAACTATACACATTTTCAATACTACATTAATATACATATATACATCTTTGACCATCAAAGGTTTGCGGCAGTAACAAACATGGCCCAGATTGCCATTTTATGGCTCGGAGACGGTGCACGGTGCACTGCCCCTTTAAGAGCGTGCAGAGCGCACCGTCTCTCTCTGCCAGCGCGCTGCATTTAACACACCGCTCTGATACAGAGACCTCTCACGGCACAGTTACATCCAAGAACATTCTCAAATAATGATATAAATACACACATCTAATAAGATAAACCCACAGCAGACTATAACATGCGACAACATATGAAAGACGGGTACACAGCAAGCTCCTAGACACAAAGATCTACTTACGTTTATCATCCACGCACAAAACACCAGACAGAGGAAAAACACCCCCAAACAAGTGTAGGCTTCTCGCTAACGTTATGGAACACTGTAAACAAACTAAACTAGTTACTAGCGCACTCTTCTTGCAGCCTCTCCGATCACAGTCCGTCTCTCCCTCTGAACCCCGATACCTGGCCTCAGCCCCACTCTGAGTCCGGGTGGGTGGAGCTGGATCCCGATAGGCTGATACAGACAGTGTCAGTTTCCATGCGGAAGTGAAGAGAAGTGAGCTGGGCCCTAATTGGCTGCTCCATACAGTGTCAATCTCTAGGCAGAAAAAGTCTTACATTGAGGGTCCCAAGATGGAGGCCCCAAGATACAGGGCCTTTTCAACAAGAAGAGAACCAGGAGTTGATTTCCTGCAGACAGAGGGTAAGAGAGGCTGGTGGAGGTGATGCAGTGGGTTTAGAGGTAGAGCTGGGTGTCAACCACGTAGCAATGGAAATGAATGTTGTGTTTGTCTTCTTTGCACTTCATTTAAAGGTCCCATATCATGCAAAATCGACTTTTCAGAGGTTTTAACCTTCCTACAGTGCTATTTGGGCCTCGTATGTTGTGCCCAAAGTGGTTTTTTGATTGATTCCCGCATGCTTTCTCTAGAGAACTGTCTTTTCCGTCCCCCTCTGAGCAGCAGACGGGGGCTCCTCACTAAGATGACGCGGTGTTTAAGCCACGCCTCCAGGAAGCGCGCAGCCGCAGAATAAACACAGCTAATGCTAATGCTACACAGTAATTACACGATGGATACGACAGATCGAAGAGTTAGCTTGTTATTTACCAAACGGCACGTCCGTCGTTGAGGCCCTGGAGCACGTCAAACTCCAGGTCAGATCCAGGGCCGTGAGACTCAGCACTTACGCACCGTCAGGACGGATAAAAGGTTTATTCAGTGTTTGTGTATCGCTGTTTACCGGAGCACACGGCGCATGCGCAACATCTCCGCTCTAGGCTTCGGCACGAGTTGGGCGGGGGAGCAGCCTGCTCTCTGTTCGGGGGGGTCAGATCTCAGAGGGAGCCGTTTGCTTTTGCAAGGAGGGGGGCCAGTCCAAGAAATGGGTGTTTTTTGGAAACTGTTATGTTATGGATATTGTACAACACAAAATTTTATCAACAAAGCCCTTAGAAAAGACTGTGTGAAGGGGAAAGAGCAGGATATGGGACCTTTAATTCATGTTAGCCTTTAGCTTTGAGACATAAACACACAGGTTTCCTCCGGTGACATATTTGCTGCGTCTGAACCTGCTGCCGGTGATTATCCGGCTGGGATTCGCTCTCCGCCGTGAGATCTTTTTTATTTAGATTTATTTTAACACGACTCGGCTAATCCCCAGAGACTGAATGGAATGTTAAGTGAAAAGGGCCTATTACACAACTGTCACGATTTTACAAATAATAATACCTGATAACACTTTGTTTTGGTTTGAGCCAACCTTAATGACGGTTTAGAAAAATGTGTCAATTGCTGTAAGTTTTCTCTGTATTTTGCGTCCTTCTTCCTGAGACCCGGTTAGCTCACCAGCCCCAAAAGCCTTAAACTCAACCAAATTATCTTAACCTAACCTTAACCTTAAGTTAGGTTAGGTTTAGGATATATTTTTAAAAATGTACTTTTGCTAGCATAGCACCAATGCAAAGTGACAGTCTGTGGCAGAAGTGGGTTGGGAAAAATATGAAGCCTGTATTTTCAATGGTATGTCGCATTTTGATGACATCACAGAAGGATTCTCTACTTCATTTTAAACTGTTATTTTTCCAAGTTTCTTTACAAACTGCAATTTCACAGATAAAAGTAAAATACATATTTACCACAGATGCCCTCCCACCAAACTAAGTCAGAATCAGAAAAACAGGAGAACCTTCCCATAGACTTTAAAGACTTTTCACATGAGACGAACTCTTCCCCAGCGACTGTTCAGAAACGCAGGTGTTTGTGGGTCAAGGCTAACGCTAATGCTAATTTTGAAGCAAGACAAATTAGTGTGAGAAATGGAATTAGTTCACATCCAGAGGGTCCTGGGTTCGACTCCCGTGTGGCCTGGGGTTTTTCTATGTGGAGTTTGCATGTTCTTCCCGTGTCTGCTAAACTAAAACTAAATATGAAAACAATCCGGTCATTCTTAATTTACATTTGATTGACGGTTCCTTTAATAAAAGTTAGCATTAACTGGGAAAAGCGGTTAGCTTAGCCACCTGCTGCTGCGCATTAATCCAGACATTTTTACTACATTTACAGTTTAAAGCATTGTTAGAGAGCGAATACTTCAATCGTCATTAGCGCCGCCAGATGTTAGCAACATTAGCGTCAGAACAGTTAGCATTATAACTGCAGAGGCTCAGGAGCAGCTTCAGTCGACGGGACAGAAACACTTTCACTAGAGAACTGTCTTTTCCGTCCCCCTCGGCTGAGCAGCAGACGGGGGCTCCTCACTAAGATGACGCGGTGTTTAAGCCACGCCTCCAGGAAGCGCGCAGCCGCAAGAATAAAAACAGCTAATGCTAATGCTACACAGTAATTACACGATGGATACGACAGATAGAAGAGTTAGCTTGTTATTTACCAAACGGCACGTCCGTCGTTGAGGCCCTGGAGCACGTCAAACTCCAGGTCAGATCCAGGACGTAGGACTCAGCACGACGCACCGTCAGGACCAGAAAAGGTTTATTCAGTGTTTGTGTATCGCTGTTTACCGGAGCACACGGCGCATGCACCATCTCCACTACAGGGGAGGCACGGGTTGGGCGGGGGAGGCAGCCTGCTCTCTGTTCGGGGGGGTCAGATCTCAGAGTGAGCCGTTTGCTTTTGCAGGAGGGGGGCCAGTCCAAGAAATGGGTGTTTTTTGTAAACTGTTATGTTATCAGAATCAGAATCAGAAAGCGGTTTATTGCCATTGTAAGTGAAATTCACAAACATAGGAATTTGCTTCGGCGTAGGTGCAACATATACCAATGGATAAAATAAAAGGCATGCATAAAATAAAATTAGAATAAAATAGACTAAGATAGACTATATACAGAATGTACAGAATGTACAGTTGGCAGAATATGGATATTGTACAACGCAAAAATGTATCAACAAAGCCCTGAGGACAGACTGTGTGAAGGGGAAAGAGCAGGATATGGGACCTTTAAGCAGAAGCAGGAGCAGTAGGCGTGTAGGATTGTCAAACTCGGATAAACTCTGCCTGAAACGAAGACAGACGCGAATGTTCCAGAGTGAATTCACGAGTCGGATCATGGAAAATCTGACCTCGAGGACGACCGGAGCGCCGCGTCCGTCCGGGCTCCTCCGGCGAATCCTGTTAATGGTCTGGTCACAACGGCTTTTAACGGATTACAGTGAAACAGGACGGAAACAGAGGAGCAGCATATTCTGTCTATAATCAGCTCAGAGAGGGCATCCGACACACGGGGAGGGCCTCTGACGTGCTCTGGGCGTGCGTTGGTGTTGGATCTGGCGTAGGGCGATGCGGCAAACAATTATTATTATGATCTAGATTCACAATTCACGTTCATTTTGTATTTGTCTGTTGTCTTTAATCGAGCTGCACAATTTAGGAAAAATGTCTAATTGTGATTTTTCCGACCAAGATTAGATTTGCAATTTACTAATAGAATTTAGTTCAAATTCACATTTTAAACACAATTTTGTCGCTTATAGTCGTGTTTTTGTCACGTTCAGTCGTGTTTGTCGTATTTCAACGCGTCTTTGTCACGTTTAGTCGCGTCTTTGTCGTTTTTAGTCACGTTTTTGTCGCTTTTAGTCACGTTCTGATGTATTGAGTTGCGCTTGTGGTTTGTAGGTGTGTTTTTGTCGCTTTTGAACGCGTTCTTATCACTTTTTGTTTAGTCGCTTGTTTCAGAACATGTTTGTACATGTTTGACATTTTGTTGTTTGTGGAAGAAATTTGCCTTTGTGATTTGCGATTTTGAGACGGTTTGGTTTAATTGTGCTGCTCTGGCCTTTAAGAGGTAAATACAGTCATCTGCTCAGAGGCTTCAGAGGCTAAACATCAGGAGAAAAGTGTGTTTGAACAGACAGCTGCATTAAAGACACAAACAGTGAATCACAAGACCAACATTTCACAAAAACAGCAGATTGTCACTGGGACCAGCTCACGGTTTGATTTGTATCACCGTATCGCTCGGCCCTGATCCGGCGTGCTGGAGCGCGCTGCAGAATTAAACGAGCGTCCAAACAAAAAAACTGCATTCGAGATCATTTATTCGCGCCAAGCAGTAGCAAACGTGCAGGTTTTATCGTCCCGCTGCCTCTGAACGCTTCACCCATTTCTGCAAACGAGAGCCACGGGACCAAGAAAACTCAGTTAACTGCCTCAAAATACAAAGAAAGATAAATAACCAAATATTAACTTTAGCAAAAAACAAATGATAAACTTACGAAAATGTAAATCTAAAATGATCAAACTAAATCCAGACAAACAGCTCCAACATCTACTCATGTGCAAAGTTACCGTGACACCGGGGGGTTTCAAGTTTTTAATCACACACTGAACCAGAAAATACAGTGAAAGAAAGTGTTTATTGTAATTCTTTGCACACGTGTAACTCTAAAACTGCAACAAATGATCATAAAATAATGACAACACAACAACAACTTTGGTGAAAAGTACTCAAAATGGCACCTATAAACAGGAACCAGCAACCTATGAACACAAATATAAAATAGAATGGAATGGAGCTTTTAGTAAACATTTATAATTAATAAGTCTAACATTAAATGTCGCGTTAAGAAAAGTATCAAAAATCGGACACAAAACTATTGTAAAACTAGTGTCCAAACTAGATCGCATCGATATAAAATCAAATAAACAGGAAAAAAATGTTACTTTTGCTGAACCATCTTGGAATGATGTTGACCTTTTTCAGAATCAGAGTCAGACCACAGAGTTTAAAGGAACACATTCTGCTCCAGTGACTTTTCTCTCTTTTAATCCTGTTTTAACAATGTTCTTCATCAAAAACACACCTGGAGTTACATTCAGCTGCTTCACGCTGTTTTGACGAATGTTTATTAGAAACCCCCCCCCCCTCCAATCATCAAACACACTTCCTGCTCAACTCCTTCTGTCCGGGACATATTTTCGGATCATCTACGTCACTGTTTCCCAAACAGGGGTACAGGGACCCCAGGGGGTACATGAGGAATCACCAGGGGGTACTGGGAATGGTTTTAGGTTTTCAATGAAGATGAAATGTACTTTTATCTGAATTTTTAAAAAAAAAGTGTCATTTATCATCTTTTGGAGTATCGTGGATCATACATATAATTAGAATAAAACATATAATAGTAATTATTGACTATATTCAACTCGTAAACCCATTTATTTGCCCGAAACTGAAGTTAAGGGGTACTCTGAGTGTAAACAAAGCTTAGGGTGTACTCGAGACAAGAAAGGTTGGGAACAACTGATCTACGTCATTTATCTGAGAATATTCTGCTGTTTTTAATCCTTAAATCATCACTTAAGTCTTTCTGAGCATTTCTGCCTCTAAACACGATAACTGCTGCAGCAAATCCGCTTCAGAACGTCTTTTCAGCGCTAACTTCACTAGATTGTATAAAGCTCTGGCGCCATCTGCTGGCTGCACTCAGTAAGTGTCATTTCATAGTGACACAGGTCATATAGAACGAAACTTTTATTTTGTTTTGAAACATGAGATGCAAATTTAAGGCACTCAAGAGCATGTTAACGGCAACATGAAAATGCAGAATACTTTAATAAAGAAAGCACACTTTATTCGTGTTTCTCTTCATGACGGCAGGTTTGCATATGTCTCCAACGACTCGACCCAGATCTAAAACCCTTCCCACACTTTCCACAGACGTAGGGCTTCTCTCCGGTGTGGGTCCGGCGGTGCTCTGTGAGGCTTGATGAAGATCTAAAAGTTTTACTGCAGAGGTCACACATGTACGGCTTTTCCCCGGAGTGGACCCTCAAGTGATGTTTGTAGGAGGAAGACTGAGAAAAAGCCTTCCCACACTGGTCACATCTGTACGGCCTTTCTCCTGTATGAACCCTCATATGAACTTTAAGGTTACTTGACTGTGAAGACCTTTTCCCACATTGGTCACACTTGTATGGCTTCTCTCCTGTGTGACATCTGTAGTGTCGTTTGAGTTTTGAAGCAGAGGGACATGTCTTTCCACACTGGTCACAGGTGAACCCCATTCTGGACTTTGTAGATCTGCCAAAAACACAGAAAAGGGAGACGTTAATGTAACCGGTCCACCCTGAGATGTACCTGTGACGTGCTCTGGGTGTGGATGCAGTATCGATGTCCAGGTTCAACGGATTTAGTCTGTTTCACAAAACACAACAAAACACACTGGTGTGAGTGCGAGGGTCCCTCCACTTAAAGTGGACAGCTCTGATTATAAATATAAAGAGCTCAAGATAGAACTTCAAAAAACAGCCGTTACCATAGAAATTTGAACTCAACTCATCACCTTGAGTGTCTGTGGAACTAACTTTATGAATGAATGCTGTGAGAGGTGGGCGTGGCTTTGAGAGGTGGGCGTGGCTTTGAGAGGTGGGCGTGGTGTGTTCATGTGACAGACTTGTGTTGCACATTTGTGCCTCTGAACAGTGCATTATTACAGGTCTGCTCTAGTGACAGTGAGGCTTTGTTAAAGGGCGTGTGACAGGTTTTTATGATTTCATAATTTTGATTTTATTCAGTGCATTAATGCCTTTTGTAAATATAAATTGTAGTTGTACACCAATCGCTGTTTGTGGAGAAAAGTTGAAACATCTGTTGAAAATTACAGGAAGTAAACAAAGGAGGAGACAAAGGTTATGCATAATTTACACAAAACAAACTACTATTTTGACCCTTTAAACATTGATTCAACAAAATAATGTGTGTTTTTCTTTGTCAAATAAAAAAATCTGTGACATTAGCGGAGTTTTGCCGGTTTCTTGGTCATTTCTCAGTGTGATGTCATCACTTACAACCTGGAAGTAAAATTAAAAACCTAAAAAAAAATGCTAAACTGGGCTAAAATTTGTAAAGATTTTAGCAGAATTTGAAATACATTTATCTTAACTTAATTTTTGTTAAAAGAGTCGTCCAACCTGTTAGAGGCCCTTTAAACCGTAAGAATGAAAGAAAAAGGTTTAATTTTTGTCATTTGACCGAAAAACACACGACAACGTCTCTTCTTACATCGTTACACAAAAATGTGATATTGTAACGCTCTTATTTATGGGTTTCAGGCGTTGACTTCTTTCTTTGCCTGATGTGCCTTGTACGCTAACATCTCCTGCACTGACGGCCCTTTAAACGCCACAGTTCAAACCATAGAACTATAATAAAACCTGGAAGATGAATCCAAAATGGCCGCCCTGTTTCCCTATCCCTATGGCCTGAGCTCATTGGCGCATGACCCCAAAAAAGTTTCTTACTTCCGTATTTACTTCCTGATACGGAGGCGGCCATCTTTGCTTTAGGGCTCCACGTGACCATAATCCCTCACTTCATATAAAAACGGTAATTTGGGTGATTTTAAAAACGGTAGAAAAGAACATTTCCTTCTATTTTATTTAAATACCGATAATAATTCAGTCCTGTCTGATTATAATGTGCAATGATAGAAAAAGGCTGGGCCCAAGAGGCTGCAGTACCTCGCACGACCACTAATCAATCTGGGACCACAGGCAGAGGGGGCGTGTCTTATCCAGTTCATTTAATACATCCATGGTTCAAACGTGTTCACCTTATTCGGCCCCGCCCACTTTTGCCTCTTTTTGCCACAGATACACACTTTTGTTGTAAACGCACTTCCGTTTGACGAGAACTCTGTTAAAGCTAATGACAAACAAGGGAAAAGTCTGACGCTAAAATGTTACATAAAGTCGATTGATTTGTGTAAAATGTTTAATGAACACGAGCAACAACAAGTCACAACGCAACGATTTCCTGAAAACGTCTTTTTAGTCGAGTAGAACTTATTTTCTGTTGAGCTCGTCTGCTCCGTGTGAACTACAACGGAAACAAGACGGCGGCGCGTATGACAACTTCAGGAATAAAGTGAATATGTGACAAGTACAGCCTCTTTGAGCGAGTGTTACCGCCGTGAAGGAGCAGAAGCCCGACCTGGGACGGCCCGCGGGTCAAAGCGCCGAACCGAGGGGCAAAATACGGCCCCGAGTTCAGTATTTAGCGTCTTCAAATCTCCATTGATTTAACGCGGGGCTCACTGAAGGTTCTGTTGTGTGTGACGTGTCCAGGTAATTCAAACAACAACACCACACACTGAATACATCATACTCTGGGCTTATTCAAATATAAACAACCACCTTTTCACTGGAATAACTTTCACATTATGTTTCTACAAATTGTCAGAAACTCGATTGTACCTGAACACAGACGGCTGCGAGGGTCCCAGAGAAATACACGCAGTAAAAATACATTTGTGAAAACCAAAACGAACAGCAACAAATATCAGTTCTCAAGGCGTCGGTTACAAAATGATTGATTAACAATAATTTAAATATGCCCAGACAGTGAAAAGACATCAGTAAATGATTCATAAAAGAAAAAGATGATATAAAAAGCAAAGAATAATAATTTTTGACAGGAGCCAAAACTAGTGTGTCTTACCTCGACTTCGGTGCACGGCTGAGTGCGGGTTGCTAGGCGACAGCACAACACGCCCTCGACAACACGATTAAATAATGACAAAATAAAAACCACTGAATGGATAGAATTCGATACAAGAAAATCGGCAATATCCACCTTATTCTGCCCCGCCCACTTTTGCCTCTTTGCAGATACACACTTACAGATACACACTTTTGTTGTAAACGCACTTCTGTTTGAAGCTAACGACGAACGAGGGAAAAGTCTGACGCTAAAATGTTACATAAAGTCGATTGATTTGTGTAAAATGTTTAATGAACACGAGCAACAACAAGTCACAACGCAACGATTTCCTGAAAACGTCTTTTTAGTCGAGTAGAACTTATTTTCTGTTGAGCTCGTCTGCTCCGTGTGAACTACAACGGAAACAAGACGACGGTGCCATAAGACCAAGACCAGGACCAGGACCAGGCCAGACCAGGACCAGGACCAGAGCAGGACCAGAGCAGGACCAGAGCAGGACCAGGACCAGACCACGACCAGGAACCAGGACCAGGACCAGACCGGGACCAGACCAGGACCAGGACCAGGACCAGACCAGGACCAGACCAGGACCAGGACCAGACCAGGACCAGGACCAGGACCAGGACCAGGACCAGGACCAAGACCAGGACCAGGACCAGGACCAGACCGGGACCAGGACCAGACCAGGACCAGAGACAGACCAGGACCAGGACCAGACCAGGACCAGACCAGGACCAGAGCAGGACCAGGACCAGGACCAGGACCAGGACCAGACCAGGACCAGGACCAGGACCAGACCAGGACCAGGACCAGAGCAGGACCAGAGCAGGACCAGGACCAGGACCAGAGCAGGACCAGACCAGGACCAGGACCAGAGCAGGACCAGGACCAGGACCAGACCAGGACCAGACCAGGACCAGACCAGGACCAGAGACAGACCAGGACCAGGACCAGGCGCATCAAGGATCTAAGCCAGGATCAGTAGAAACTATTTGTACAAACTTTATGTTCACCTTGGGGTGCACGGTGTCAGAGCGGCTAGAGCTCCTGGTTCGTGGGTTCGAGTCCCGGACCACCCCAACATCACACGCTCTCTCTGGGTGGAGTCTGCATGTCCTCCCCGTGTTACCGTGGGTTCTCTCCAGGTTCTCTGGCTCCTCCCACCGTCCAAAGACATGACTGTGTAGGTTAATTGACAACTCTAAATTGTCCATAGTGAATGAATGTGAGAGTGAATGATTGTCTGTCCTTGTCTCTGTCTCTGTGTTTGCTGTGATGAGTTGGCCACTGTCCAGGATGTACCCCGCCTAAGGCCCAAAGTCACTGGGATAGGCTCCAGTCACCCGCGACCCTGGGAACGGGATTAAGCGGTAGAAAATGAATGAATGAATATATTCACCTTATTCAAGAAGTTGTCTAGTTTCCGTTGTAGTTCACACGGAGCAGACGAGCTCAACAGAAAATAAGTTCTACTCGACTAAAAAGGCCTCAGGAAGTCAGTGCAGTGTGACGTGCAGGGGCGGACCTAGGAATCTGGGGGCCCAAGGCAAAATGAAGTCCAGGCCCCTCCTCATCAAGTGAGATTTTCTATGACTTTTCGGTCGTGTCTCTTGAATCGTTCTTGAAGGAAGCTTTTGGTTTTTTGTAGTTTCGTTTCTGTGTGACATTCATAAATCTGGGGTGGTAAGTGAACTATTAGAAAATTCTAATGAATCAATAGCTTATATGTTCTACACAGCTTTAAACTGGGGGGTTTGGAGGTCCTTCCCCATAAAAATAATTACGAAATCAGACCATTTTTCCTGTATGTTCCTGTATGCATTTTAACACATTTCAACTGATATACATACATAGTTTCTTTCATAATGTTATATTTTAGTTTCCATTTAGCTTTATACATGTACTAAATAGTAACAATCCCAGACTATTTTGTTGATATTTTTTTGGTTTGTTTGTTTAAAAGTACACTGCACTACATTACTGTGATACTGAGGGAAAAGCAACTGTTTCCTTGCATTTATGGTAACCGGAGGGCATCTTACTGGGGCCCCTTCAGGTTCGGGGCCCAAAGCAACTGTTGCCTGTTGCCTAATGGTAAGACCGCCACTGGTGACTTGTTGTTGCTCGTGTTCATTAAACATTTTACACAAATCAATCTACTTTATTTAACATTGTGGCGAGACTTTTCCCTTGTTTGTTATTAGCTTTAACTGAGTGAAGTGCGTTTACAACAGAAGTGTGTATCTGTGGCAAAAAAGAGATAAAATGGGTGGAATAAGGTGAATATTTCTGCTATTTAAGAACCAAATACACGTTAACTTTCTTTCTTTGTTAAACTGAAATACAACCATTTCAATTGGCTATGTTCTGATTTCTGGAGCTGTCAGATTATCATAATGTCGTGTAAACAGTTTCCTCTGATGTGATGAGCCTGAGTTCTGTCTGACTGTTCACACTTCTGCATGTTCTGCATGTTTGGACCAGGAAATAAAGACAAAAAAGGGCAAACTAAAGTGGCAAAAGTGAATTAACCAACATCGATCATTCAAGTCCAACACCAATGAGTACAACTATAAAGTATGAGCGTTCTACATTTTGGAGGAAATATATATATAAAACATTTAATTTAAAGTGTATTAAAACGTAATTGCAGAGGTTTCACAGTTTTTTTCTGCTCATCATTCTAACCCGATTTCTCTCTGTCCCTGGTCCTGATCCTGGTCCTGTTCTTGGTCTTGGTCCTGGTCTTGGTTCCGGTCCACATCTTGGTTCAGTTCCCGGACAGTGGACTTTGGGCGCTGAAGGAGAAGATCTTATTGTTCAGACACGATCCGACCTCAGAAAACCTGCTCCAGAAAATCTGCAACGCACAACAAGTCCAGCAGGGGGACACCGTGGAGGTGGTGCTGTCCGGTAAGTCTGGTTCAGACCTGGTTCAGACCTGGTTTAGACTTGGTTCAGACCTGCTTTAGACCTGGTTTAGACTTGGTTCAGACCTGCTTTAGACCTGGTTTAGACCTGGTTTAGACCTATCTAGCAGGTGAACCAGTTGTGCACTCAAACTTTCCCACAATGCACCTTGAAAAGTAGTGTCCAGCGCCGGTCACTAGGGGTCAGTACAGACCACACTGGGACAGAGTGAAATACAAGAGCGACAGGTTTAAACGGAACAGACACGAGAGCCGCTTAAACAAGTCGCTAACGTTAGCAGTGATTATCAATAAACCGCTCTTAAATAAACCGCTAGCTGTAAAGTTGCAAACATTAGCCGCCATTATGAATAATCTGCTCTTAAATAAACCGCTAGCTGTAAAGTTGCAAACATTAGCTGTGATTATGAATAAACTGCTCTCAGATAAATAGCTGTAAAGTCACTAATGATAGCTGTGATTATAAATAAACCAGTCTTAAATAAAGCTGTAGGCTGTAAAATTGCTAACACTAGACCAGTGGTCTTCACTATTTTTTAAAGGAGAGCCACATTGGCAAACCAAAGATAAGGAGCGAGCCACAAAACATCATCATCCACTCTTGTATTCCTTGTACTTTTGTTTTTTTTGCTCTGAGTACCTTTCATTTGCGTGTTCCGTTTCCCCGGCTCATCCCCTCACCTGAATCTTCGTGCAGTCCAGTGGTGTAATAACTTATAAATTGTAATTATATATATATATATATATATATATATATATATATATATATATATATATATATATATATATATATATATATATATATATATATAATTATTTCAAACATGTATATATATGTATGTATATATGTAATTACATATCCACATACTGATCTGGTGCATGTTTGCCTGTATTCTTGTGGATATTAGATATTAACTGTAATAAATAGCTGGTTGGCCCATTCTAGGTCACATGGTGTGGTTTTATTTTCAGTGCCCCCGCAGCCCCCCAAACCCCAAACCCCAGAGTTTTTTTTCACAGGCCCTGCTCTCCTCACACAGATTCCCTTCTTCTTTCTCCTCCAAAACTGTCAGTCTGTAAATGTTTAATCCAGGACAGCTAAACATATATTTTCGTATGTACATTTATAACGTTTGTCTTTTGCAAGAGCGAGTTTGACTTCGCTGTGCGCGCTCGTGGCGCTTCCGTGCGTCGGCTGCATTTGCTTCTTTTGCTCTTTCATTCATTAAACTTTTTGCCTCCTTTCTCCGCGAATATGAGGCTGATTAACGTCAAATAAAGAACATTTTGGAGTTTGAGACCAGAATAAAATTGTTTAGTGGCCCCCGAATAAACCTGATCCGCATCTGTCCCGATCTGCTCTACACCCAGACTCCGTTGCTCACTGTCTGCGCGCGCCAAGCAGAAAGAGAAAAAAAGGAGTGATGCTCAGAGCAGCTCAGAAGTGACTGCGGGGAAAGAGGAGGATGTAAAGTTTGTACTGGTCTCTAAACGGAGAGAAAGCACTAAAGTACCGCAAGGGTAATGACTGTTACGTATCACTGATCAATTTGTAGTGAGTACACGCAAATCCAGCCGCACTTCTATTGAGTTTATGCTATACCTGCGTATCACGTAGACCACACCACTGCCGCAGACTTTCGTCGAGATTCTGCATTTGTTTCTCTGTGTCCGTCAACCTGGATCCACTTTTTTCGGCTCGCTGCTGTTATTTGGCTCGCGCCAAGTTGAAGCGTTGGATGCGCAGCAGTCACCAGTGCCGCTGTAACTCTGTCGTAAACATTTGCATCTGTGCGCAACATTCGCCGACACGAAATAAAACAGAAAATAGGACGGGAATGCGTATTCATAAGTGTTATTTGCGCCATATTTAGGGAGACGATTGGTCAATCTATTTTTGTATATTATTAGAAAATATTACACGACTACGTGAGCCGCCAATTAGGCTTGGAGAGCCAAATGTGGCTCGCGAGCCGCGCAATGAGTAACACGGCACTAGACGCTTACTTTTGCTTGAATGATTAAAAGATCAATAGCATTAGCGTCTTGGCTTTTTCCACACAGAAGCGTGGAGCGTTTCTCTCTGATACGTCCCAAACTAGCATCAGCAAACAGTTTTCAGTCACACTCTTCCAGTCGGTTTCACGTGATTCTTGGAGGTCGTCGGTCCTCGTGGCCTCCTGGACTCCACAGGCCGACCCTTCAGCCGGACTCTTACCGTTTGGTGAGCTCGAAGAGTTACTTTAGTTTTGATGAAATGTTTGTTTGTGGCTCCAGCCCAGGCCTCGGCGCCGGACCTGCTGACCCGACCTCACGTTCTGACCGTCCACTCCTACAGAGCGCCCGCCTTCTGCGACCACTGCGGGCTCATGCTGTGGGGCCTGGTCCGGCAGGGGCTCAAGTGCGAGGGTAAGAGTCCTGGTTCAGACCTGGTTCAGACCTGGTTCAGACCTGGTTCAGACCTGGTTCAGATCTGGTTCAGACCTGGTTCAGACCTGGTTCAGACCTGGTTCAGACCTGGTTCAGATCTGGTTCAGACCTGGTTCAGACCTGGTTCAGACCTGGTTCAGACCTGGTTCAGTCCTGGTTCAGACCTGGTTCAGTCCTGGTTCAGACCTGGTTTAGTCCTGGTTCAGTCCTGGTCTTTGTCTCTTTCAGGCTGTGGGCTGAACTTCCATAAGCGCTGTGTGTTTAAGCTGCTGAACAGCTGCAGTGGAGAGCGAAGGAGAAGGTCTTCAGCCCTGAGTCTGACCTCAGACCGGACCTCAGCCAGACCGGACCTGATGGGACCCGCCTCAGACCGGACCAGCTCCACGCTCCAGGACCCTGAGGTCAGTTCTGTGGTGTTTCCCTCTCAGTCCAGTCCATTTCATGTTAAACGAGGTAAACACTTCTTGTCACTCAGAGCGCGGCGTCAGTGCGTTTAGTTTACTGAAGCCAGAGCCAGAGGGGAAACATCTGAGCTTCTCAGTGAAATGAAAGGTGTGTCGACCAATCAGGAGCTTCTCCCATAGCAGTAGTCATTCTTTTGAAGAATAACACTGCACAACTCACAGCTCCCCCTGGTGGTTAAAGCTCTCTCTCTCTCTCTCACAGTTCCCCCTGGTGGTTAAAGCTCTCTCTCTCTCTCTCTCTCTCTCTCTCTCTCTCTCTCTTACAGCTCCCCCGGGTGGTTAAAGCGTCTCTCTCTCTCTCTCTCTCACAGCTCCCCCTGGTGGTTAAAGCTCTCTCTCTCTCTCTCTCTCTCTCTCTCTCTCTCTTACAGCTCCCCCTGGTGGTTAAAGCGTCTCTCTCTCTCTCTCTCTCTCTCTCTCTCTCTCTCTTACAGCTCCCCCTGGTGGTTAAAGCTCTCTCTCTCTCTCTCTCTCTCACAGCTCCCCCTGGTGGTTAAAGCTCTCTCTCTCTCTCTCTCACAGCTCCCCCTGGTGGTTAAAGCTCTCTCTCTCTCTCTCTCTCTCTCTCTCACAGCTCCCCCTGGTGGTTAAAGCTCTCTCTCTCTCTCACAGCTCCCCCTGGTGGTTAAAGCTCTCTCTCTCTCTCTCTCTCTCTCTCTCTCTCTCTCTCTCTCTCTCTCTCTCTCTCTCTCTCTCAGTTCCCCCTGGTGGTTAAAGCTCTCTCTCTCTCTCTCTCACAGCTCCCCCTGGTGGTTAAAGCTCTCTCTCTCACACACAGCCCCCCCTGGTGGTCTCTCTCTCTCTCTCTCTCTCTCTCTCAGCTCCCCCTGGTGGTTAAAGCCCTCTCTCTCTCTCTCTCACAGCTCCCCCTGGTGGTTAAAGCTCTCTCTCTCTCTCTCTCTCTCTCTCTCTCTTACAGCTCCCCCTGGTGGTTAAAGCTCTCTCTCTCACACACAGCCCCCCCTGGTGGTTAAAGCTCTCTCTCTCTCTCTCTCTCAGCTCCCCCTGGTGGTTAAAGCTCTCTCTCTCTCTCCCTCTCTCTCACAGCTCCCCCTGGTGGTTAAAGCTCTCTCTCTCTCTCTTACAGCTCCCCCTGGTGGTTAAAGCTCTCTCTCTCACACACAGCTCCCCCTGGTGGTTAAAGCTCTCTCTCTCTCTCTCTCCCTCTCTCTCTCTCTCACAGCTCCCCCTGGTGGCCGGGGGCTGCAGGCGCACGTCGCTCTGGTTGGACCGCCGGGTGAAGGTTCCGCACACGTTCTCCGTTCACACGTTCACTCGACCGACGCTGTGTCACCTCTGCCACCGCGTCCTCAAAGGACTGTTCAGACAAGGGCTGCAGTGCCGAGGTACGCCACAGGGGGCGCTCTGTGTGTAAATGTTCGGTTGTTTGTGCTCACAACATATCAATTTTTATCTGGAAACTACAAACTGTACAATCTGGGACTCAACAAGATTCTGACGCAACGGACACAAGGATTTGTTCACATCTGATTCTAAACCTGATTCATTCAAGTTTTAAGTCGAAAGTTTTAGGACAATTTTCAGTCAGATGGATCTAGATTACTCAAAAACTAAATAAGAAATCCAAAATATCCTCTGTACATTTAAAAAATAACTAATATGCAGTGGCGGACTTACCATTAGGCAAAAGGCCACAGTTGCCTTGGGCCCCCAACCTGAAGGGGCCCCCAACCTGAAGGGGCCCCCAAGCACTTTCTGATCTTGCGCTCTCGCGGATCCCTTTTAGGGTTAGTTCACTTACCACCTCAAATGTATTAAGCTGTCCGGCCACTATGCATTAAAAAAACAAAACAAAAAATAGTAAAAACACCTCAGCTTTTTTTGAAGAACAATTAAAGAGACGTGAAAATCATAATTGATGAGGAGGGGCCTGTACTTAATTTAGCCTTGGGCCCCCAAATTCCTCGGTCCGCCAATGCTAATATGTTACAAAATGAAGAAAGAAAATTCATTTGATTCTGTTAATTTTTTGCAATTAAATGTCCAAAATATGTGAAATTTTGGCAGTTATTACATATGAAATGCCCTAAATCTATATGAACACCTTACGTGACATTTATTTTCGTACATTTATGTGAGTAAACTACAGCAGAGGTTAGAACATGATTATGTTTAAGCCTTTCGCCGATTTGTCCCCAGTTTGTCAGTTTTCGTGATGTTTAAGATGTCACTTCCTGGTTGAACATGAGCACAAATATGACACAGTTAGAGGTGATTCCACAGCTGTTACCATAGCAACCAGACTGTAAACAAGGACCGACATCCCTATACATTACACAATAGTCATGATTTGACAAATAATAATACACGATAACACTTTAGTTTGTCAAATGATGGTTTAAACTGTCAGAAAGTCGTGTCAGTCGTCTGTAAACTGTAATGTCTTTATTTTCAGCTGCACGTCGCTTTTTGATGACATCACAGAGGGATTCCGTTTTAGAACCCAGCACGACTTCCTGTGTTTTTAAACCTCTATTTTCAAAATTTCTTCACAAACTGCAACGTCACAAATGTAAAACTATAGTAAATAATTGCCACAGGTGCCCTCCCACCAAACGACGTCGTAATAAAAAAACAAAACAATGGAAAACCTGTTTACGATTTTATCCAATGCACCTGCAGCGTCTCGACTTAAATTTGAAAATGAGTTCCTTTTTAGAACTTCCTGTCACTTTTTTCTCCGTTTTTCGTCACAATCTGCCTCTCGACTGATGGAAAACTATGATGAATAAATAATGAGTTAAACCATTTTCTTTTTCAGATTGTAAATTCAACTGTCACAAAAAATGTGCCCCGAACGCCCCCAGAGACTGTGTCGGGGAAATGGAGCCCAGCGCAGGTCTGGACCAGGACCAGGACCAGACCAGGACTAGGACCAGGACCAGGACCAGGACCAGGACCAGGACCAGGACCAGGACCAGACCAGGACCAGAGCAGGACCGGACCAGGACCAGGACCAGGACCAGGACCAGAGCCAGGACCAGACCAGGACCAGGACCAGACCAAGACCAAGACCAAGACCAAGACCAGGACCAGGACCAGGACCAGGACCAAGACCAGGACCAGGACCAAACCAGGACCAGGACCAGGACCAGGACCTGGACCTGGACCTGGACCAGGACCAGGACCAAACCAGGACCAGGACCAGACCAGGACCAGGACCAGGACCAAGACCAGGACAGACCAGGACTAGGACCAGACCAGGACCAGACCATAGACCGTACATATCACTGGCCCTCACTCGCTGCTGCCACGTCCCAAACAGGACGTGTCCAGGAGGCTCCTGGCTCCATGAAGCCGAGCTGTCATTCACTTTCTGTGACACTGGAGCCTTTACTCTGTAACTGTTTCTGTCAAACTCACATCTGGAACTAAAATGTCTGTCTGACACACTCTACATGATCCTGGTGTTTTTTTCTCGTTGGTTTTTCATAAATCAAGTTATTGTCAATAATAACTGACCAATCAGGTCCTTCCTTTTCCAGGGGCCGTTTTCGCTCAGGTTTGATTGACAGCTAGCGCCGCACGTTGCCGCCGTCTCCTCTCACTGAGGGGCGGAAACCGTTAGCAACCTCCTCCTGATTGGTCCGTGTGGTTGCCACGATACGCACTTGGATTTAAATATGGAGTCTGGCTCCACTTTAGCCGCTATAACTGCTAGCTCCACTTTAGCCGCTATAACTGCTAGCTCCACTTTAGCCGCTATAACTGCTGGCTCCACTTTAGCCGCTATATCTGCTAGCCACGATCTGCTTCATTTGACTGGAGCCAAACGCTATGGGTGACGTCACACTCCCACAGTCCATCGACATGCACGGTCTATGGACCAGACCAGACCAGGCAAGGACTGGACCAGGACCAGGCCAGGACAATATATGGAGTGTAATAGACAAGACAAGAGTAATCCAGGACATAATCAAGACCAGGACTAGACCAAGGCCCAAACCGAATTTAGACCTGTTTAAACTTCAAATGAACTTCCTTTTCTTTTATCAGCGTTTTATTCTTTGTCGTTTTTTCAGATCCCGACCCTCAGAGTCCAGAGTCCGTGTTGGGTTCTGGTCAGGTCCTGGGTCTTGGTCCGGTTCTGGTGGAGGAGGAGGGCTCTGACGTGGATGGACTCGACTCAAACGGAGCAGAATCAGAAGGACAAGGAGACCAAGACGCCAGGTAAGGAACACATCTGGTTTAGTCCTGGTTTAATATTGGTTTAGTCCTGGTTTAGTCCTGGTTTAGTCCTGGTTTAGTCCTGGTTTAGTCCTGGTTTAGACCTGGTATAGTCCTGGTTTAGTCCTGGTTCAGTCCTGGTTCAGTCCTGGTTTAGTCCTGGTTTAGCCCTGGTTTAGACCTGGTTCAGGCCTGGTTTAGTCCTGGTTCAGTCCTGGTTTAGTCCTGGTTTAGTCCTGGTTCAGGCCTGGTTTAGTCCTGGTTTAGTCCTGGTTCAGGCCTGGTTCAGTCCTTGTTTAGTCCTGGTTCAGTCCTGGTTCTGACCCGCTCTCTGTCTGGTCCAGTCCGGTGAACATTCCTCTGATGAGGGTGGTGCAGTCGGTGCGTCAGACGAAGCGTCGGAGTTCAGCCGTGATGAAGGAGGGCTGGATGGTGCACTACAGCAACCGCGACGACCTGGTGACACAACCACACAACAACCACAACCACAACAACAACCACAACAACAACAACAACCACAACCACGCAACAACCACACAACAACCACGCAACAACCACGCAACAACCACGGAACAACCAACAACTACAACCACACAACAACCACACAACACAACAACTAACTTACAATTTTGCACACTGTTTTATTAACTTTTTTTTGTTAATAATGATGATGATGATGATGATGATAATGATGATGATGATGATTTTTATTTATAGAGCGCTTTTCCACCTCACAGTCGCTCAAAGCGCTGATTTGTTGTTAATGTTTATGGCGTAAATTAATAGAAAGAGGCCCAAGAGCTCCACAGCCTCAAAAGTAAAGTATTATTCAGTATTAAGTATTAATATTCACTGGTGGACAGTGGTGGACTCACCATCAGGCAACGGGCCACAATTACCTTGGGGCCCCAACCTGAAGGGCCCCTGATAAGATCATTATAGACAAGAAAACTGTTGCTTTTCTCTCAATATCACGGTAAAGAAGTGCAGTGTACTTTTATACAACACGTACATATAAAGCTAAATAGTAAATAAATGTAACATTATAAAATTACAAATGAATATCATGTATTTAAATCAAATGTGTAAAATGCACCAACAAACGACAACTATGGTCTGATTTCTTAAATGTTCTTCTGGGGAACGACCCCCAAACCCCCCTGTTTGCAGCTGTTTAGAACACGTTGCACAAATTAATTTGAAATTAACCAATAGTTCACTTACCCCAAATGTATGAACCTTTCTGGCCACCACCCTTTAAAAAAAGAAAACAAAAACAACAAAAACCAAAAGCTTTATTCAAGAAATATTAAAGAGATACAAAAGAAAAGTTAATCACATTTGATGAGGAGGGGCCTGTACTTTATTTTGCCTTGGGCCCCCAAATTCCCAGGTCCACCCCTGCTGGTGCACGTAAAAGAAATCAGAACTAAACTAAAAATCCTTCTAATGATGATTTTTACTGAAGCGTCTGTGTTTGTTTCAGAGGAAGAGACACTTCTGGAGGCTGGACACGAAGAGCCTCACTCTGTTCCAGAACCACACCGACTCCAAGTTCTACAAGGTCAGACTTCAGCAGAACACCCTTCACACGAGCGCCAGATAATCCAGACCCAGAAGCACCAGAACACCCTTCACACGAGCACCAGATAATCCAGACCCAGAACCACCAGAACACCCTTCACACGAGCACCAGATAATCCAGACCCAGAACCACCAGAACACCTTCCACACGAGCACGAGCGCCAGATAATCCAGACCCAGAACCACCAGAACACCCTTCACACGAGCGCCAGATAATCCAGACCCAGAACCACCAGAACACCCTTCACACGAGCGCCAGATAATCCAGACCCAGAACCACCAGAACACCTTCCACACGAGCGCCAGATAATCCAGACCCAGAACCACCAGAACACCCTTCACACGAGCTCCAGATAATCCAGACCCAGAACCACCAGAACACCTTCCACACGAGCACCAGATAATCCAGACCCAGAACCACCAGAACACCCTTCACACGAGCGCCAGATAATCCAGACCCAGAACCACCAGAACACCTTCCACACGAGCGCCAGATAATCCAGACCCAGAACCACCAGAACACCTTCCACACGAGCGCCAGATAATCCAGACCCAGAACCACCAGAACACCCTTCACACGAGCGCCAGATAATCCAGACCCAGAACCACCAGAACACCCTTTACACGAGCACCAGATAATCCAGACCCAGAACCACCAGAACACCCTTCACACGAGCACCAGATAATCCAGACCCAGAACCACCAGAACACCCTTCACACGAGCACCAGATAATCCAGACCCAGAACCACCAGAACACCTTCCACACGAGCACCAGATAATCCAGAACCAGAAGCACCAGAACACCCTTCACACGAGCGCCAGATAATCCAGACCCAGAACCACCAGAACACCCTTCACACGAGCGCCAGATAATCCAGACCCAGAACCACCAGAACACCTTCCACACGAGCGCCAGATAATCCAGACCCAGAACCACCAGAACACCCTTCACACGAGCGCCAGATAATCCAGACCCAGAACCACCAGAACACCTTCCACACGAGCACCAGATAATCCAGACCCAGAACCACCAGAACACCCTTCACACGAGCGCCAGATAATCCAGACCCAGAACCACCAGAACACCTTCCACACGAGCGCCAGATAATCCAGACCCAGAACCACCAGAACACCCTTCACACGAGCACCAGATAATCCAGACCCAGAACCACCAGAACACCCTTCACACGAGCACCAGATAATCCAGACCCAGAACCACCAGAACACCCTTCACACGAGCGCCAGATAATCCAGACCCAGAAGCACCAGAACACCTTCCACACGAGAGCCAGATAATCAAGACCCAGAACCACCAGAACACCCTTCACACGAGCGCCAGATAATCCAGACCCAGAACCGCCAGAACACCTTCCACACGAGCACCAGATAATCCAGACCCAGAAGCACCAGAACACCTTCCACACGAGCACCAGATAATCCAGAACCAGAAGCACCAGAACACCTTCCACACGAGCACCAGATAATCCAGACCCAGAAGCACCAGAACACCTTCCACACGAGCGCCAGATAATCCAGACCCAGAACCACCAGAACACCCTTCACACGAGCGCCAGATAATCCAGACCCAGAACCACCAGAACACCTTCCACACGAGCGCCAGATAATCCAGACCCAGAACCACCAGAACACCCTTCACCGAGCGCCAGATAATCCAGACCCAGAACCACCAGAACACCTTCCACACGAGCGCCAGATAATCCAGACCCAGAACCACCAGAACACCTTCCACACGAGCGCCAGATAATCCAGACCCAGAACCACCAGAACACCCTTCACACGAGCGCCAGATAATCCAGACCCAGAACCACCAGAACACCCTTCACACGAGCGCCAGATAATCCAGACCCAGAACCACCAGAACACCTTCCACACGAGCGCCAGATAATCCAGACCCAGAACCACCAGAACACCCTTCACTCGTGCGCGAGATAATCCAGACCCAGAACCACCAGAACACCTTCCACACGAGCGCCAGATAATCCAGACCCAGAACCACCAGAACACCTTCCACACGAGCGCCAGATAATCCAGACCCAGAACCACCAGAACACCCTTCACACGAGCGCCAGATAATCCAGACCCAGAACCACCAGAACACCTTCCACACGAGCGCCAGATAATCCAGACCCAGAACCACCAGAACACCTTCCACACGAGCACCAGATAATCCAGACCCAGAACCACCAGAACACCCTTCACACGAGCGCCAGATAATCCAGACCCAGAACCACCAGAACACCTTCCACCCGAGCGCCAGATAATCCAGACCCAGAACCACCAGAACACCCTTCACACGAGCACCAGATAATCCAGACCCAGAACCACCAGAACACCCTTCACACGAGCACCAGATAATCCAGACCCAGAAGCACCAGAACACCTAAACTCGCTAAACTCATTCTGATCATTTCTGCCTCTAAACACGATAACTGCTGCAGCAAATCCACACAAGAAACTTTTTTCAAAACATGAAATGGCAAATTAAAGGCACTCAAGAGCACGTTTAAAGGCTAATAACAATATGAAAAATGCAGAATATTTTCCCTTTAAGTACGGTTCAAGGGATGGAAGATTATGTGAAATCAGACGTTTGTTTTTCCTGTATCCATGGCGACCCTCCATGGGGCTAGGATAGTGCTAGCATAGAGCTCTGACTTATTACTTTAAATCTTGCAGAAAATGTTTCAGAGGAAATACGTCTCATCACCAGCGGAAACATCAGAGTCTGAGTGAGGTTCAGAGTTTTCCCGCTGTGTTTTAGAGTTTGGAGACACTTTTGTCCTGAGGGCTGTTGATGCATTCACCAGGTCCGCTCGACAAATGCCATCTTTCTTTGCAGACACAGCCTTCATGTGGATCATCAGTTCCTCAAGGGAAAATGTATAACTGCAGGGAAAAGATTCATGAATTCTCAATCGTTGGATTTATTCACTTTATTCCTGAAGTTGCCGTACGCGCAGCCGTCTTGTTTCCGTTGTAGTTCACTCGGGGCAGACGAGCTCAACAGAAAATAAGTTCTACTTGACTAAAAAGACGTTTTCAGTAAATCGTTGTGTTGTGACTTGTTGTTGCTCGTGTTCATTAAACATTTTACACAAATCAATCTACTTTATGTAACATTTTAGCGTCAGACTTTTCCCTCGTTCGTTGTTAGCTTTAACGGAGTTCTCGTCAAACAGAAGTGCGTTTACAACAAAAGTGTGATCTGTGGCAAAAAACGGCAAAAGTGGGCGGGGCAGAATAAGGTGAATATAGTGCCTTTCATGACACTCAAAGTGCTCCACAGGCTTCATTCACTCCACACGGGTCCTGATTTCTCCTGAAGGCCCCACACAGATAAACACTGCCCACCTTCTCTCAGCGTCACGTCCGTCTGGATTGTACAAGTGCACAGTATAATCCAGGCTTCACTCACCGCCGGACACTGGATCTGGGCTCAAACCCGCCGCCCTCTGGAGCTGTGTGTGAGATGTTGTGTTAAACTGCTCCTCAGGGACAAATAAAGCGATATTGATTGATTGATTCTTGGACAATGAAGGCTCAGGTGGTGGTTTCTGCATTTAGAATCGATGATTGTTCCAGGATATTTTTAGGACTCGTGCTCATCTGGCTGTCGCGTCTTTAATCCTGGGTTTTGGATTCATTTAAGGCGAGACTCTTCAGGTGAAACAAATTTTTTTTCCCAGTTTTTTGTTTTTTGGTCAGTTTTCTCTCTCACATATCGACTTTCATGTGAAAACAACAAACTCGTCCAATCTGCTCCTAAAGATTCCATTGAATCCACTTCACCCATAGATTTTTCTGGGACATTGTAACTTCAAAGGCCGTTTTCTTAAAATGCATTTTTCTCCACGAGGGACATTAAGATCTCCACACAGTAGACCCCAAACCAAACTGTTTGATCTGGGACTCAAGATCTTGAATCGTCAAGATTTTGACGAAACGTACAGAAAGATTTTTTAATATCCAATTCTAAAACTGATTTATTGAGGTTTTAAGTTTAAAAATATTAGGTGAAATTTGAACCTCATTTCAGTCTAGTTTACTCAAAAACTAAATAAGAAATCCAAAATCTCCTTTGAAAAGTTTTTGTAACTAATATTTGTACATTTGTTTGTATTTCTTGTTGTCATGTACAGTGTCCTTGGGTGTTTTGAAAGGCGCTTATAAATAAAATGTATTATTATTGGCCCGAGCCAGTAAACTGGCGAGGGACATTGTGTTTCGTCTGTTTATTGCTTATTATTACGCGCTGTTTTCATACTCTTCGCGGCCCTTTTTGACCCAGTAAACATGCACGAAAAGTCTTCAATGGGGGTATAGTCGCGATCGGCCCGGAAAAAATTGTATTCGTGCGTCTCGAGAGCGTCCGACCCGACCGAGCGAACAGCACCGCCCGAATCGGACCCCTATGGGAAATGGGACGAGCAAATTTTGCCCGACGCGCACGAAACTCGGAGCAGTGATAGAGAACAGTGAACCGAGCAAAACATGACATTGGAGCGCGGCCCTCGGACCAAGCGCACGGCAGCCATATTGGACCGAAGTCGCCACGCCAGTTTGACTTAGGGTTTTGGTCCGATATGGGTCTGGCATACACGTACGCGATCTACATGGATTGAAATTCAATAGTAATTCGCTTTTATTCGGATATCTCAAATGGTTTCGCCGTGGCTCGCCATCGAACAACGCCTTCGTTTCCTGTTTTTCCGATCGCATGTCACGGCTACACGCTTGGACTGAGAGAGCTGTAATTTCAGTCACGAGTGCGTAATTATGATCTGAATATAATGCATTAATAAAAATAAATAAAAAGTACTCGCTAGCGCCCCCTACCTATTAAGTGAAAAGTCAACATTGTCCGATTTTGACCAAACTTGGGGAATATGTCCAGTGCAGGGCGCCATGAAAAAAACTGAATTAGTGATATGGTGCATTTATCACCGTTGGCCACCAGGGGCGCAAAGAGTACTCACAAAATCATTTAAATAGCTCCTGCACGCACACGCATACGCCGATCGACATGAAATTTGAAACACACGTAAACGTCAAGCAGCTGAATCCATTTATGTGCGCACAATAACAATCAACCCTACGGCGCCACCTGTAAGAGCGCACTAATTTACAATGGGGAGAAAAACAATTACTTTGACTTTTATTTTTGAAAATTTGCACACAATTCCTAGACAGCCTCCTGATCAGAAAAGCCAATGAGACCCATGGCCTATTTTTCACACTTTTGCCTCTAGGGCCCTCCAGAGCTCCTATTCATTTTCTATGGGAGTCAGACTGTCTTCACACAGAGAGGCAGCAAAAACCCACTAAGCAGTGAGTAACAGCCACCAAACTTAATACAATGTCTACATATAAGAGACATTAATGGTTCATAACCATATTTTTCATGCAAGTCAAATACAGCCTCTACAGCGCCACCTGTTGTGTCAGGCCTATGGAAAGGGAGATGCATTTAGTTTGGAGGAGGCCTATGAAATTTGGCACGGTGATAGTACACATAAAGGCGACCCTAAAACATAATTGGTGCGCAGTGCTAAGACAAACGACAAGGCGGCCATATTGATTTTAATTTTGGACGCCACTTTAATTTTTTTTTTTCCATTGCAAAAGGGTCCTAGGTTTTTGGGCCTAGATCAGTTTAACATACACGTTCCTGATCAGGACGCATTGAAATTCAATAAAAAACCAATTTTTGGAGATATCTCTTAGGGTTTGCGTGTGACTTCCTGTCAAATATCGCCATCATTTCCTGTTTTTGTGCTTATCCCTCAGAGGCACTTGGACTGTGCCTACAGAGCCCAAATTGCCACCAATGATGGAAAATTGAATATTACACAAAATAGACCAGGGAGCACAGGACCACTAATAACTATAGCGCCCCCTACAGTTCACTTAAAAGTGTCCAGATTGTCTGATTGACACCAAATTTTGGGACATGATTCTTTGCTATATAAGATGCAAAAAAGTCAATGGGACCCATGGCCTATTTTTCACACTTTTGCCTCTAGCTCCAGAGCTCCCATGCATTCTCTATGGGAGTCAGACTGTCTTCACACAAAGATGCAGCAAAAACCATGGATGTATTAAATGAACTGGATAAGGTACGCCCCCTCTGACTGTGGTCCCAGATTGATTTGTGGCCGTGTGAGGTACTGCAGCCTCTTGGAACCAGCCTTTTTCTAAAATTGATAATTATAATTGCGGACAGTACTGAATTATTATCGGTATTTAAATAAAATAGAAGGAAATGTTCTTTTCTACCGCTTTCTAAAATCCCGAAATTACCGTTTATATGAAGTTGGGGATTGGCGTCACGTGGCGCCCTAAAAACAAAGATGGCAGCCATCGTTTCAGGAAGTAAAACAAAGATGGCAGCCATCGTTTCAGGAAGTAAAACAAAGATGTCAGCCTTCGTATCAGGAAGTAAATGCGGAAGTAAGAAACTTTTTTGGGGTCATGCGCCAATGAGCACTCTCCATAGGGATAAACAGGACGGCCATCTTGGATTCATCTTCCAGGTTTTATTATAGTTCTATGGCAAAAACCCACTAAGCAGTGAGTAACAGCCACCAAACTTAATACAATGTCTACATATAAGAGACATTAATGGTTCATAACCATATTTTTCATGCAACTCAAATACAGCCTCTACAGCGCCACCTGTTGTGTCAGGCCTATGGAAAGGGAGATGCATTTAGTTTGGAGGAGGCCTATGAAATTTGGCACGGTGATAGTACACATAAAGACGACACTAAAACATTATTTGTGCGTCGTGATCAGACAAACGGCAAGGCGGCCATATTGATTTTAATTTTAGACGCCACTTTAAGTTTTTTTTTCCATTGCAAAAGGGTCCTAGGTTTTTGGGCTAAGATCAGTCTTACATACACGCTCCTGATCAGGACGCATTGAAATTTTATAATAAACCACATTTTTGGCCTGTCTCATTCGGTTTAGTCATGACTTCCTGTCAGAATTCGCCTTCACTTCCTGTATCTTAAACTTATTCTCCAAGCCACAGGCATTGCCGTACAGAGCACAAACTGTAACCACAGATGCCGAATCAAATATTAAACAGAACAGACTCAGGAGCACATGAGCACTTTTCACTATAGCGCCCCCTGCTGGTCATATGTACCAATAATAAAATAATAAAGGTCATAAAGTACCAACATTTTCGGATTGCCACGAAATCTTGGAATCTCATTTTGAGTGTCAAAAGCTGCAAAAAAGTCAATTACACCGATGTCCTATTTTGGATCGTTTGGCCTGGGGGGCCAAGCATATTCCCCATGCATTTCCTATGAGACATGTCACAAGTCTATGGAGAGGCCAAAATTATTTCGAGCAAAGTCAATGAAACTCGGCAGACGCATTATTTAGAGCATTCCGATCGAAAAAGTCAATTACATCGAAGTCAGGTTTTGAGCGGTTTTGCCACTTCTGGAGAGCAGTGCCCGCCAATGCACTTCTATAGGGACGCCACCCGGTGTGAGTGGGGGGAGGGGGGTCACGGGGGCCCGAGTGACGCTCAGAGGAGGAGGACGGGACACCGGGACGGTTTGGGACCGGCCGAGGCCGCGTGGGAAGGCGGTCGCGTGCGGGGCGAGGGCCACCATCGCCGCTTCGCGGCTTTAATTATTATTATTATTACAAAATGAATCAAGAACTTTAAACCTGGCTCTGTACATTTTTGAGATTTAAATGTCCCAAATATGTGTATTTTTGGCTGTTTTTACACACAAAATGCCTTATTTCTGTTAATTAACCGGCCTGTTCAGACCTGGTTCAGACCTGGTTCAGACCTGGTTTAAATGTAATATTTTTTTCCTATTCCTCTGCAGTGTTTTAAGTGTAGATATGAGTCTCCACACCATTTGATAGTATTTTTTATTGAACGCTCACAGTGACTCTGCCCCTAAGGCTGGTCCAGTGTTCATGTTACACTGGGGCCGTGTGAACATCGCGGGTGAAAGAACAGGGCCCTGGGGTGCGCCTGTCCCCGCTCCGACATGTCGATGTTTTGTTTCTGTGTCCAGGAGCTGCCTCTGTCTGAGATCCTGAGGGTGGACTCCTCTGTGGACCCACAGCAGGACTCGGGCCCCGGGAGCAGAGCCGGGTTCTCCCTGGTCACCTCCTCCGTGGTCTACTACGTCGTGGGGGACTCGGGAGGAGACCCGGGCGCACAGTCCGGCTCAGACCCAGAGCCAGAGCCAGAGCCGGGATCTGAGGTGCAGAGCTGGGAAAGAGCCCTGAGGCAAGCTCTGAGGCCCATCACGGAGACGGAGAGACCGGACCAGGACCACGGTGAGAGGGGGAGGAGAGGGGGAGAGGGAGGAGAGGGGGGGAGAGGGGAGGAGGAGGAGAGGAGGGGGAGAGTGGGAGGAGGGGGGAGGAGAGGAGGAGGAGTGGAGGAGAGGAGAGGGGGACGAGTGGAGGAGAGGGGGACGAGTGGAGGAGGGTGGGAGGAGGAGGAGGAGGGGAGGAGAGAGGGGGAGGAGGAGGGAGAGGGGGAGGAGAGGAGGAGGAGGAGGGGGAGGAGTGGAGGAGGGGAGGAGGGAGGAGGAGGGAGAGAGGGGGAGAAGGAGGGGAGGGGGAGGAGTGGAGGAGAGGGGGGAGAGGGGAGGAGGAGGAGAGGAGAGAGGGGGAGAAGAGGGGGGGGGGCGGGGGGGGAGGAGGAGAGGGGAGGAGGAGGAGAGGAGGGAGGAGGAGGAGGGGGGGAGAGGGGAGGAGAGAGGAGGAGAGGGGAGGAGAGGGGAGGAGGAGAGGGGGAGGAGAGGAGGGGGAGGAGCGGGGGGTGGAGGGAGCAGTGACAGGAGGAACCATCTAAACACTCAAATGGATTAAGAGGATTTTCTGCTCCATTTCTCAGTTTTAGACACGTCTGAGAACTTTCCTTTAATCCTTCCATTAACTCTCAGATCAGACTGTTACTTAACCGACCTGGATAGACCTGGTTTAGACCTGGTTTAGACCTGGTTTAGACCTGGTTTAGACCTGTTTTAGTCCTGGTCCAGTCCTGGTTTAGTCCCGGTCCAGTCCCGGTCTAGTCCCGGTCCAGTCAGTCCTGGTTTAGTCCCGGTTTAGTCCCGGTCCAGTCCCGGTCCAGTCCGGGCCCAGTCCCGGTCCAGTCCTGGTCCAGTCAGTCCTGGTCCAGTCCCGGTCCAGTCTGACCCAGTTCCTGTATTGATGGTTTGTTATTGATTGAAAAGGGCAGCACTCGTTTCACACAAACCACAGACTGTTTTTAATGAACCCAGAATCCTGGTTTAGTCCTAGTTTAGTCCTGGTTTAGTCCTGGTTCAGCCCTGGTTTAGTCCTGGTTCAGTCCTGGTTCAGTCCTGGTTCAGTCCTGGTTCAGCCCTGGTTTAGTCCTAGTTTAGTCCTGGTTTAGTCCTGGTTTAGTCCTGGTTCAGTCCTGGTTCAGTCCTGGTTTAGTCCTGGTTTAGTCCTGGTTCAGTCCTGGTTCAGTCCTGGTTTAGTCCTGGTTTAGTCCTAGTTTAGTCCTGGTTTAGTCCTGGTTCAGCCCTGGTTTAGTCCTGGTTCAGTCCTGGTTCAGTCCTGGTTCAGTCCTGGTTCAGCCCTGGTTTAGTCCTGGTTTAGTCCTGGTTTAGTCCTAGTTTAGTCCTGGTTTAGTCCTGGTTTAGTCCTGGTTCAGTCCTGGTTCAGTCCTGGTTCAGTCCTGGTTCAGTCCTGGTTTAGTCCTGGTTTAGTCCTGGTTCAGTCCTGGTTCAGTCCTGGTTCAGTCCTGGTTTAGTCCTGGTTTAGTCCTGGTTTAGTCCTGGTGTTTGTAGATGTTCTGATTGTTCTCCCTGTGTCGTGTCAGAGGAGCTGTCGGGCTGCAGGTCCCTCGGGTGCCACGACGAGCCGGGACAGGTGAGTGTCGAGCCGCGGCAGGTGAACCGGACAAAAGGTTCAATTTAAAGATATCGACTGTAAACGTCTCCTGTGGTTTACATCAGAGCACATGCACGTTTACATGTTTTCATGTACAAACAAGGCATCTTATGAGTAAAAATGGCCCAAATTAGATATATTTGGGACACATTTTGTTCACATATTAGTTATAAAAAACATTTACACAGAGAATTTTCAATTTCTTATTTAGTTTCTGAGTACACTAGAGCTGACGGAATTTTGGCCTAAAAAAAAAAAAAAAAAAAAAAAAAATCGTTTCAAATGTAAATATAAAATTACATTCAAATTATTTTTAAATTTACATCAATAAATCAAGCTTAGAATTACATATCAATAAATCCTTCCACTACTTTGATGAATCCTGGTTAGAAAATCCTCTCCCTCTCACTTTCAAAAACACTCAGAACAAACATCAGAATTTCCCGATGAATGACGTTTTCCCGATCACTAATCCAGGAATCTAAGTCCCACCTCATTTTGGCAGTTTTTCTCGAAAAGTACATACCCAAATGAAAAAGCTTATTGCATGGCTAACTTACAGTCTATAGACTTGTATGATGTGTCATTTGAAAGCTAAGACCTTCTAGTTTCTGAATCTGTGCATTAGATTTGTCTGAGTGAAACACAACCGGCAGTACACCTGTTCAAACACACCCCAAAAGTCGTTTTTTTGGTCTCGGAAAAAAAAAGAGAAAATAAAAATGTCTTTCTGAAGACATACTTCATGCTATGCTATTGACACTCCCCACAGCAGTTGTCCACCTTGTTGACAACAACTGTGTGAAATTTCAGACTTCTAGATACAACCATTTTGATGTTGAGCAGCTTTTTGTATGAAATAACCCTAATCCGAACAAGAGGTCCTTCTCTGTGCCAAATGTGCCAAACTGCTTTCCATGCATTTTGCCACTCTAATGACCCTAAAAACCACATTTGGTCATTTTGGTGACTATAAATATCCATTATAGATTATTTTTTTCATAAACTTCCTCAAATCAAAGGCAGGTCGTGCGTACAGACGTTCCGCTGCGTAAATGATGCGTAAAATGGTGCCTTCATCTCTTTACGCACGGAAAAATCAGCTTCTGCACTGAATGAACCTGCAAGTCCCGCCCCTCTTTTGAAAGCTCTGGTGATTGGCTACAAGAATATGTGATTGACTTACTGAATCACCAATGGCATTGCAGGCTGTGACGCCATTACGCACGCGGAGCTGACGCTCCTCGCGTGTCAAAATGGATGCGTTCGCTTTGTTCAAAGGAATCTCCCTCTGAAAGGACTCGACGGAAAATTGCACGGATAGGCTCGTTTTGAAGACAAGACTGAGTAGAAAACGAACATACCCAAGCCGAACCAGGGAAGCCGGAGATTTCTGTGTAAAGTGATGCGCAAAAGTTATTGGCCCGAGCCAGTAAACTGGCGAGGGACATTGTGTTTCGTCCGTTTATTGCTTATTCTTATTTCGTCCGTTTTCTTACTCTTCGCGGCCCTTTTTGACCCAGTAAACATGCACGAAAAGTCTTCAATGGGGGTATAGTCGCGATCGGCCCGGAAAAAAATTTCGTATTTCGTGCGTCTCGAGAGCATCCGACCCGAACCGAACGAGCAGCACCGGCCCGAATCGGACCCTATGGGAAATGGGACGAGCAAATTTTGCCCGACGCGCACGAAACTCGGAGCAGTGATAGAGAACAGTGACCCGAGCAAAACATGACATTGGAGCGCGGCCCTCGGACCAAGCGCACGGCGGCCATATTGGACCGAAGTCGCCACGCCAGTTTGACTTTTTTTTTTTGAGCTCCGATGAGTCCTACAGTTTTGGCCCGACATGGGTCTGGCATATACGTAGACGATCTACACGGATTGAAATTCAATAGTTATCCACTTTAATTCGGATATCTCAAATGGTCTCGCCGTGGCTCGCCATCGAAGAACGCCTTCGTTTCCTGTTTTTACGATCGCATGTCACGGCTACACGCTTGGACTGAGAGAGCTGTAATTTCAGTCACGAGTGCGTAATTATGATCTGAATGTAATGCATTAATAAAAATAAATAAAAAGTACTCGCTAGCGCCCCCTACCTATTAAGTCAAACATCGACTTTGTCCGATTTGGACGAAACTTGCGGAATATGTCCAGTGCAGGGCGCCATGAAAAAACTGAATTAGTGATATGGTGCATTTATCCCCGTTGGCCACCAGGGGCGCAAAGAGTGCTCACCAAATCATTTCAATAGCTCCTGCACGCACATGCATACTCCGATCGACATGAAATTTGAAACACTCGTAAACGTAAAGCTGCTTAATCCATTTATATGCGCACAATAACAATCAACCCTACGGCGCCACCTGTAGGAGCGCACTAAATTACAATGGGGAGAAAAACAATTACTTTGACTTTTATTAGTGAAAATTTGCAGACAATTCCTAGACGGCCTCCTGATCAGAAAAGCCAATGAGACCCATAGCCTATTTTTCACACTTTTGCCTCTAGAGGCCTCCAGAGCTCCTATTCATTGTCTATGGGACTCAGATTGTTTTCACACAAGGCTGCAATAAAAAACAACTAAAACCTGCAGGACAGCCACCAAACTCAATATAGTGACTCCTTTTAAGGGACATTAATGGGTCATAACCGTATTTTTCCTGAAACTAATAAACAGCCTCTACAGCGCCACCTTTTGGGTGAGGCCTACGGAGAGGGAGACACATTTACTTTGGAGGAGGCCCATAAAATTTGGCAGAGTGATAGTACACATAAAAAGCACCCTAAAACATAATTGGTGCTCAGTCGTCAGACCAACAGCATGGCGGCCATATTGATTTTTATTTCACACGCCACTTTAACTTCTTATTTTCCATTGAGAACTTGTCCTAGGGTTTTGGGCCTAGATCAGTCTAACATACATTTTCCTGATCAGGACGCATTGAAATTCAATAAAAAACCAGTTTTTGGAGATATCTCGTAGGGTTTGCGCGTGACTTCCTGTCAAATATCGCCATCATTTCCTGTTTTTGTGCTTATCCCTCAGAGGCACTTGGACTGTGCCTACAGAGCCCAAATTGCCACCAATGATGGAAAATGGAATATTACACAAAATAGACCAGGGAGCACAGGACCACTAATAACTATAGCGCCCCCTACAGTTCACTTAAAAGTGTCCAGATTGTCCAATTGACACCAAATTTTGGGACATGATTCTTGGCTATATTAGATGCAAAAAAGTCAATGGGACCCATGGTCTATTTTTTCACACTTTTGCCTCTAGAGGCCTCCAGAGCTCCCATTCATTGTCTATGGGACTCAGACTGTCTTCACACAAGGCTGCAATAAAAAACAACTAAAACCTGCAGGACAGCCACCAAACTCAATACAGTGACTCCTTTTAAGAGACATTAATGGGTCATAACCGTATTTTTCCTGAAACTAATAAACAGCCTCTACAGCGCCACCTGTTGTGTCAGGCCTATGGAAAGGGAGATGCATTTACTTTGGAGGAGGCCCATAAAATTTGGCACAGTGATAGTACACATAAAAAGCACCCTAAAACATAATTGGTGCTCAGTCATAAGACCAACAACAAGGCGGCCATATTGATTTTTATTTTAAACGCCACTTTAAGATTTTGTTTTCCATTGAGAACTTGTCCTAGGGTTTTGGGCCTAGATCAGTCTTACATACACGCTCCTGATCAGGACGCATTGAAATTTTATAATAAACCACATTTTTGGCCTGTCTCATTCGGTTTAGTCATGACTTCTTGTCAGAATTCGCCTTCATTTCCTGTATCTTAAACTTATTCTCCAAGCCACAGGCATTGCCGTACAGAGCACAAACTGTAACCACAGATGCCGAATCAAATATTAAACAGAACAGACTCAAGAGCACATGAGCACTTTTCACTATAGCGCCCCCTGCTGATCATGTAAAAGTACCAAAATTATCGGATTTCCACGAAATCTTGGAATCTGATTTTAAGTGTCAAAAGCTGCAAATAAGTCAATTACATCGATGTCCTATTTTGGCTCGTTTGGCCTGGGGGGGCACGCATATTCCCCATGCATTTCCTATGAGACATGTCATAAGTCTATGGAGAGGCCAAAATTATTTCGAGCAAAGTCAGTGAAACTTGGCAGACGCATTATTTAGAGCATTCCGATCGAAAAAGTCAATTACATCGAAGCCGTGTTTTGAGCGGTTTCGTCACTTCTGGAGAGCAGTGCCCACCAATGCACTTCTATAGGGACGCCACCCGGTGTGAGTGGGGGGAGGGGAGGTCACGGGGGCCCTAGTGGCGCTCAGAGGAGGAGGACGGTGCACCGGGGCGGTTTTGGACCGTCCGAGGCCGCGTGGGAAGGCGATCGTTGCGGGCGAGGGGCCACCATCGCGCCAGCGGCTTTAATGTTTTTATTGCTTTTGTGTTACTGTCAAATGAAGAAGATGCGTTTACGGGTGGATATCAACAAATGGATTATATTATTTGAAATAACAACTGGATATTCTTATTTTGTGGACTGTGATGGGCAGAAAGAGTGCACACACTTCTGGATTGGATTTTGTTTGCGTCTTGAGGAGCCAACGAAAGGTAAGAAATGCGAGATGAACAGTTTGGTTATGTTACAGTTTGATAGCTTACAAGTATTTTGTGAGGTGATTTAGTGAGGATTGAACATTTTAGACGTTCAGTGGTGACTCTAAGCTTTCAAATGACATATAACATGTCTGTATTGAAAACATTTGTTTTTAATGAGTGACGCATGTATGTAAAAACTCCGAAACTGTCCCTGATCAGGGACGGTGGGTTTTAACAGGTTAAACCATGGCCAGACTCGTTCTGATGACGATGCTTAAGTGCCGTGGGAAACAGCAGAGACACAGATGTTCATTTAGTTTTTTATAAACCTTTTTTTCATTATAAAACATGAGATGCCAAACTAAAAGAACATGTTTAAAGGCTAATAAATTGTATGTAAGGCGATGTTTTGGACGACCCATGAAAGTTTTATAGTGATGAAATAAAAAATAAAACTAAAAATCTAGATGGGTCAAATGGACCTGAAGCGAGTGGCAGGGTTAATAAACATGATGTGTCCGGGTGCTCACGCAGCAGACTTAGCTGTGGAAGTGCCTCGTATCAAAAAAGTGCATTAGTAGTTTTTAGTGCCACTTTAATCTTGATGATTTGTGACGTGTTTGTGTCGTGTGCTCAGGACATCAGCTGCGTGTTCCAGATCTTCACTGACGAGGTTCTGGGCTCGGGACAGTTTGGCGTCGTTTATGGAGGTGACTTTATTCTTTATTATTATTCTTTATTCTTTCTTCTGTAAAACGACAACGACATAACGACGGTGTAACGACAGTATGATGATGGTGTAACAACAGTGTAACAATGGTATAACTACGGTGTAATAACATTAAAACATCATTATAACAACGACGTAACGACAGTGTAACGCCAGAATAACGACGGTGTCATGACGGTGTAACGACAGCGTAATGACGGTGTAACGACAGTGTAATAACAACGTAATTACGCAGCGTAACAACGGTATAACGATGGTGTCATGACGGTGTAACGACAGCGTAATGACGGTGTAAAAACAGTAAACGTCACTATAATGCCAGAATAATGACGGTGTAATGACAGTGTAATGACAGTATGACCCCAGAATAACGACGGTATAACGATGGTGTAACAACAGCGTAACGACAGTGTAATGCCAGAATAACGACCGCCTAATGACTGTGTAACGACAGTGTAATAACGACGTAATTACACAGCGTAACAGTGGTATAACGATGGTGTAATAACAGTAAAACGTCATTGTTACAACGGTGTAACAACAGTGTAACGCCAGAATAACGACGGTGTAACGGCAGTATAATGACAGTAATCAAATCAAATCAAATCAATTTATTTTTATAATGCCCAAAATCACAACAACAGTTGCCTCGATGGGCCACAGGTAAAAGCAGTTCAGATAACTGTCCCAGAATGCCCCTGTCCTTTGACCCTCCTTCGCGGCGAGGAAAAACTACAAAAAACCCCACGGGGAAAAAGTAGAAACCTCGGGGAGAACCACAGTGAAGGAGAGATCCTACTCCCACGGACGGACAGGCTGCAGATGAACTAGGACTGACTATCCACTTGGACTGTGGAGCCAGAACCACTCAGAGAGGGAGGTGGCTTTAAAGAGTTCCTCCAGGCGGACGAGGAGCAGTCCACCAGTGTAGAGATCCTCCAGCAGGAGATGAGGAACAGTTCATCTAAAGTAGAAGGAGTTCGTCCAGGCAGACGAGGTGTGGCTAATCCAGCTGTCCAGGCGGGTGGCGCATAGATCGTCCAGACAGGTGGGGGTGGGGGGGTCGTCACTGGAGCAGCCACGCAGTGTCTGAAACAGTCTCCACTCCCGGGGAAGTGGAGAGAAAGAGAAACATGTGAACAGCAATGAACAGACTACAGTTGAAGTAATATTAAATATTGTTGATAGATAAAGTAGGAAGAACCAGAGGATAGTGTTCAAGCTGCCATACTTCCCCAGCAGAATTGCTCCAAGGGCAGCGTAGCTAAATCTGTAGGTTTTATTTCTGTTCCTAACTGGCCTGACCATAAGCTATTTCAAAGAGGAACGTTTTGAGCCTGGTCTTAAATGTAGAGACTGTGTCGGCCTCTTTTACATGAACAGGGAGCTGGTTCCATAACATAGGAGCTTGGTAGCTAAATGCTCGACCTCCTACTGTGCTTTTAGAGACTCTGGGGACTAACAATAGTCCAGCATTTTGAGAACGAAGAGCTCTGTTTGGATGGTGCGCTACTATTGCATCTTTGAGGTAGGATGGGGCCATATTGTTTAAAGCTTTATAAGTCAGGAGGAGGATTTTAAATTTGATTCTAAACTCAACAGGAAGCCAGTGAAGAGACTCCAACACTGGTGAAATATGATCTCTTTTTCTAGTACCTGTTAATAATCTTGCTGCTGCATTTTGAACCAGTTGAAAGCTTCTTATAGAGCTTTTAGGACACGCTGTAAGCAGAGCGTTACAATAGTCTAATCTGGATGTGACAAATGCATGGATGAGTTTTTCGGCATCATCTCTGGGCAGGATTTTCTAATTTTGGTTATGTTACGCAAATGAAAGTAGGCTGTTTTACAGGCTTGATTTATATGAGCTTTGAACGAGAGATCTTGGTCAAATAGGACCCCAAGGTTTCTTACAGTAGAGCTGGGGGCTACAGTGATATTGTCCAGAGAAACTATCTGGTCAGATAAAGAGTCTCGCAGGTGCTTAGGGCCCAGCAGAATGACCTCGGTTTTTCAGGGTTAAGGAGCAGATAATTAAGAGTCATCCAAGTTTTTATGTCTTTCACGCAGGCACTAAGTCTGTCTACTTGATGCGTCTGATCAGGTTTCATTGATAAATACAGCTGAGTGTCATCTGCATAGCAGTGGGAAGTTAATGCCATGCTTTCTGATGATCATACCTAAGGGCAGCATATAAAGAGTGAACAGAACTGGACCGAGTACTGAACCCTGCGGCACACCGTAGGTTACTTTAGAACATGGGGAAGATCTCTGGTTTACATTAACAAACTGGTACCTATCAGATAGATAGGATTTAAACCAGCTAAGAGGCGGTTCCACTGACACCTACCATCACATTCTAACCTCTGCAGTAGAATGTTGTGGTCGATGGTGTCAAGCGCTGCGCTGAGGTCCAACAGAACCAGGATTGAGACCTGTCCATCATCAGCAGCTAATAACAGATCATTTGTGACTTTAACTAGTGCAGTTTCAGTGCTGTGGTATGCGGAACCCTGACTGAAAAACTTCAAATAAATTATTGTCCTGCAGGTGGCGACAAAGCTGTTTAATCACAATTCTTTCAAGGATTTTAGAGACAAAGGGCAGATTAGAAATAGGTCTATAGTTTGCCAGTATGTCGGGGTCTAGATTAGGCTTTTTCAAAAGTGGTTTAACCACTGCATATTTGAAGGACTGAGGGACATAACAGCTTTCTAGTGAAGTATTTATTATATTAAGAATGGGATTTATAATTAGGGAGAATTTCTTTGAGGAGTCTACTTGGGATTGGGTCTAAAATACAAGTTGATGTTTTGGAGGACATAATGACTGAAGTTATCTCTGCCTGATCAACAGCAGTGAACCTATCTAGTATTACTGAAGGATTTGTATGGGACACTAGCTTTGCAGTCTGGGCTTGCTCAGTACTGATAGTGGGAGTAATTGCATTTAGTTTATCTCTAATAGTTGTGATTTTGCTGTTAAAGAATAGAAGGAAGTCATTGCAGCTTAGAGTAACTGGTATTGAGGGTTCTACTGCGCTGTGACAGTTTGTCAGCCTGGCTACAGTGCTGAAGAGAAATCTAGAGTTATTTTTATTTACTTCTATTAAATTTGAATAATATCTGGTTTGAGCCTTACGCAGAGCCTGCTTATAAGACAGAAGGCAAGTTTTCCATTCTTTCTGGGATTCTTCTTTGTGGGCGCGGCGTAAGGATCTCTCTAGTTTTCTTACCCTTTGTTTGTGAGAACGTAGTTCTTCATTGTACCAGGGGGAGGCTCGTTTTGGCCTGATTACTTTCTGTTTAAGTGGAGCTGCAACATCAAGAGCAGATTTTAGAGAGTTGACCATTGAGTCAACAGAGTTATCAATAGCACTGGGACTGGCGCTGTTAGCGACAGGATCACATGACATAATATTAAATATTGGTTCTATTATTTCTCTGAACTTTAAAATAGATTTTTCAGATATTGTCCTTTTCATTATAGTTTTAGTCTGAGGAGCTGGATAGTCCTTAAGAATAAACTGAAAGGTAATTAGGAAGTGATCTGACATTATTGGGTTTTGGGGGAAGACATTAAGGTCACTAATCTCTATTCCATAAGTTAGAACCAGGTCCAGAGTGTGCTGGTGACTGTGGGTTGGTTCATTTACATTTTGAGTGAAACCAATGCTGTCTAATAAAGCGCTAAAGGCATTACTGAGGCAATTATTTTCATTCACATGAATGTTGAAATCCCCAACCACCACGATATTTTCCCAGTCTAATACTAAATTTGATAGGAAGTCAAAGAATTCTGTTAAGAACAATGAATAAGGACCAGGAGGTCGATAGATTATTATGAACAGAACAGCTTTTTGGTTTCTCCAGTTTGGGCAGGTGATTGATAGGATAAGGCTTTCAAATGAGGAAGACTCATTATTAATTTTGTTAATTTTAGGACTCAGGAGTAAACTAGAATGTGAAATTACTGCCACCCCACCTCCCCGGCCTGAGCTCCTGGCAGCTTGAAAGTTAACATGACTCTGTGGGGTGGCCTCATTTAATCTGACATAATCATCTTGTTGAAGCCAAGTTTCAGTTAAAGCTAAAAGATCAATATTATAATCGTTAATTAATTCATTAACTAAAAGTGATTTGGAGGAAATTGACCTAATGTTTAGCAATCCACATTTTACATGCTTATTTATTAGTTTATTTGTATCATGTGTAGGGATTATTTGTATTAAGTTATTTGGTCTGACACATAAATTATCTGTATTTGGATCTGACTTATTGGCGTTATTTACACGAGGGACACGCACAGTCTCTATTTGCTTTGACTCTGAACACTTGACCTGTGACAGCGCGGGCGAGAGCTTAGCGACAGAGAAGAGACTCTGCACCCGGGACTCATATTTAGAGCGTCACTTTAGGCGACTAAGGCTATCGGCCAAATTCCGAACTAAAGTGATGTACCCTCCGGTCGGATGGATGCCATCCCTGCGTATGAGCGGGCTTTCCCCAGAACGCACTCCAATTGTCAACAAAGACTACGTTGTTTTGGGGGCACCAACTAGACAACCAGCAGTTGAATGCTGAAAAGCGGCTGTACATTTCAGCATTGACCCGATTGGGGAGGGGACCAGAAAATATTACGGTGTCTGACATCGACTTCGCCAATTCACACACCGCTCCAACCTGCAATTTGAGCAGTAATAACAGTAAAACGTCTGCGTAACTATGACAGTATAACTACGGCGTAATAACGATTGTGTAATGACAGTATAAGGACAGTATAAGTGCGGTGTAATGTAACAACAGTATAACAATGGTATAAGGACAGTATAACAATGGAATGACGACAGTATGACGACAGTATGACGACGGTAAAACGGCGGTATAACAACAGTATAACTCACTGATGTGTTTTGTGTCACCAGGGAAACACAGGGAAACAGGACGAGATGTGGCCATCAAAATCATCGACAAACTGCGCTTCCCCAACAAAGAGGCGAGTCAGCTGAAGAACGAGGTGGCCATCCTGCAGGTACCTCTATTATTACTACTACAAATACTATTACTACAAATACTACTACAGTACTACTACCACTACTGCTAAACTGCTACAACCAGCACTCCTCCAGACTCATGAGTCATATAGTTGTCGTAATAATATGATAAAAAATGACTGAATTGACTTTCATCTGATCTCTCTGTGAGACTTGTGCTAAACGAACAGTTCAGATATTTTCATTGACAAATAAAACCTACACCAGGCCCAACCCAGGTCTATAGTTTTGTTTTGTAAAAGTAGCTCTCCAGGGGAAATGTTGTACAGAATGTGTACAGAACTACACCAAGACTTGAACAGGTTGAACATTGGGACCATTCGTTTTGGAGTTTGCATGTTCTTTCTGTGTCTGAGTGGCTTAAACATGTAACTATCCTCCAACTGGTCCAAGATCCCGGACCTGCTCCTGACAGGTGTGACAGGTTCGACGGGTGTGAGAGGTTCAATGGGTGCGGCAGGTGTGACAGGTTTGACAGGTGCAGCAGGTGTGACGGATTTGACAGGTGCGGCAGGTTCGACAAGTGGGACAGGTGCGGTAGGTTCGACAAGTGGGACAGGTTCGGCAGGTGCGGCAGGTTTGACAGGTGCGGCAGGTTCGACAGGTTTGACAGGTTCGGCAGGTTTGACGGGTGCGACAGTTTCAATGGGTGTGACAGGTTCAACAGGTGTGACAGGTGCGGCAGGTGTGACAGGTGTGGCAGATTTGACAGGTGCGGCAGGTTTGACAGGTGCTGCAGGTTCGACAGGTGTGACAGGTTTGGCTGGTGTGACAGGTTCGACAGGTTCGACAGGTGCGGCAGGTGTGACAGGTTTGACAGGTGTGGCAGATTTGACAGGTGTGACAGGTTCGGCAGGTTCAACAGGTGTGACAGGTTCGACAGGTGCGGCAGGTTCGACAGGTGTGACAGGTTTGACAGGTGCGGCAGGTTCGACAGATGCGGCAGGTTCGACAGGTGTGACAGGTGCGGCAGGTGTGACAGGTGTAGCTGTGTTCCAGACGGTGCAGCACCCCGGGGTGGTCACGCTTCAGTCCATGTTCGAGAGTCCAGAGAAGATCTTTGTGGTGATGGAGAAACTTCAGGGCGACATGTTGGAGATGATTCTGTCCAGTGAGAAAGGACGGCTCCCTGAACGCATCACCAGGTTCCTCCTCACCCAGGTCAGACCCTGAACGCATCAACAGGTCAGACCCTGAACACATCACCAGGTCAGACCCTGAACGCATCACCAGGGTCTGAACGCATCACCAGGTCAGACCCTGAACGCATCACCAGGTCAGACCCTGAACGCATCACCAGGTTCCTCCTCACCCAGGTCAGACCCTGAACGCATCACCAGGTCAGACCCTGAACGCATCACCAGGTCAGACCCTGAACGCATCACCAGGTCAGACCCTGAACGCATCACCAGGTCAGACCCTGAACGCATCACCAGGTTCCTCCTCACCCAGGTCAGACCCTGAACGCATCACCAGGTTCCTCCTCACCCAGGTCAGACCCTGAACGCATCACCAGGTCAGACCCTGAACACATCACCAGGTCAGACCCTGAACGCATCACCAGGGTCTGAACGCATCACCAGGTTAGACCCTGAACGCATCACCAGGTCAGACCCTGAACGCATCACCAGGTTCCTCCTCACCCAGGTCAGACCCTGAATGCATCACCAGGTCAGACCCTGAACGCATCACCAGGTCAGACCCTGAACGCATCACCAGGTCAGACCCTGAACGCATCACCAGGTCAGACCCTGAACGCATCACCAGGTTCCTCCTCACCCAGGTCAGACCCTAAACGCATCACCAGGTTCCTCCTCACCCAGGTCAGACCCTGAACGCATCACCAGGTCAGACCCCGAACGCATCACCAGGTCAGACCCTGAACGCATCACCAGGTCAGACCCTGAACGCATCACCAGGTCAGACCCTGAACGCATCACCAGGTCAGACCCCGAACACATCACCAGGTCAGACCCTGAACGCATCACCAGGTCAGACCCTGAACGCATCACCAGGGTCTGAACGCATCACCAGGTCAGACCCTGAACGCATCACCAGGTCAGACCCAGAACGCATCACCAGGTCAGACCCTGAACGCATCACCAGGTCAGACCCCGAACACATCACCAGGTCAGACCCTGAACGCATCACCAGGTCAGACCCTGAACGCATCACCAGGGTCTGAACGCATCACCAGGTCAGACCCCGAACGCATCACCAGGTCAGACCCCGAACGCATCACCAGGTCAGACCCTGAACTCATCACCAGGGTCTGAACGCATCACCAGGTCAGACCCTGAACGCATCACCAGGTCAGACCCTGAACACATCACCAGGTTCCTCCTCACCCAGGTCAGACCCTGTACGTATCACTAGGTCAGACCCTGAACGCATCACCAGGTCAGACCCTGAACGCATCACCAGGTCAGACCCTGAACGCATCACCAGGTCAGACCCTGAACGCATCACCAGGTTCCTCCTCACCCAGGTCAGACCCTGAACGCATCACCAGGTTCCTCCTCACCCAGGTCAGACCCTGAACACATCACCAGGGTCTGAACGCATCACCAGGTCAGACCCTGAACGCATCACCAGGGTCTGAACCAGTGGGCGAGGCTACCGCGCTCAAATTGAGCCGCCGACTGTAGGCTGCCATGTTTGCAATCTGCTGCTGACCGCTAGGGGCCGCTGCGGAAGTAGAATTATTCAATGCAAGTCAATGGGGAGTTAGACGTTTCAAAACCTACTTTAGAGCCTGAGGCTCAAAATACGGCTTTGGTCTCAAACGTTAGCTTACGGCTCTGTGACAACGCTGAGGGGGGTGAATTTTTTTGAACCAGGCTGGTTTAGCCTGTGATTTTTTAAAGTTCCTGCATATCTAATGAAGAAGGCGGGCTTTACGCGCCGGAAATGTCAGGACGCAGCCATTCACCTACGAGTGGGCGGTAACTATAGAGGCTACGACGCCAGTACGTCAGCAAAAGGCCGCCCCAAAGTCGGCCTCTCCCCGCCTCCCCACCGAGGGGGGAGTGGTGGGGGCTAACCCGCGGCCATTTTGAATTCTCCATGACCGCCGCATTTTCATGAATGGGGCGGAGCGACAACAGTCTGTCCATTATTTTTATGTCTATGGTCTGAACGCATCACCAGGTCAGACCCTGAACGCATCACCAGGTCAGACCCTGAACGCATCACCAGGTCAGACCCTGAACGCATCACCAGGTCAGACCCTGAACGCATCACCAGGCAATAAGCAAAACAATCACTGTCAAATCAAGTCACAGGGCGTGGACAATATGCACACCAGATTATTTTCAAAATGGTGGGATTTGGTAATTCATTTTAGTGACAGTGACTCAAAAACACTGTTCGTTATATTTGTGCTAAAATCTGCCAAAAACTGTAGACTGTGAAATAAACACTGAAGTGCAAAAAGAGCACTTCTCAGTTGCAATTTGTAAAATTTCTCTTGTTCCTCCTCAGATCCTCGTGGCTCTGAAGCATCTCCACTGTAAAAACATCGTCCACTGTGACCTGAAACCAGAGAACGTTCTGCTGACGTCCTCAGACCCTCTGCCCCAGGTCAGGACTGAACAGGACTAAACCAGGACTAAACCAGGAGTAAAGAAGGACTAAACCAGGAGTAAACCAGGACTAAACCAGGAGTAAAGAAGGACTAAACCAAAACTAAACCAGGAGTAAAGAAGGACTAAACCAAAACTAAACCAGGAGTAAAGAAGGACTAAACCAGGACTAAACCAGGACTAAACCAGGACTAAACCAGGACTAAACCAGGAGTAAACCAGGACTAAACCAGGAGTAAAGAAGGACTAAACCAGGGCTAAAGCAGGACTAAAAAAATAAATAAACACAATTTGCCTGGAATATTCCACAGTAAGGCATTAAACATAGATATCTTGCATTTATTCAATTACAGGTGTTTTTTTTTTTTTTTAAACACCTTATCGTTTCCAGGGTGACAGATAACTTTAATGCCATATTGAGGAATATTCTCTGCAAAGAAATAACATTTACATGAAGACAAGCAGGACTCCACCAGAAAAGTTACACAGTGCACTTTAACTCACCGGCCCTCTCTTCCGTCAGGTGAAGCTGTGTGACTTCGGCTTCGCCCGTATCATCGGCGAGCGCTCCTTCCGGCGCTCAGTGGTGGGCACGCCGGCGTACCTGCCGCCCGAGGTGCTGCGCAGCCGAGGATACAACCGCTCCCTGGACATGTGGAGCGTCGGCGTGATCCTCTACGTGAGTCTGAGCGGCACCTTCCCCTTCAACGAGGACGAGGACATCACTGACCAGATCCACAACGCCTCCTTCATGTACCCGGACAAGCCCTGGAAGGAGGTGTCCAAGAGGGGTGAGTGACCCGAGAGGTGTCCAAGAGGGGTGAGTGACCCGAGAGAGGTGTCCAAGAGGGGTAAGTGACCCGAGAGGTGTCCTAGAAGGGTGAGTGACCCGAGAGAGGTGTCCAAGAAGGGTAAGTGACCCGAGAGAGGTGTCCAAGCAAGGTAAGTGACCTGAGAGAGGTGTCCAAGAAGAGTAGGTGACCCGAGAGGTGTCCTAGAAGGGCAAGTGACCTGAGAGAGGTGTCCAAGAGGGATAAGTGACCCGAGAGGTGTCCAAGAAGAGTAGGTGACCCGAGAGGTGTCCTAGAAGGGCAAGTGACCTGAGAGAGGTGTCCAAGAGGGATAAGTGACCCGAGAGGTGTCCAAGAAGAGTAGGTGACCCGAGAGGTGTCCTAGAAGGGCAAGTGACCCCAGAGAGGTGTCCAAGAAGGGCAAGTGACCTGAGAGAGGTGTCCAAGAGGGATAGGTGACCCGAGAGGTGTCCAATAGAGGTTAGTGACCCGAGAGAGGTGTCCAAAAGAGGTGTCCTAGAAGGGCAAGTGACCCCAGAGAGGTGTCTAAGCAAGGGTAAGTGACCTGAGAGAGGTGTCCAAGAGGGATAAGTGACCCGAGAGGTGTCCAAGAAGAGTAGGTGACCCGAGAGGTGTCCAAGAAGGGCAAGTGACCTGAGAGAGGTGTCCAAGAGGGATAAGTGACCCGAGAGAGGTGTCCAAGAAGAGTAGGTGACCCGAGAGGTGTCCTAGAAGGGCAAGTGACCCCAGAGAGGTGTCCAAGAAGGGCAAGTGACCTGAGAGAGGTGTCCAAGAGGGATAGGTGACCCGAGAGGTGTCCAAGAAGGGCAAGTGACCCCAGAGAGGTGTCCAAGCAAGGTAAGTGACCTGAGAGAGGTGTCTAAGCAAGGGTAAGTGACCCAAGAGGTGTCCAAAAGAGGTGTCCAAGAAGGGCAAGTGACCCGAGAGAGGTGTCAAAGAGAGGTGTCCAACAAGGGTTTTTGACCTGAGAGAGGTGTCCAAGAAGGGTAAGTGACCCGAATTGTGACTAATTCACTATTAAAATTATCTTATTATTATATATTACAGTTATTATCATAACTGTTTTGTGCACTGTACAGAGTACATTACAACTGCATTATTAAAAAACAAAAAACAAAAACAGAATTTCACATTTTTATCACACTGTATTTATAAATATTCCAAAAGCTTCCACAGGGGTCCAGACCAAAAACTGTAAATTAGATAAATATATAGAAATACTATACAGATAATCTATAGGAGCAGCTCAGCTTGGCCCTCGCTCAGTGAAGACAGGGGGCGCTCTTGTCCCTGACATTTTCCATCAGTTTAAAATCATGTCTTTTTACTGTTGGTGTTTTCTCGACAGCAATCGACCTGATCTCGAGTCTGCTGCAGGTGAAGATGAGGAAAAGACTCAGCGTGGACAAGACCCTCAGCCACCCCTGGCTCCAGGTACAGACCAGACCTTGGACCGGGTCTAGACCTGGTTTAGACCTGCCTTTAAACCCTGTCCCTGCTGCAGGACTACGACACGTGGCTGGACCTGAGGGAGTTCGAGCGCAGGTTTGGAGAGAGATACCTGACCCACGAGAGCGACGACCAGAGATGGGACCAGTACTCCAGAACCAGGACCGGACCGGGACTGGACCAGGAATAAACCGGGAGTGAACCAGGAATAAACCAGGAGTGAACCGGGACTGAACCAGTACTGAATGTAATCTGAACGTCTGGTGATGATTTATGGACTTAAGGACGCTGCAGGTGAACAGGAAAAAATCTTATATCAATTGTAAACTTCTGCTGTAGTTTAGTCACATAAATGTAAGAAATAAATTAACATAAATGTTAAAAAAAAAATCATCACCATGTAATGTTTTCGTGAAGAAATACGAAATTTTATGTAAAAACTGCCAAAATTACACATATTTCTGACATTTCATTCTGAAAACTTGTTAATTATAAGAACTGTACGGAGGGAATTTTGCCTTCATCTTCTTCTTCCTCTTATCCGGGGACTCCCAGACTTCCCTCACCCCAGACATTTCCTCCAGCTCCTCCGGGGGGATCCTGAGGCGTTCCCAGGCCACAGAGACATAGTGCCTCCAGCGTGTCCTGGGTCTACCCCGGGGCCGCTCTGGAGGCTCCAGAACAGATGCTGAGCCTCAGCTGCTCCTCTCGCCGTGGAGGAGCAGCGGCTCTACTCCGAGCTCCTCCCGTGTGACAGAGCTCCTCTCTGTCTCCATAAAAAGGTTTTGCCTGTTGTGTCCCGCCTTAAACACAGCACAGACCTTCGGATCTGGACGTCACAAATGTGGGAAAGTGTAAAGCGAGTTTTTGTGAGGCTCAGAGAAGGAGCAGAGGAGATAAACTTGTAAAGAGTGAATGAAGCTAAATACAACTCCAGTTGTATTTTTGATCAGGAACAATGTTACAACAATGTTTAAGTATTTTATTTATTTATGTTTTCTGTGATGTATAAAATAAACCAGTGTTTTTGTAAAATAAAGTGGAGTCGCTTTGCTTCAAATCATTTTCGGGGAAATGTTTTAATTTTGTAATCACAAGGTCTAAAAACACATAACCCATTTAAAAATATTTTTTCTAATAAAGACAAAGTCGAAGGTTCTAACTGAAGTCCACTTTGATGCAAATGAAGTACACACCGAGATATACGTACGAAATACATTAAACTTTAAATTCTTTCTGAATTGAATATTTAGACATACACAGAATATATCTGGTAATAAATATTTGCGTTTCTTGTGATAAATGAGTAGAGCATAGTGTCTTCAGTCCGTGTCTTCAGTTAGTCCTGCTAAGTCCCGCTTTAGTCCTGCTCTAGACCTGCTTTAGTCCAGGTTTAGTCCAGTTTTAGCCCCTGTTTGGCTCAGTTCTCCGGCAGAGCGCTGGGGTTTTGTCTTTAGTTGTACTCGAGCTGAGAGAAGCCGGCCACAGGGAGCGGGGCTGGACTCAGGTTCTTGTCCAGCTTCAGTCCGGTCTGGGGTTTCGGTCTCTGGACCCGGCTCAGGGGCAGGACTCCGAAGAACTGGAACCTGTGTCCCATGTGCTGCGGGTCCACGAGCGTCTGGTACGAGCGCAGCAGCTGAGCGCGAGACGCAGAGTCCGGACTGTTCTTCAGCAAAACCTGCAACAGACACCGGGGCTGAGGGCCGAGTCCAGTCCTGAGACAGTCCTGAGATAGTCCTGGTCCAGTCCTGAGACAGTCCTGAGATAGTCCTGGTCCAGTCCTGAGATAGTCCTGAGATAGTCCTGGTCCAGTACTGAGATAGTCCTGAGATAGTCCTGGTCCAATCCTGAGATAGTCCTGAGATAGTCCTGAGATAGTCCTGGTCCAGTCCTGAGATAGTCCTGAGATAGTCCTGAGATAGTCCTGGTCCAGTCCTGAGATAGTCCTGGTCCAGTCCTGAGATAGTCCTGAGATAGTCCTGTTTCAGTCCTGAGATAGTCCTGAGATAGTCCTGTTTCAGTCCTGAGATAGTCCTGAGATAGTCCTGGTCCAGTCCTGAGATAGTCCTGAGATAGTCCTGGTCCAGTCCTGGTCCAGTCCTGAGATAGTCCTGAGATAGTCCTGGTTCAGTCCTGTTTTAGTCCTGAGATAGTCCTGAGATAGTCCTGGTCCAGTCCTGAGATAGTCCTGAGATAGTCCTGGTCCAGTCCTGAGATAGTCCTGGTTCAGTCCTGTTTTAGTCCTGAGATAGTCCTGGTCCAGTCCTGAGATAGTCCTGGTTCAGTCCTGAGATAGTCCTGAGGTAGTCCTAAAATAGTCCTGGTCTAGTCCTGGTGCAGTCCTGCTTTAGTCCTGTTTTTGTCCTGGTTCAGTCCTGGTTCACTCCTGTTTTAGTCCAGTTTTAGTCCAGTTTTAGACCTGGATTAGACCTGGTTTAGACCTGGTTCAATCCTGGTTTAATCCTGAATTAGTCCCGTTTTAGTCTTGATTTAGTCCTGGTTTAGTCCACTTTCGGTCCTGGTTCAGTCCCGTTTTAGTCTTGGTTTAGTCCACTTTCGGTCCTGGTTAAGTCCTGGTTTAGACCTGGTTCAGTCCTGGTTTAGTCCTGATTTTGTCCCGTTTTAGTCTTGGTTTAGTCTTGGTTTAGTCCTGGTTTAGTCTTGGTTTAGTCCTGGTTTAGTCCACTTTCGGTCCTGGTTCAGTCCTGGTTTAGTCTTGGTTTAGTCCTGGTTTAGTTCTCACCTGCAGTCTGGCGTCGATGCCCATGTTTTGGAGGAAGCTGCTTTGATTGACAGGTCCCACACAGACCACGCCCCCGGCAGAGGCCCCGCCCCCTGCACACCTGCGCAGGTAACTGAAGTCCACGTCCGCGGTGAGGTCAGCGGAGCCCGGAGAGGTCAGGACGTCGTGCAGCCGGTGACCTTTGAACCCCTGCACACAGAGGACACGTGACTGAGAGGAAAAGCCCCATTCTGGATTATTCTGGATGTAAACCACTTTAGACTCTTTAGAATTCGGGTTAGGAGGAGGTCGGCATTTAAAAAAAATCTAACTCGTTTCATATTGGATCAGATTTGGGACTAAACAAATTCAAAATGCTATTATAGAAATTGAAAAAAAAAATAGCTGCGTTAACTCAGTGGCAGATCGGTGTTAGCTCGGTGTTAGCTCAGTGTTAGCTCGGTGGTAGCTCAGTGTTATGTTGGTGTTAGCTCAGTGGTAGCGCAGTGGTAGATTGGTGTTAGCTCAGTGTTATGTTGGTGTTAGCTCAGTGTTAGCTGGGTGGTAGCTCAGTGTTATGTTGGTGTTAGCTCAGTGGTAGCGCAGTGGTAGATTGGTGTTAGCTCAGTGTTCGCTTGGTGTTAACTGAGTGGCAGATCGGTGTTAGCTCAGTGGTAGCTCAGTGGTAGCTCAGTGTTATGTTGGTGTTAGCTCAGTGGTAGATTGGTGTTAGCTCGGTGGTAAGTCAGAGTTAGTTCAGTGTTAGTTCAGTGTTAGCTTGGTGGTAGCTCAGTGTTATGTTGGTGTTAGCTCAGTGGTAGCGCAGTGGTAGATTGGTGTTAGCTTGGTGGTAACTCAGAGTTAGTTCAGTGTTAGCTTGGTGGTAGCTCAGTGTTATGTTGGTGTTAGCTCAGTGGTAGCTCAGTGTTATGTTGGTGTTAGCTCGGTGGTAGCTCAGTGTTAGCTCGGTGGTAGCTCAGTGTTAGCTCAGTGGTAGCTCAGTGTTATGTTGGTGTTAGCTCAGTGGTAGCTCTGTGTTAGTTCAGTGTTATGTTGGTGTTAGCTCAGTGGTAGCTCTGTGTTAGTTCAGTGTTATGTTGGTGGTAGCTCAGTGTTAGCTCAGTGGTAGCTCTGTGTTAGTTCAGTGTTATGTTGGTGGTAGCTCAATGGTAGCTCGGTGTTAGTTCAGTGCTATGTTGGTGGTAGCTCAGTGTTAGCTTGGTGTTAGCTCGGTGGTAGCTCAGTGTTATGTTGGTGTTAGCTCGGTGGTAGCTCGGTGTTAGCTCAGTGTCATCCATGCATTTACTCTGAAGGTGTCGGTCTTGGTGCCGTCGTGTCCGTAGTCTGCGATCAGGGCGGCGCCTCCCGTCTCACAGATCCTCTTCGACAGGTGCTGCATGACCACGCCCCCTTCTGCACACACCTCCAGGTGCTCGCGCCGCTCGTCGGGCTGAAGCGCACACAACAGGGTCAAACAGAGGCAAAACGGTGGTGCTGGTGATTTATCGTTGCAGCCAAAAGCAAAACTTCAGCCCAGACGTCACAACATTCTGAATTTTAGCCGTGAGCCGCAAAAACACACTGGATCACACACCGTTGAACATGACCTTTGTCTCCTTAAATAACATGTTTGTTGACCGAAGACGACCAGAGACAACCAAAGACGACCAACGACGACCAAAGACGACCAAAGACGACCAAAGACGACCAACGACGACCAAAGACGACCAACGAAGACCAAAGACGACCAAAGACGACCAACGACGACCAAAAGACGACCAACGACGACCAAAGACGACCAAAGACGACCAACGACGACCAAAAGACGACCAACGACGACCAAAAGACGACCAACGACGACCAAAGACGACCAACGAAGACCAAAGACGACCAACGACGACCAAAGACGACCAACGACGACCAAAAACGCGCAGCGACCAAAGGCGACCAAAAGATGCCGCGGCGACAAAAAGCGACCGCGGCGACCAAAGACGACCAACGGCGACCAAAAGGCGACCGCGGCGACCAACGGCGACCAGCGGCGGCGAAAGACGACCAGAGACAACCAAAGGCGACCAACGGCGACCAAAAGCGACCAACAGCGACCAAAGACGATGATATTAAGTGATTCAAATCAAAGAAGTCCAGACCAGGTAGATGTGAAAATAGTTTACTGGATCCAGTCGCTTTGTCTGCGGATTTGCAGACGCCGCGATGAAGAAGTACAGAAGAGACCACCACTTTATACGTCTATGCAAAACAGAGTAAAAGTGGGCGTACATAATGAGTTCCAAGTACAGAGCTTATGTTTCTACGAACACAAATAAGTACAAACACATATAAACCAAAGAGGCCCTTGCATACCAAGACTGGACGTAAATGGGTGTAGAGGAACGGGTTGTTGAGAGACCATATAAGGTCTTACGTGAACCAGATGTTGAACGACCTTTGACCAAGGAGAAGAGTATGTTCACGGAGATGAAAAAAAAACACACTTACAGATGACCAACGAAAGACGACCAGAGACAACCAAAGACGACCAACGACGACCAAAAACGACCAACGACGACCAAAGACGATGATATTAAGTGATTCAAATCAAAGAAGTCCAGACCAGGTAGATGTGAAAATAGTTTACTGGATCCAGTCGCTTTGTCTGCGGATTTGCAGACGCCGCGATGAAGAAGTACAGAAGAGACCACCACTTTATACGTCTATGCAAAACAGAGTAAAAGTGGGCGTACATAATGAGTTCCAAGTACAGAGCTTATGTTTCTACGAACACAAATAAGTACAAACACATATAAACCAAAGAGGCCCTTGCATACCAAGACTGGACGTAAATGGGTGTAGAGGAACGGGTTGTTGAGAGACCATATAAGGTCTTACGTGAACCAGATGTTGAACGACCTTTGACCAAGGAGAAGAGTATGTTCACGGAGATGAAAAAAAAACACACTTACAGATGACCAACGACGACCAAAGGCGCGGCGGAGATCTCGTGTCGAATGTGTGACAAAAACAAAACACTTGTGCGTGCGCTGAAACTATGAAATGTGAAATGTGCCAAATATTTGACCAAACCATTACAGAGCACTTATAAACGCCAGAACATCAGCTCCAGCCCCATCCATGTCAGTCACCATGTAACTATAGTTCTATGAGTGCACGAAGCCTCAATCTGTTTGGCACCTTTCAGGTAAATGTAGGACCACAGACTCAACATGGAATGCAATGTCCAGACTTTAACTGTAGTTAGTTGGGATAGAATGCTTTATTTAGATCAATCATTTGCATCAGAAGACAACGCTTCAGCTCAACAGATTCAGCCTAAAGCAGCAGGTGAAGGACCTGCAAATACAAGGCTCTCACACCCCTCGACACGTGCGGCCGCTCTGTGTGTCAGTCACCCTCACCTGGATCAGAGCGGTGGAGGCCAGCGTGGCGGTCGGGGACAGCACAAACCGGAGCTGCTCCTCTTTGTCCGGGTCGATGTCCACCAGAACCTCCCTCCAGCCTTTGGGAGTTTTCTAAAACGACGACTGGGTTTGAAACAAATAAATGACTGTTTGTGAAAAGAGACGAAGAGAAATGGTACCTGGAACTTGTGAATGGGCAACGCATCGAAGAACTCCTGAGCCACGTGGACGCTGAACCCTGAGAGAAGAAGATTCACATCTGAGAGAGAAGTCTGAACTTTAAAGGACAAACATCATGCATTATTTTTACTCTTATGGTCCTTTAAACCTGCTCTTGAGTTTCTTTGACGTCTCATCTTTTAGAACTAAAAATACGATGTCTTTACAAAGAACAATAGAACTTCGTCACAGCTTTGGGAGACGCCAGAGTAACTCAGCTGTGGCTCCATCTACTGGCTGCAGAGGGAATCACAACCATTTGAAAAATACACTGCTTGTTATGCTAGCTTTGCTCTGTTCTCTACATCAGAGCATCAGGACAGTCTACTGGAGCTTTCATTCAGTCGTGTTCTGTTTAAACCCGTTGCTGTTGCTGCTCCGACGTTTAAAATAACATTTAGTAACAAAAAGTACAACCAAAAGCGCTGTGTTAACGTAACCGGATAACGATTATTGACCGCGAAGGGCCCCAACGACCGGCTAAACAAAAATTTGAAAACCTGCATCCCTACGTTAAATTATATATTAACATTAAATTATATCTTGGAGATTTTTGACTTCTTATTTAGTTTTCGAGTAAACATGATCTAACTGAAAATTGGCCTTAATATTCAAATTTAGCATCATTTTTTTAATTTAAAACTTTAATAAATCAGGCTTAGAGTCAGATGTGAACAAATCCTTCTGTACATTGTGTCTAAATCTTGTTGAGTCCAGATTGTACAGTTTGGTGCAAGAGCTACTTTAATGATCTTTATGTCTCGAGGGACAAAAATGCATTTTAAGAAAACGGCCTTTGAAGTTACAATGTCCCAGAGAAATCTATGGATGAAGTGGATTCAATGGAAGAATATTCTGCATTTCATATTGTTATTCTCCTTTAAACATGCTCTCGAGTGCCTTATATTTGCATCTCATGTAAAAAACCAAAACAAAACAAAAAACTGTTTCTTATTCATTCTCTGACCTGTCTTATCAGTCACTATGAAATGACACTTACTGAGTGCATCCAGCAGATGGCGCCAGTGCAACATACAATCTGGTGAAGTTAGCGCAGAAAATGTAGTAGTGTGATGTGGATTTGCTGCAGCAGTTCTCGTGTTTAGAGGCAGAAATGCTCAGAACGAGTTTGTGATGATTTAAAAACTAAAAACAGCAGAATATTCTCAGATAAATGACGTATGAAGTCTGAAAATACGTCCCGGACAGAAGGAGCGCGGACAACGTATGTTTGATGCTCGGAGGGGGAGGATTTTCTTACAAACATTCCTCAAAACAGAGTGAATGAAGCTGAATGTAACTCCTGGTGTGTTTTTGATGAAGAACATTGTTAGAACAGGATTAAAAGCTCAACAAAATCACTGGAGCAGAGTCTGTGTCCTTTAAATGCAATAATAAAACATCTTTAGGAGCAGATTGGACATGTTTCCACATTAAAGTCTAAATGTTGAGAGAGAAAACTGACCAAAAAACAACAAAAAAGCAGTGTTTCTCGGACATGTTTTTGTGAAGTTGAAGCTGTCACAGACGCTCAGCTCGTCTCACCTTTGGGAACGTCCTGGACTCGTCTGTACCACGACACCTGCAGCCCGTCCGGGGTGTTTCCGCGGCGATACACAGGCCCCTCCCCCTCCTGCGCGGTCACGTGACTCTCACTTCCTGTCAGCGCCTGAGCCTGGAGCGCGCTCAGTACAGGACTGACCTCCACCAGGTGAACGGAGACCGAGGCGCCGCGCAACACCGACCTGAGCTGAGACACGACCTGAGGGGGACAGACGACAAGTGAGGGGGAGAGACGACAAGAGAGGGGGAGAGACAACATGTGAGGGGGAGAGACAACGAGAGAGGGGGAGAGGCGACAAGAGAGGAGACGACAAGAGAGGAGACGACAAGAGAGGAGACGACAAGAGAGGAGACGACAAGAGAGGGGGAGAGACGACATGTGAGGGGGAGAGACAACGAGAGAGGGGGAGAGGCGACAAGAGAGAGGAGACGACAAGAGAGGAGACGACAAGAGAGGGGGAGAGACGACGAGAGAGGGGGAGAGACGACATGTGAGGGGAAGAGACGACAAGAGAGGAGGAGAGGAGACAAGAGAGGAGGAGAGGAGACATGTGAGGAGACAACAAGAGAGGAGGAGAGACAACATGTGAGGGGGAGAGACGACAAGAGAGGGGGAGAGACGACGAGAGAGGAGAAGACAAGTGAGGGGGAGAGACGACAAGTGAGAGACGACAAGAGAGGAGGAGAGACGACAAGTGAGGGGACGACAAGTGAGGAAGAGAGACGACGAGAGAGGGGGAGAGACGACATGTGAGGGGAAGAGACGACAAGAGAGGAGGAGAGGAGACAAGAGAGGAGGAGAGGAGACATGTGAGGAGACAACAAGAGAGGAGGAGAGACGACAAGTGAGGAGGAGAGGCGACAATAGAGGGGAGAGAGGCAGCGAGAGAGGAGAAGACAAGTGAGGGGGAGAGACGACAAGTGAGAGACGACAAGAGAGGAGGAGAGACGACAAGTGAGGGGACGACAAGTGAGGAAGAGAGACGACAAGAGAGGGGGAGAGACGACGAGAGAGGGGGAGAGACGACATGTGAGGGGAAGAGACGACAAGAGAGGAGGAGAGGAGACAAGAGAGGAGGAGAGGAGACATGTGAGGAGACAACAAGAGAGGAGGAGAGACAACATGTGAGGGGGAGAGACGACAAGAGAGGGGGAGAGACGACGAGAGAGGAGAAGACAAGTGAGGGGGAGAGACGACAAGTGAGAGACGACAAGAGAGGAGACGACAAGAGAGGAGACGACAAGAGAGGGGGAGAGACGACGAGAGAGGGGGAGAGACGACATGTGAGGGGGAGAGACGACAAGAGAGGAGGAGAGGAGACAAGAGAGGAGGAGAGGAGACATGTGAGGAGACAACAAGAGAGGAGGAGATACAACATGTGAGGGGGAGAGACGACAAGAGAGGGGGAGAGACGACGAGAGAGGAGAAGACAAGTGAGGGGGAGAGACGACAAGTGAGAGACGACAAGAGAGGAGGAGAGACGACAAGTGAGGGGACGACAAGTGAGGAAGAGAGACGACGAGAGGGGGAGAGACGACATGTGAGGATGCGACAAGAGAGGAGGAGAGGCGACAAGAGAGGAGACGACAAGAGAGGAGGAGAAACGACAAGAGAGAAGGAGAGACGACAAGAGAGGAGACGACAAGTGAGGAGGAGAGACGACAAGTGAGAGATGACAAGAGAGGAGGAGAGACGACAAGTGAGGGGGAAAGACGACAAGTGAGAGACAACAAGAGAGGTGGAGAGACGACAAGTGAGGGGGCGAGACGACAAGTGAGGAGAGGCAACAAGAGAGGAGACAACAAGTGAGAAGGAGAGACGACAAGTGAGGGGACGACAAGTGAGGAAGAGAGACGACAAGAGAGGATGCGACAAGAGAGGAAGAGAGACGACATGAGGGGGAGAGACGACATGTGAGGAGATGACAAGAGAGAAGGAGAGACGACAAGAGAGGAGGACAGATGACAAGTGAGAGACCTCCTTATCTACTTCTACTACTTTTATTTACTACTTGAGTCAATTTTCCAATAAAAGTGAATTGTACATTTACATTGAAAAGTTAGAAATGGCATATTTCCAAATTTAAAAGTGTGAAGTGTAACACTTGAGCTGCATTCTAATATAATGCCTTTAAAGTCAATGGTGTTTTCCCTTTTGAGAGTAACAATCTTTTTAGACGTGTTTAAACAAAATGCTGTCAGCAAAGTTATAAATGTCTCACTCTGAGGATGTCTTTGGTCAGGGAGCCTTTTCCAGGTCCAAGCTCCACGATCTGCAGCTGCTCCGGACGTTCAGCCGCCATCCACTCACTGATGATCCACACTCCGATTAACTGAAGAAACACCACAAAACACTGAAGAAACACCACAAAACACTGCAGAAACACCACAAAACACTGAAGAAACACCACAAAACACTGAAGAAACACCACACAACACTGAAGAAACACCACACAACACTGAAGAAACACCACAAAACACTGAAGAGACACCACAAACACACTGAAGAAACACCACAAAACACTGAAGAAACACCACAAAACACTGAAGAAACACCACAAAACACTGAAGAGACACCACAAACACACTGAAGAAACACCACAAAACACTGAAGAGACACCACAAAACACTGAAGAGACACCACAAAACACTGAACAAACACACTGAACAAACACCACAAACACACACTCACTGATGATCCACACAGATTAACTGAAGAAACACCACAAAACACTGAAGAGACACCACAAAACACTGAAGAAACACCACAAAACACTGAAGAAACACCACAAAACACTGAAGAGACACCACAAAACACTGAAGAGACACCACAAAACACTGAAGAAACACCACAAAACACTGAAGAAACACCACAAAACACTGAAGAAACACCACAAAACACTGAAGAGACACCACAAAACACTGAAGAGACACCACAAAACACTGAAGAAACAACACAAAACACTGAAGAAACAACACAAAACACTGAAGAGACACCACAAAACACTGAAGAGACACCACAAAACACTGAAGAAACAACACAAAACACTGAAGAAACAACACAAAACACTGAAGAGACACCACAAAACACTGAAGAAACACCACAAAACACTGAAGAAACACCACACAACACTGAAGAAACACCACAAACACACACTCACTGACGATCCACACAGATTAACTGCACAATCGTTCAGAGGAGCTGAAGTCTCACCTCTCCAAACATCTGGCTGATCTCTGGAGACGTGATGAAGTCTCCTTCTGCTCCCAGCATGTTGTTCCTCACATAGTAACCCTGAAACAGAACAACACTCCAGCTCCAGAGGGACCAGGACCAGGACCAGGACCAGGACCAGGACCAGGACCAGGGACAGGGACAGGACCAGGACCAGGATCAGGACCAGGACCAGGACCAGATCTAGGTCCTCTTGACCAGGACAATATCCATATAACTGTATTTAGTAAAACGGTGATGAACGGATGACACCGTGTCATCTTTTGGTTTGTGAATCAAAACAAACACAATACTCAGAATACAAAGAATGTGGACGATTCCCAAACACAAAACTCCAAGGCACTTTTTCATTTTTAGAAAATTAAGAGCCCTCACAGCAAACGAGTGTATGTAGTGCTTTGGTGCTTGCAACACAATTGTTGTTTTATAAGTGTGTGTCGCCTCTGCTGTGGCTGATTTATTTAAATCAGAAAGATTAATAAATGGGAAGATTTCAAGTTTCTATGTTTCTGAGTTTCTGAGCTGTACGTTTCCATTTTTCAAAGCAATTTATATAAATCACTCATCTGCTTTTTGAAATATCACAGCAGTAATTATGATTAAATTAGAGTAATAAGCAGTAATCAGATGAATTAAGGTAACACGGCTGAGAATCTACCAAAGCACCTTTAAACCTAACAATACTTGTGTCGTCAGACTTTACATATTGAGTTTTCGTAAAAATCAGTTTCACCAAAGAAGAACTCGGCTGTACGAGTTTGACAGGAGTGAAGAAAAGAGCTCACAGTGACAGGGTTCGTAAGCACCTCCCTCATGTACTCGGCCACAGAGATCGGACCTGTCGACCGGATCTTCGACGTCAGGTGTTTGAGCATCGAGTGGCGGGGCTTATCCTCCACAGGTGAACAGGTGCTCAGGGGGCGGAGCCATCGCACTGCAACCACAAACACCACACAGTGTAACCTTTCATGAAACACTGTACAGCGTCTCCATCTGACCTTCGGCGCTGCAGGTGATTACGTAAAGATGAAACGTCGATGTAAACCCTCATTCGTCCAGGTGTGGTCCATCGTAGAAAGGGTTTCAGAGGTTGTCATCCGGACGCCGTTTAAAGATCGAGACGTTTCGACTTTTATCCCAAAGTCATTGTCAATCAGAGAGCTGGTATGGGAACATGGTCTTATATGCTACTCTAAGTACTGGGAGTCCTGCCCCCAGGGAGGAGTCACTGAAACCTGTCTTGTAAGAAAATTGTTTGTTTGTCACCTGGGACTTGATTAATAGGTCTATCTTGTTGATTAATGGTTGGCCTCACCTAGTTTCACCTGTGACTAAGGTCTATTGTTATTGATAGTTGGCTGTAGCTCCCTCCTCACTGCTGATTACCTCATTAGCATTTGACTGGTCTATTGATCTAGACCAAGGTGTCAGGATGCTGTCATAAATTTTGGCTAAATTAAATCTTAAGCCCCCATTCCTGTTTAAAGAAGGATTTTCTCTTTTTACAAAAATGGCTTCCTTAACTCCTCTTTCAAACCAGTTCTTCTCTCTGCTCAAAATCTTCACCTCACTGTCCTCAAACGAGTGATTTGTAGCTTTTAGGTGCAGATGGACCGCACTCTGCGGACCGGTGGCGGAAAATCTTCTGTGTTGGTACAGCCTTTTGTGCAATGGCTGTTTGGTTTCTCCTATGTAACGTTCTTTACAACTATCCTCACTGCACTCTATCGAATAAACTACATTGCTCTGTTTCTCTGTCGGCCTCTTGTCCTTCGGGTGGACCAGTTTCTGTTTAAGTGTGTTGCCTAGTTTGAAATGAACAGGGATGTCGTGTTGTCTAAAAATCCTTTGAAACTTCTCAGACAAGCCCGAGACATAAGGGATAGTGACCCCCCTTCTGCTGAGGTCTTTTTCCTTTCTGTCCTGTTTCTTGGCAATTCTGACTTTGTTGAAGGCCCAGTTGGGGTATCCACAAGCTGAGAGGGCACGTTGGACGTGTTCTTCCTCCTTCTTTCTCCCCTCAGAGCTGGTGGGTACTTCATGGGCTCTATGTTGCAATGTCCTAATCACTCCCAACTTGTGCTGCAGTGGGTGGTTAGAATCGAATAATAGGTACTGGTCTGTGTGTGTGGGTTTCCTGTATACTTCTGTCTGAAGGCTGCCTTCCTCCTCTCTGATTGTGGAGCAATCAAGAAACGACAACCGGTTGTCCTTAGCATCTTCTCGGGTGAACTTAATGTATACATCCAACCCATTGATATGCTCAGAGAACGTTTCCAGCTCTTGTTTCTTGATTATCACAAAGGTATCATCCACGTAACGCAGCCAGAGGCTCGGAGGTGTGCCCAGGAAGGAGGTCAGAGCCTTCTTCTCGAAATGTTCCATATATAGGTTGGCTACGATCGGCGAGACCGGAGAGCCCATAGCACAGCCGTGGATCTGTCTGTAAAAATGTCCCCTGAATTGGAAGTAAGTTGTGTTAAGGCAGATGTCCAATAATTGGCAGATGTGTTCAGGTGTGAGTTTGGTCCTTTCCAGTAGGGTTGAGTCCTCCTGCAGTCGCATCCTCACTGCTGCCACTGCCTCCGAGGTAGGAATACAAGTGAAAAAGGGACACCACATCATCACGAGACCATGTCATCTGGGTCCCATTGTATGTAGCACGGACTCCATCACATACAATGTGGCTAAACACTTAACCACCATCTTGGCGCCGTTAGTGGGGAACTCAGAGCATCATGTGGACAACACACAGCACTTTGTGAGCAAAGTGAGACACCTCCGTATGGACCCAGATGACGTTATGGTCTCATATGATGTGGTGTCCCTTTTTCACTTGTATTCCTACCTCGGAGGCAGTGGCAGCAGTGAGGATGCGACTGCAGGAGGACTCAACCCTACCGAAAGGACCAAACTCACACCTGAACACATCTGCCAATTATTGGACATCTGCCTTAACACAACTTACTTCCAATTCAGGGACATTTTTACAGACAGATCCACGGGCTGTGCTATGGGCTCTCCGGTCTCACTGATCGAGCCAACCTATATATGGAACATTTCGAGAAGAAGGCTCTGACCTCCTTCCTGGGCACACCTCCGAGCCTCTGGCTGCGTGCATGGATGATACCTTTGTGATAATCAAGAAACAAGAGCTGGAAACGTTCTCTGAGCATATCAATGGGTTGGATGTATACATTAAGTTCACCCGAGAAGATGCTAAGGACAACCGGTTGTCGTTTCTTGATTGCTCCACAATCAGAGAGGAGGAAGGCAGCCTTCAGACAGAAGTATACAGGAAACCCACACACACAGACCAGTACTTACTGTTCGATTCCAACCACCCACTGCAGCACAAGTTGGGAGTGATTAGGACATTGCAACATAGAGCCCATGAAGTACCCACCAGCTCTGAGGGGAGAAAGAAGGAGGAAGAACACGTCCAACGTGCCCTCTCAGCTTGTGGATACCCCAACTGGGCCTTCAACAAAGTCAGAAGAGCCAAGAAACAGGACAGAAAGGAAAAAGACCTCAGCAGAAGGGGGGTCACTATCCCTTATGTCTCGGGCTTGTCTGAGAAGTTTCAAAGGATTTTTAGACAACACGACATCCCTGTTCATTTCAAACCAGGCAACACACTTAAACAGAAACTGGTCCACCCGAAGGACAAGAGGCCGACAGAGAAACAGAGCAATGTAGTTTATTCGATAGAGTGCAGTGAGGATAGTTGTAAAGAACGTTACATAGGAGAAACAAAACAGCCATTGCACAAAAGGCTGTACCAACACAGAAGATTTTCCGCCACCGGTCCGCAGAGTGCGGTCCATCTGCACCTAAAAGCTACAAATCACTCGTTTGAGGACAGTGAGGTGAAGATTTTGAGCAGAGAGAAGAACTGGTTTGAAAGAGGAGTTAAGGAAGCCATTTTTGTAAAAAGATAAAATCCTTCTTTAAACAGGAATGGGGGCTTAAGATTTAATTTAGCCAAAATTTATGACAGCCTCCTGACACCTTGGTCTAGATCAATAGACCAGTCAAATGCTAATGAGGTAATCAGCAGTGAGGAGGGAGCTACAGCCAACTATCAATAACAATAGACCTTAGTCACAGGTGAAACTAGGTGAGGCCAACCATTAATCAACAAGATAGACCTATTAATCAAGTCCCAGGTGACAAACAAACAATTTTCTTACAAGACAGGTTTCAGTGACTCCTCCCTGGGGGCAGGACTCCCAGTACTTAGAGTAGCATATAAGACCATGTTCCCATACCAGCTCTCTGATTGACAATGACTTTGGGATAAAAGTCGAAACGTCTCGATCTTTAAACAGCGTCCGGATGACAACCTCTGAACCCCTTTCTACGATAAAGATGAAACAATAATGTGTATATTAGAGTTGACAAAACTATTGAAAATCAGATACTAATCAATACTGAAACTAGTATTGAAGCTAAATACCCACTTGAGATGGTTTATTCTAATATCATAATCTATGTTTGTTTTCTGTGCATTTTTCGCCTGTGAGTCCAAACCACCTTAAAGACAATAAAGAAATGATGAGTCTTGAATCAGACCCTTTATGTTGTAGGTAAACTGTCTCATATTTATTGCCAGCTTTGTTTGTTTTCTTTTAATTTAAAATGTCTTAAATCCTTTTCTTGCCTGCTTTGAATGCACGTTATGCTGATTATCTGTCCTCCTGTCTTGCCACAGATGTACAATTAAGGCTGTGCAATTAATCCTGTATGTAATCGTGATTTCAACTCTATTCAATATCAAAAATCTTGTAAATTGTATCTGCCTTGTCATTGAATTGTAAGTGCTCTGCTATTGCCTCAAAACTTGGAGCAAAGGCACTCTAAAACAGTAATAAAATATATTCGGACTATACTTGTTAATTAATTGTTCGATCAATTATTAATCAAATCATCGTGATAATAATTGTTGCCATAATCGAGCATCTTTATGTACAATCTTTGAAAACCACAAATAAAAACAATTACACAAAAAAATCAGACTCTTTTCGTCACACCAAATAACTTGACAGTTAACTTGACTTTTTCCAGTGAATGCACATGTGAAGCAGCTTGATTTGTTACAAGTTGAGTGACAATTTTACTGTAATTAAAGCTAACTACAGATTGTTATTACAAAATGCCGCTTGTAATTACTTATCAAAAATATCTCTATGTTTTTCTGACCTGCTGCAGATGGACTGAAGACCTGTCGGGCTAAATAAGTTGTTTTAAACCCGAGAAACAGCCTCATTCTGCTGTGTTTGTGCTGCTGCTGTCACCGCTGAGCTGGAGCCATGTGACTTTAACTTTAGCCGCGTTAGCTTCTGTTTGAGTTTAAAACAAAAAACACAAACTAAACCGCGTCTGTAACATCAGCGGAGCACACAGGAAAACGACCGTTAAGGACTATTTCAACGAGATATTTTAGTGCTTTAAATGTCTGACAGTTGTGGAGTTGGAACGGAAACACGAAGCTAACAGTAGCACAAAGCTAACGTCAACAAACGACACAGGAAGCGTGGTTTTCAAAATAAATGATCAGGTTATTTTTGAGTTTCAATTTTTTTTTAATAGTTATTCACATTTATATTTCATATTTATCCTTATATTGTAATTTAACGCGCGTAAATTTGTATATAATCTTATTTTATGTTATATTTTGCATTAAAATGTATTAGTTATGGACTGCAAGACAAACAAATTAAACTAATACATTCAATGTGATTAAAATGAATAAGAAAGGTAAAAAGTTGATTTGAAAGAAAACGTTTTATTTGATTTATTGTTTTATATACCAATCAATGCTTTTGATACATTTTCTACATCCACATTGAGCTTAATTGTTCAGTATAGTATCAGTATAATTTGTATTATGGTGAAGGAATTTGTCATTTATTTTTGTAATTTTATTATTACTACAGTTTTGTTTTGTTTTAATATTATTTATATAACTATAACTATAACTATATATATATATATATATATATATATATATATATATATATATATATATATATATATATATATATATATATATATATATATATATATATATATATATATATATAATTTAAATATTTTTAAAATATATTTTTAAAATAATTTCTTAGTTTGTATAGTGTATAAATAATTTCTTAGTTTGTATAGTTTATAGTATAGTATAGTACAGTACACAAAATAGTTTGTATTTTGTAGACCGGATCCTGCACGGTGACGTCAGCATGCACTTCCGGGTCACGCAGTCTCACGTTGGCTAGAGGGAAAGCATGGCAGCGAAACACAAGCAGAAAAAGCGAGTAAAAGCGTCCAAAATGAGCTTCTCCGGCGCGGACGGAGCCGAGGACGATCCGGGGAACGGAGACCTGAGCGGGGCCGAGGCAGAGGACGAGCCCGGGGCCAAAAGTGGCGGGTTTAACGAGCGAGACGAGTTTAATCTGGAGGAAGTTCTGAAGCTCGGAGGAACTCAGGTGAGACCCTCGTGAAAACATCAACAAGAGCCTGAAAACTCAGAAAACAAGCGTCACAAAACATCAACAGGCTACAAAACATACTACAGGAAACATGTCACAGAAGACAAGCTACAGAAAACAAGCTGTCTTTACATTTTTATATTGTTATTTTTAAGCAACAGTATGTGTCACCACCTTTCCACTTTTCTCCTTTTTTCCACTCTAAGAACGTTTTATAAACAAGACTGTTCCCAAAGCTATAGTTGATAAGACTGAAAACGTTGAAAAAGAAAATAAACAACAACAAAAAACACAGAATCAGAAAAACTATCGACTAAAATGAATACTATAAATTATAATAAAATACATTATACTATTAATAGCCGAAAAAGACACAAAACCATAAAGAATTGTAAAATACACAAAAAGAATTAAAACGAATTTAAAACAACTTAAATATATGAATAAGTAAATAAAAACTAACGCACAGATGGAGCACAGTAAACTGAGGCAGAACTGTTGGCTTTGAGTTATTAGAGCTGCGTGTGTAGGACTTAGACATTTTTGATAATTTGTTCAAACAACATGATGATATTAAACACATACAAATCAAATCACGCACAAACTGAGTTACGCACGTTTAAATTAGTTTCTTCTTTAAGCGATAGAGGTTTTCGCGGTCAATAGTCTGTTAACCGTCTGCATCAACACAGGGCTTTGTGTTGTAGTTTTACTGTATGAGTCATAACAGGGTGTGCCAATATATCAATATATCGTGATACATTATCGAGATAGTGGGCTGCTGTATCGATATCACCCATGAGTAACATTTGATGTAATTTACTGAATTATTTTGTCACAGCGCTATAAGTTGTGTCAAATTGTGGTTTAACAAAGAAAAAAAAGTTAAAATGTATTGATTTCTTAAAAGAGGAGTGACATATCATAGAATCACATGAGCAGTATTGACCTTATTCCACCCACGTTCACCTCCTTGTGCCACAGATCACACTCCTGAAGTGAACGCACTTACGGTTTGACAAGAACTCTGTTCACACTAATGACAAACGAGGGAAAAGTCTTGTCGCTAAAATGTGATAGAAAGGTTAATAATATGAAAAATGCATCATATTTTTCCTTTAAATAAACCATGTGAGATTAATATAAGTTCATAAATACTGCAGTGTCTCAGGTTTGCTCCGTCTTTATGGAATAAATTTACCAATGTGGAGTTTTAGTGAACTCTGTTTTTACTCTGACACATCACACATGTGTGACTTGCTCACTCAGCGCCTGCTGGTGGAGAAATTGTGTATTACAACAGAATAAAGAAAGCAAAATAGAAGACTTTCCAGTGAACCAGGCACCATGTCTTCACTGGGTTAAGGGTTTAGTCGTGGTTAGTCAATTAAGTGTCTGAATGGAGGTGTTGTTTCTCCTCACGTCGGTCATTAGTCTGATTAGGTTGTTGTCTTTAGTTTTATTGGAAATGCAAACAAAGAAAACTGCAGTAAGTGTCAACAGATTAGAAAAAACAATTATACTAGAGCTGTCACTAACGATTATTTCAGTTGTAGCATATTTATGAGCAAAGTGTATTATTGATGAAAACCAGCAATGTTTCAGTCTTTGTGATAAAAGTCTTTTAACGCGTGTTTTAGATTCTTTATAGTTCATTTAACGATGAGCAATTATTATAGTCGATTCTTTTTTATAGTCGACTAGTCACGATTACTGCATTAACCTTTGTCGCCCTAAATTCTACCTTGAATTGTTTGAAAAGGCGTGTGACCCTGTGCTCTTCTAACGGCGCTGTGTGTTTGTGGGATTGTCAGGCGGACTTCGCTCTGCTGTCGTCGGTGGATGAGACGAACGAACTGATCGACGGAGGAAAGAAAGGAGCCATCGACGACCTGGAGGAAGGAGAGCTGGAGAAGTTCATCACCAAACTGGGAATCAGAAGCTACTCCGGCCTCCAGGTGACAGTCCAGGAAATAATCTGTGTTGAATTAGGTCGGAATCAAGCACCAAATATGAATGAATACAGCCCAATTCTCTGCTGTACATTTGGGTAAAAACAAAGATTTCAGTTCCCATGTTATAATCCAGGGCGGTAAAAAGTTAACTGATCAATCGCAACTAATCGATTATAGAAAGAGTTGTCAACTAATTAAGTAATCGAATAATCGTTAATCTATAATCTATAAAGAGACTCCAAACACGGCATGAGCTGAGAAAGGAGATTTAGTTTCTCAGACAGAGCAGAGATCGCTCAAAAATGACACGAGAATTGTGTAAATTTTGTGTTTTTGATGAAAATACCATTTTGTCTGTGACTGTTCTCCTCCAGGACGTCATCGAGCAGCTTCACTTCAGCTTTATCTTTGTCAAATTTAGGGAAAATGTCACATGCACGGCCTTTCGCTTTCTTAACAACTAATCGATGAATCGAAAGAATAAAATTGCTAGACTAATCGATTGCCAAAATAATCATTAGTTGCAGCTTTATTATAACCTTTACCTATTTTTTTCATTGTTTTTTGTTTTATTTTCTTTAACAGATTCATGGAAATGGAACTTTTGTATTGATTTCTTTTAATTTGTTTGTTTTCCAGATTGTTACTGATGAAGAAGCTGCTCCAGAAGAAAAGAAGGAAACCAAAGCCAAGAAATCAGAAAAACAAAACGAGACAAAACAGAAGGACAAGGAGAAAAAGCCCCAAAACATTTCAAATAAGTCGCCCGCCGAAGCTTCCACGGCGGCCGACGACAAACCGAGAGCGTCCGCGGCGAAGAAGCTCAAAGCAACCGTGTTCGAGTTCAGCCAGAGGAGCGTTCTGCTGCTCAAACCCGGAGGAAAGTGGTTCGACAACGACTACGCCTCCGAGTTCAGCGCCTCGGACCAGGACGCCGAGCTCGTCTCCAGGTACAAGGCTCTGGCCCAGCAGCTCCTGGAGAACGAGGTGGAGCTCTACAGAACCAAGAAGAACCTGCAGAAGGGCGCCAACTCGTCCTGGATGAAGACCGTGGTGTCGGCGGGAGTTCTGGCCGACCGGATGGCGGCCATGACGGTTCTGATCCAGGACTCTCCGGTCCACTCTCTGGACCATCTGGAGAACCTGGTGTCGATGGTGAAGAAGAAGGGCAGTCGCCGGATGGGTTTGATGGCCGTGGACACGATTCGAGAGCTTCTGCTTTCGGACCTGCTCCCCGAAAACCGCAAACTCCGGGCGTTCCCGCAGCACCCGTTCGACGAGCTGGAGGAGAAGGCGAGCGGGAACCGAGACTCGAGGGACCGGCGCCTGATCCTGTGGGCCTTCGAGCACCGCCTGAAGCTCCTGGTGGCGGAGTTCGTGGCGGCGCTGGAGACGGTCTCTCACGACACGGTGCTGACGAGCAAAACCAAGGCGCTGATGACGGCGTTCGAGCTGCTGAGCGCGCGGCCGGAGCAGGAGAAGGCGCTCCTGACGCAGCTGGTCAACAAACTGGGCGACCCGGAGTACAAGCTGGCGGCCAAAGCGTCGCACACGCTGGAGACGCTGCTGCACCGACACCCGAACATGAAGAGCGTGGTGTGCGCCGAGGTCGAGAGGCTGCTGTTCAGAGCCAACATCGGAGAGAAGGCCCAGTACTACGCCCTCTGCTTCCTCAGTCAGGTACTGCGCCCTCTGCCTCCTCAGTCAGGTACTGCGCCCTCTGCTTCCTCAGTCAGGTACTGCGCCCTCTGCCTCCTCAGTCAGGTACTGCGCCCTCTGCCTCCTCAGTCAGGTACTGCGCCCTCTGCCTCCTCAGTCAGGTACTGCGCCCTCTGCCTCCTCAGTCAGGTACTGCGCCCTCTGCCTCCTCAGTCAGGTACTGCGCCCTCTGCCTCCTCAGTCAGGTACTGCGCCCTCTGCCTCCTCAGTCAGGTACTGCTCCCTCTGCTTCCTCAGTCAGGTACTGCTCCCTCTGCTTCCTCAGTCAGGTACTCGCGCCTCTGCCTCCTCAGTCAGGTTCTGCGCCCTCTGCCTCCTCAGTCAGGTACTGCGCCCTCTGCTTCCTCAGTCAGGTACTGCGCCCTCTGCTTCCTCAGTCAGGTACTGCGCCCTCTGCTTCCTCAGTCAGGTACTACGCCCTCTGCCTCCTCAGTCCTCAGTCAGGTACTGCGCCCTCTGCCTCCTCAGTCCTCAGTCAGGTACTGCGCCCTCTGCCTCCTCAGTCAGGTACTGCGCCCTCTGCCTCCTCAGTCCTCAGTCAGGTACTGCGCCCTCTGCCTCCTCAGTCAGGTACTGCGCCCTCTGCCTCCTCAGTCCTCAGACAGGTACTGCGCCATCTGCATCCTCAGTCAGGTACTGCGCCTCTGCCTCCTCAGTCCACAGTCAGGTACTGCGCCCTCTGCCTCCTCAGTCAGGTACTACGCCCTCTGCCTCCTCAGTCCTCAGTCAGGTACTGCGCCCTCTGCCTCCTCAGTCCTCAGTCAGGTACTGCGCCCTCTGCCTCCTCAGTCAGGTACTGCGCCCTCTGCCTCCTCAGTCAGGTACTGCGCCCTCTGCCTCCTCAGTCAGGTACTGCGCCCTCTGCCTCCTCAGTCAGGTACTGCGCCCTCTGCCTCCTCAGTCCTCAGTCAGGTACTACGCCCTCTGCCTCCTCAGTCAGGTACTGCGCCCTCTGCCTCCTCAGTCAGGTACTGCGCCCTCTGCCTCCTCACTCAGGTACTGCGCCCTCTGCCTCCTCAGTCCTCAGTCAGGTACTGCGCCCTCTGCCTCCTCAGTCAGGTACTGCGCCCTCTGCTTCATAGTTTAAATATATTTTTGCCACACCCCCTTTTAGTCGATTAATTGGTAGGCCCAGTACTACGCCCTCTGCTTCCTCAGTCAGGTACTGCGCCCTCTGCCTCCTCAGTCAGGTACTGCGCCCTCTGCTTCCTCAGTCAGGTACTGCGCCTTCTGCCTCCTCAGTCAGGTACTACGCCCTCTGCCTCCTCAGTCAGGTACTGCGCCCTCTGCCTCCTCAGTCAGGTACTGCGCCCTCTGCCTCCTCACTCAGGTACTGCGCCCTCTGCCTCCTCAGTCCTCAGTCAGGTACTGCGCCCTCTGCCTCCTCAGTCAGGTACTGCGCCCTCTGCTTCATAGTTTAAATATATTTTTGCCACACCCCCTTTTAGTCGATTAATTGGTCGATGAAGCAGGACTTTAGTCCAGTGGTTCTCTTTTTCTCCCAGTGACCCATATTTTACCCGTTCACGTGGTTAGCGACCCAACCATCCTTCTCCTACTCAGGGAGCAACTGTCTTTGAAGAAAAAATATAATAATTTTCTGTTTAATAAATAATTCTTAAAATGATTAAGAAGTTCACATAACAATAATGATTATAAAATACTTTTTATAAGTGATTAAAATTCAATTCCCTAATTAGAATTTACAAAATCTAGTTCCAACCTCTAGTCTAAAAATTCTTGGGGACCCCCTCACAATCTTTGGGAATGACTGCTTTAGTCGAGTCCAGCCCTAGAAGCTGCTGTTGGAGTGACGCCGTCTGAAGCTCCTGTTCTGCTCCGGTGCAGGTGATTCTGAGCCGAGAGGACGCAGACCTGGCGGCGCGGCTCATCGGGATCTACTTCTCGTTCTTCCGCTGGTGCGTGAAGCGGCGGCAGGTGCAGAGTAAGATGCTGAGCGCGCTGCTGAGCGGCGTCAACCGGGCGTATCCTTTCGCGCCGGCGGGAGACGAGGCCGTGAAGAGCCACATGGACACGCTGTTCTCCGTCGTCCACGCCGTCAAGTTCAACACGGCGGTGCAGGCGCTCATGCTGCTGTACCAGGTCATGGACTCGCAGCAGAGCGTGTCCGACCGCTACTACGGCGCCCTCTACAGGTGAGAGTCTGCATCTGAGGCTCCTGAGCGGGTTTAACACGAAAACTAAAGCCGTGCTTCCACTGGCCCCTCACACGGTTCACTCTGGAGCCCCAGTGTTTCTCCTGGTGTTTCTCCTGGTGTTTCTCCTGGTGTTTCTCCTGGTTTAACCCTGGTGTTTCTCCTGGTGTTTCTCCTGGTTTAACCCTGGTGTTTCTCCTGGTTTAACCCTGGTGTTTCTCCTGGTTTAACCCTGGTGTTTCTCCTGGTGTTTCTCCTGGTTTAACCCTGGTGTTTCTCCTGGTTTAACCCTGGTGTTTCTCCTGGTTTAACCCTGGTGTTTCTCCTGGTTTAACCCTGGTGTTTCTCCTGGTGTTTCTCCTGGTTTAAACCTGGTGTTTATCTCCACAGGAAGCTGTTGGACCCGGGCCTGTCGGGTTCCTCTCGTCAGGGCATGTTCCTGAACCTTCTGTACAAGTCGGTGAAGTCGGACACGGTGCTGCGGCGCGTGAAGGCGTTTGTGAAGCGGCTGCTGCAGGTCAGCGCCGAGCAGAGCCCCAGCTTCGTGTGCGGAGCCTTGTTCCTCCTGTCGGAGATCCTGAAGACCAAACCAGCGCTGCAGAGCCTCCTGCAGAGCTGCCAGGTGAGACCCTGCCGTCTGTTACTCCCTGAACGGTTTGTTTACCTCCTCCTGCGACAAAAACTCTCACTTTACACATTTGTGACGTCAAAAGTAGAGCTCCAGAGAAACCATTTTTTCCCATTTTTGTTTTTTGATCAGTTTGTTCTCTCAACATTTAGACTTTCATGTGGAAACAACAAACGTGTCCAATCTGCTCCTAAAGATGTTTAATTATTTCATTTAATCCACTTAATCTTTAGATTTTTGTTTTCTCCAAGTGCATTTTTGTCCCACAGAGACAAAGATGAGCCGTAAAGCAGCTCCTGCACCAAACAGTACAATCTGGACTCAACAAGATTCTGACACGACGACACAAGGATTTGTTTATCTATTTCTAAGCCTGATTTTATTCATGTTTTAGACAAAAAAAATTGGCAAATGTTTCATTTTTGGCCATTTTTCAGTCGATCCAAAATCCCCTCTGTACGTTCTTTTGTTACTAATACAAAATGAACCAAGAAGTCACATGATCAGTTTGAAAATCCACGCTAATTGAAAATGAATGAGAATGAGAGATCCTTTAATTGTCCCACAATGGGGAAATTCCAGAAGAAGCAGCCGTTTCCAGCGCTAACAAAACTCTCAGAAAAGAAAAACAAGAACAGTATAGCAAGCAAACATTAATACACAGTATACAACAGATATTGTGAATACGGTACACGTGGTCACGTGATGGAATTTTTTCAGTGGATAAAGGACAGGGTCACAAACAAGAAGATAGAGGGCGGTGTGTGCACAATGTTATCTCATGTTTATGTTGCTGGGTCGGTCTGACTCGGGTTCTTCCAGCCACCTGCATTCTCAAGGTCCGGGATAAGGGGAAAACCAAGGGAGGGAGGGCAGAAAAATACATTTTAATACATTTGTTGATCAGGAATTTATACAGATCAATAAACCAATCATTTCTGGTCTCTCCGAGTAGCCATTCGTTGTTTCATTGAGTTACTCCGTCTTTAACCGTCTCTCTCTAATTGTCCAACGGCTTTCAGCACTTCCATGGTCCGAGACAAGATGTTACGATTCAGATCCATGAGCTGTGCCAGTCCGTGGTCCAGTCTTTGCTCAAGTCTTAATATCCTTTCACTCAGTTCCACAAACTTTGTTTTGTTGTTGTCAGACAGGTTTTGGGTGAATTCTCCTGTCTGGCAGATATTCCGATAGACAAAGGCGATTCCAAGCCCCAATAGTAGAAAGCCCGCTATCATAAATCCAAATATAAATAGATCTTCTACATCTTCGACCTGCAAGGGCTCGATGCATAGGATCTGCCAGGTGTTGTACCAATTATCCCGTACGAATCCAGCCATGTCTGTTCCGTCAGGGCACCGTGCCTCACCCGGAGAGGCTTTGCGTTGGGAGAAAATCTCCCAACGCAAAGCCAGTCGTCAAAAACACACCTGGAGCTGCGTTTAGCTTCATTCATTCATTCTTCTTCCTGCGTCAAAACACATCTGAACTCCCTCGACGTGTGACGCGTCTCCAAGAATCCTCTGCTCTGTTTTTAAGTCCATAACTCATCGTCAGAATGTGAACATTTCTATTCAAGATCATTCCAACTGCGTCAGCAAAGAGGAACACGGCTCACAGAACACGCAGTGCGCGTTTTAAATGTGTGTAATTCCCTCTGCAGCCAGAAGATGGAGCCAAAGCTAAGCTACTCTGGCGTCTCCCAAGGCTGTGATAGTTATATTATATCTTTTTGTAAAAACACTTTATTTTTTAGTTCTGTGTCATGAGACGTCAAAGATACTCCAGAGCAGGTTTAAAGGACCATAACAGAACAACTAATGCATTATATTTGTTCTTTAAAAGACTTGATTTCAGGATATTTATCTTTAATTTCTGACGTTTTGACCGGTTAAAGTTAATTAAGACCATTTATTTGACTAGATTATTTGACTTGTTTTAAACAGTTTCTGACTTGTTTAGTTTCTTGCATCTCGTGTTTAGTTTCTTGTGTCTCATGTTTAGTTTCTTGTGTCATGTTTAGTTTCTTGCGTCTCATGTTTAGTTTTTCTCATGTTTAGTTTCTTGTGTCTCATGTTTAGTTTCTTGTGTCTCATGTTTAGTTTTTCTCATGTTTAGTTTCTTGTGTCTCATGTTTAGTTTCTTGCGTCTCATGTTTAGTTTTTCTCATGTTTAGTTTCTTGCGTCTCATGTTTAGTTTCTTGCGTCTCATGTTTAGTTTGTCTCATGTTTAGTTTCTTGCGTCTCATGTTTAGTTTGTCTCATGTTTAGTTTCTTGTGTCTCGTGTTTAGTTTCTTGTGTCTCATGTTTAGTTTGTCTCATGTTTAGTTTCTTGCGTCTCAAGTTTAGTTTGTCTCATGTTTAGTTTCTTGCGTCTCATGTTTAGTTTGTCTCATGTTTAGTTTCTTGCGTCTCATGTTTAGTTTGTCTCATGTTTAGTTTCTTGCGTCTCATGTTTAGTTTGTCTCATGTTTAGTTTCTTGTGTCTCGTGTTTAGTTTGTCTTATGTTTAGTTTCTTGCGTCTCATGTTTAGTTTGTCTCATGTTTAGTTTCTTGCGTCTCATGTTTAGTTTGTCTCATGTTTAGTTTCTTGCGTCTCATGTTTAGTTTGTCTCATGTTTAGTTTCTTGCGTCTCGTGTTTAGTTTCTTGCGTCTCGTGTTTAGTTTCTTGTGTCTCATGTTTAGTTTCTTGTGTCTCATGTTTAGTTTGTCTCATGTTTAGTTTCTTGTGTCTCATGTTTAGTTTGTCTCATGTTTAGTTTCTTGTGTCTCATGTTTAGTTTGTCTCATGTTTAGTTTCTTGCGTCTCATGTTTAGTTTCTTGTGTCTCATGTTTAGTTTCTTGCGTCTCATGTTTAGTTTGTCTCATGTTTAGTTTCTTGTGTCTCATGTTTAGTTTCTTGTGTCTCATGTTTAGTTTCTTGCGTCTCATGTTTAGTTTGTCTCATGTTTAGTTTCTTGTGTCTCATGTTTAGTTTGTCTCATGTTTAGTTTCTTGTGTCTCATGTTTAGTTTCTTGCGTCTCATGTTTAGTTTGTCTCATGTTTAGTTTCTTGTGTCTCATGTTTAGTTTCTTGTGTCTCGTGTTTAGTTTCTTGTGTCTCATGTTTGGTTTCTTGTGTCTCATGTTTAGTTTGTCTCATGTTTAGTTTCTTGTGTCTCGTGTTTAGTTTCTTGCGTCTCATGTTTAGTTTGTTTCATGTTTAGTTTGTCTTATGTTTAGTTTCTTGTGTCTCGTGTTTAGTTTCTTTGTCTCGTGTTTAGTTTCTTTGTCTCGTGTTTAGTTCGTCTCATTTACTTTCTTCTTTTCCACATGAGTCACATCAGTCATCAACACTCAATCAATCGAATCTCATCAAAAATGCTCAAAATCCAGATACAAAATGATAAACTCACGTCATTTTAAGCTCTTACTTACATTTCTCGTGTCTCTGTTCAGGACGGAGACGAGGAGACGTTTAGAGACCAGCCCGAGGAGGACGAGGCTCAGAGGGAGGAGGACGAGGAGGAGCGCTTTGTGGACGCAGACAAACCCCAGCAGCCCCAGCAGGACAGGCCCAGTGCATCATGGGTACATCACCACAACATGGAGGGTACGACACACAAGCATCGTCACCTGGATTAAAGCATGAGTTTCTTGCGTCACATGTTTAGTTTCTTGTCTCATGTTTAGGTTCTTCATCTCGTGTTTAGTTTCTTCGTCCCGTGTTTAGTTTCTTTGTCCTGTGTTTAGTTTCTTCATCTCGTGTTTAGTTTCTTTGTATTGTGTTTAGTTTCTTGTGCCACGTGTTTAGTTTCTTCGTCTAATGTTTAGTTTCTCCGTCCCGTGTTTACTTTCTTCGTCCCGTGTTTAGTTTCTTCGTCCCGTGTTTAGTTTCTTCGTCCCGTGTTGTTTCTTCATCTCGTGTTTAGTTTCTTTGTATTGTGTTTAGTTTCTTGTGTCTCGTGGTTAGTTTCTTCTTCTAATGTTTAGTTTCATGTTGAGTTTCTTTTTCCTTGTGTTTAATTTCTAGTCGCATGATTAATTTCTTGGGTCTCGTGTTTAGTTTATTCGTCTCATGTTTAGTTTCTTCATCTCATGTTTAGTTTCTTGTCTCATGTTTAATTTCGTGGGTCTAATGGGTATTTCCGTGTGTCTCATGTTTAGTTTCTTCGTCTCATGTTTAGTTTCTTCGTCTCATGTTTAGTTTCTTCATCTCATGTTTAGTTTCTTGTGTCTCCTCTTTAGTTTCTTCGTCTCATGTTTAGTTTCTTCATCTCATGTTTAGTTTCTTATGTCTCATGTTTAGTTTCTTCATCTCATGTTTAGTTTCTTGCGTCTGATGTTTAGTTTCTTCTTTCCTCTTGTGTTTCAGGAGGGAAAAGCGCTCACTCGTACGATCCTCTGCACAGGAATCCTCTGTTCTGTGGAGCCGACCACTCCTCGCTCTGGGAACTGCACCAGGTAAAGAACCACACAGGGTAAAGAACCACACAGGGTAAAGAACCACACAGGGTAAAGAACCACACAGGGTAAAGAACCACACAGGGTAAAGAACCACACAGGGTAAAGAACCAGGTAAAGAACCAGGTAAAGAACCACACAGGGTAAAGAACCACACAGGGTAAAGAACCAGGTAAAGAACCACACAGGGTAAAGAACCAGGTAAAGAACCAGGTAAAGAACCGCACCAAGTAAAGAACTGCACAGGGTAAAGAACCAGGTAAAGAACCACACAGGGTAAAGAACCACACAGGGTAAAGAACCACACAGGGTAAAGAACCACACCGGGTAAAGAACCACACCGGGTAAAGAACCACACAGGGTAAAGAACCACTCAGGGTAAAGAACCACACAGGGTAAAGAACCACACAGGGTAAAGAACCGCACCAAGTAAAGAACTGCACAGGGTAAAGAACCAGGTAAAGAACCACACAGGGTAAAAAAAACAGGTAAAGAACCAGGTAAAGAACCGCACAAAGTAAAGAACCACAACGTTCACAAGAATTATGCAATTGATCCACCTTCTCGGCAAAGAAAAACTACGAAAAGTAAGTTCATCCAGTGCAGAGAGAGTTCCTCCAGGCAAATGGGAACATCCGGGTCACAGGTCAGGGTCGTGATGGAGTTCACAGGAACCTTTCAGCTGATCCTGGAGCAGCTGCAGGAGCGTCTGAAGGAGCTGCTCCAGGATCAGCCGAGGGACTGGTTTGTACAGATTGTTGTCGTGTGAAAAGTGTTTTCAGTCGCTCTGAGTCGACTCTGAGAGTCGTGTGATTAAAGACTGTTGTGTTTCATTTCAGGAAATTTAATTGAGTGACTGCCTATGCCTATAGGCAGTCACTATTTGTTCTTGTATTTTCCGGTTTTTCGGCACGTTTCACAGGCCACAGTTTTTCAATTCTTTTAAATGTTTTTGCATTTTTCAATAGTTCCTAGTCTTCTAATGTCTGCTATTACTTTTGGTACATGTACCTTTTGTAGTTTTTTCATAATTTGCCGAGCAATTTTTCCCTATCTCTTACAGTGGAAGCCTTTCTGTTGGTCCTCTACAGGAAATGTTGCTGTTTAAACTGTTTCAGGCGGGTGCACGGTGGCAGAGCGGCTAGAGCTTCTGCCTCCCAATAAGGAGGTGTGGGTTCGAATCCCAGACCAGACCAATATCACACAAATTCAATTGCGCAGTCACTCGCAATAGCTTCAGCTATTGCAACAGCATCTAGTTTAAATCTGTTTCTTTGTTTTTGTCACAGCTTTCAGTGCATTTTCATCCATCAGTGTCTCTGTTCGCCAAAACCATCCTCCAGGTAAGACCGGCCTGAACCAGGACCAGGACTGAATCAGGTCTAAACCAGGACCAGGACTGAACCAGGCCTAAACCAGGTCTAAACCAGGACTGAACCAGGTCTAAACCAGGAATAAACCAGGACTGAGCCAGGACTGAACCTGGACCAGTACTAGGACTGAACCAGGTCTAAAGTACGACTGAACCAGGTCTCGTTTCAGGGCGACAGTATCTCGTACTCTGGAGATCCGCTGCAGGATTTCACTCTGATCCGGTTTTTGGACAGATTCGTGTTCAGAAATCCCAAACAGCTCAAGGGAAAACGTGAGACACTTTTTTTATCTCAATTCGACGTTTATGTTCCGTTTACTCCTTTTTGAGCCGCGTGATCGAAAGCCCCCGATCTGTTCTGCTTCCAGAGAACACGGATTGCGTTTTGCTGCAGCCGAAGAAAACCAGGGCGCCGTCGTCTCTTCCAGGTCAGAGGTCAAACCCGCTCGCGCCGTCGACTCCGAGCCTGTTCTGGAGCTCAAATGATCCGTGTGTGTTTTTCAGTGAACTGCGAGGAGTTCGTGTCCAAAGACGAGAGCCAGATCCCCGTGGACCAGATCTTCTTCCACCGGTGAGTCTTCCATCTTAAAGGGCGTATGACGGGTTTTTATGATTTTCTAATTTTGACTTTATTCAGTGCATTAACACCTGTTGTAAATATATATAATAGTTTTACACCAATCAGGTCGCTGTTTGTGGAGAAAAGTTGAAAAATATGTTGAAAATTACAGGAAGTAAACAAACTGATGACATCACACTGGGGAGACAAACTTTATACACGATTTACACAAAATAAACTACTTTTTTGACCCTTTAAACATTAATTCAACTAAATAAATATGTTCAAATGTATTTTTATTTGTCGGGTAAAAGAACTGATGACATTAGATGAGTTTTAGCCCAGTTTACAGTGTGGTTGCTATGGTAATTTCCTAGTGTGATGTCATTATTTACAACCAGGAAGTGAAATTAAAACGTATAAAACTGCTAAACCGGGATAACATTTGTAAAGAATTTTAGCAAAACTTGAAATATATTTATCTTAACTGCATTTTAGGTAAATGAGTGTCCAACCTGTCACGGGCCCTTTAAAGTCCACATGACGGCTCTCAAAATGTTCTAATTCTGACTTGGTTCGGTGGGAGGGCACCTGTGGCAAATATTTATTACAGTTTTGCGTCTGTGAAGTTGCAGTTTGTGAAGGAATTTGGAAAAATAAATGTTTAAAAAGACAGGAAGTGATTGAGTTCTGAAATGGAATCCCTCCCTCTGTGATGTCATCAAAAAGCGACGGGCCGTGAAAAATACAAATACAATTTACACACAACGGACACAAATTTTTGACACTTTACGGCAGGGGTGTCCAAACTTTTTCCATCGAGGGCCACATATTGAAATATAGACCAAGCGGAGGGCCACAAATCAATCGTGAAACGTTAAAAAAAGCTGCATTTATCTGATGTTTTAAGCACCACCACATCTACATTCAGTCTCAGTGCCTTAATATAAAGTCTGTGTTGCATCAAAATGTTAGTTATTTAGGTTGGAATTGTAGAAAATCTGAAATTTGCTTTAAAACTACTTCTCAGGACAATGTGGGCCAGTTCACCAGGAAGACTAAGGGCCAAGAAAAATTGGTCTGAGGGCCGCATTTGGCCCCCGGGCCTTAGTTTGGACGTGACTGCTTTAAAGTGTCATTCAACAAAATGGGTGATTATTATTAGTAAAATCATAACTATTGTGTCATTTATACGGGTGTTGTCCATGTTTTTAAAATGGTTGCTATGGTAACAGTTGTAGAATTACCGCTAACTCATGTCCAACCAGGAAGTGACATCATAAACATTACAATAACTGTCAAACTGGGTCAAACTGAGTCAGAATTAGAAAAACACACGAGCTCCTTCATGTCGACGTCGGAGAAAAACGTTCAGAGACTCCGGAGGTTGCTGTTTGATTTTACAGCGAGAGGAAGGAGGAGTTTAACCGCGTCATTGTACAAAAGGCTTCATCTCGACATCGAGTTTTAAAAATCAATAAGTTTCGACTGTCATCCAAAAGTCATTTTCAATCTGAGGAGCTGGAGAAGAGTTCCAAACGTAACTACGGTTCTATGAATCCACCTGTTGGGAGGAGTTTCCCTGAAAGTAACCCTCCTGTGTTTAATAACCCATAAATCATTACTATCAATGTTGAACTTCAGCCTCGACTTTCTAAAGTTTTACTGCGGGATCTTCTGTGGCACTTGGTGAAACAAAACAAACATGTCGTTGTCAAACTGATGTGTTTGGTGCGTTATGAGAATCAGAATCAGAATCAGAATCAGAAATTGTTTATTGCCATTGTCAGTGAAATTCACAAACGTAGGAACTTGCTTCGGCGTAGGTGCAACATAAAGCAAAGGATAAAATATAAAAAATATATAAAAAGGCATGCATAAAATTAAGAATAAAATAGACTAAGATAGACTATATACAGAATGTACAGTTGGCAGACAGTGCCATGTGCAAATGAGTAGTGCAAATAGATTGTTCTTAAATAGTATTATTGTTGAAGTGACAGGTGTTACAAAGTGTTCATGAGTCCAACGGCAGAGGGAAAGAAACTGTTCTTGTGGCGGGAGGTTCTGGTCCGGATGGACCGTAGCCTCCTGCCCGAGGGGAGTGGCTCAAATAGTCCATGTCCAGGGTGAGAAGGGTTAGCTGTGATCCGACCTGCTCGTCCCCGAGTCCTGGAGACGTACAGGTCCTGGACAGATGGAAGGCTGCAGCCGATCACCTTCTCAGCAGAGCGCACAATGCGCTGTAGTCTCTGTTTGTCCCTGGCTGTGGCTCCAGCACCACACGGTGATGGAGGAGGTGAGGATGGACTCGATGATGGCCGTGTAGAACTGCACCATCATCTGCGCCGGCAGCTTGGCTTTCCTCAGCTGCCGCAGGAAGTACATCCTCTGCTGGGCCTTCTTGATGATGGAGCTGATGGTCGGCTCCCACTTGAGGTCCTGAGTGATGGTGGTGCCAAGGAAGCGGAAAGAGTCCACGGTGGTGATGGGAGAGTCTGTCAGGCGAGGGGGCAGGGGGCTGAGACTTTCCTGAAGTCCACGATCATCTCCACTGTCTTCTGGGCGTTGAGCTCCAGGTTGTTGGTGCTGCACCAGGACACCAGCCGGTCCACCTCCCTCCTGTAGACAGACTCATCGCCGTCCGAGATGAGTCCGATGAGGGTGGTGTCGTCTGCAAACTTGATCAGTTTTACAGAGTCGTGGCTGGAGTTGCAGCAGTTGGTGTACAGGGAGAAGAGCAGAGGAGAAAGTACACAGCCCTGTGGAGTTCCTGTGTTGATAGTCCGAGTCTCTGAGACATTCTTCCCCAGCCGCACGCACTGCCTCCGGTCCGTCAGGAAGTCAGTGATCCACCTGCAGATGGAGTCAGGCACGTGGAGCTGAGAGAGCTTGTCCTGGAGCAGAGCAGGGATGATGGTGTTGAATGCAGAGCTGAAGTCCACAAACAGGACCCTGGCGTAGGTTCCCGGGAGTCCAGATGCTTCAGGATGAAGTGGAGGGCCAGGTTGATGGCGTCGTCTACAGATCTGTTGGCTCTGTAGGCGAACTGCAGTGGGTCCAGGGCGGAGGAGGTGAAGGACTTGAGATGGGGCAGGACCAGGCGCTCAAAGGACTTCATGGCGACAGGCGTCAGCGCCACAGGCCTGAAGTCATTAAGTCCAGTGATCCGGGGCTTCTTGGGAACAGGGACGATGATGGGCGACTTGAAGCAGGCTGGGACATGGCATGACTCAGGAGGTGTTAAAAATGTCTGTGAAGACAGGAGTCAGCTCGTCCGCACAGTGTCTCAGGGTGGCGGGGAGACACCGTCTGGTCCAGCAGCTTTCCGGGGTTGGACTTCCGAAACTGTTTCCTTACATTGTCCCTGTGTAGTGAAAGGCCAGTGGGGGAGGTGGGGGGCCCCGGGGTGTGGTTGGCAGAAATGTGGATTGGAGTGAGATAGGTGGGGAGGGGTTGAGATTTGAATCGTGAATAGAAGGAGGCGAGCTGTTCAGCGAGTTTCTGGTCGTCAGCAGCATGGGGGCTTTGGGCTTGTAGTTGGTGATCTGCCTAAGTCCCTCCAAACCGCCGAGGCGTTGTTAGCAGAGAAAGACTGCTTTAGGCGCGTGTTGTACAGAGATCTAGCTCTTGACACCTCCTTGCTAAATCTGTACTTAGCACCTTTGTAGCTCTCTCTGTCCCTGGCTCTGAAAGCTGCCTCCTTCTGCTGCCTGAGCTGCCTCAGTTTGGGTGTGAACCAGGGCTTGTCATTGTTATAAATCACCCTGGTGCGTGTGGGAATGATACTGTCCTCACAGAATTGGATGTATGACGTCACAGTGTCCGTGTACTCATCCAAACCATCCGTGGCAGTTTTGAACACATCCCAGTCTGTAATGTCCAAACACGCGCGGCGTAGGTTCCTCCACTGCCTCGCTGGTCCACTTCTTAGAAGTCCTCACTACAGGTTTGGAGAGCTTCAGCCTCTGTCTGTACGTGGGGATCAGGTGGATCATGGCGTGATCTGAGAACCCTAGGGCAGCACGAGGAACCGCACGGAAGGAGTCACTCACTGTAGTGTAACAGTGATCTAGCGTGTTCTGCTCTCTGGTCGGGCATTTAATAAACTGTCTGTACTTTGGTAGTTCCTGGCTGAGATTACCCTTGTTAAAATCCCCGAGGATGATCAACAAGGAGTCCGGGAAGTCCTGCTCCGTATTCAAACCCGCTCCGCTAACACGCGCTGTGCCTCGTGTACGTTCGCGCATGGCGGGATGTAAACAGCGGCGAGAATGAATGAAGCGAACTCACGTGGAGAGTAGAATGGTTTACAGTTAATGAAGAGATATTCCAGATCAGGAGAGCAGAGTTTGGAGATCACAGTCACATCGGAGCACCAAGCGTTGTTGATGAAGAAACAGACTCCACCGCCTTTTGTTTTTCCCCCGGAGAGATCCCTTTGTCTGTCGGCGCGGAGGAGCTGGAATCCCTCCAAATGGAGCGCGCAGTCCGGGATCGACTCGCTGAGCCACGTCTCCGTGAAACACAAAACAGAAGACGAAGAAAAGTCTCTGTTCCTCTTCATCAGCAGCGCCAGTTCGTCCATCTTGTTGCTGAGTGAGCGGACGTTGGAGAGGAAAATCCCAGGTAAGGGCGTACGCGGCGCCGCGAAGGCGCACGAGAGCCCCGCCGCTTTCCTCTTCTGCGGCGTCTCACTCTTTTGGCCAAAACTAGCGCTAAGTCTGCAGCAGACACTAAAAAAACTGGAAATAAGTCCGTGGGGGCAGAAGTTTTGATGTTTAAGAGCTCTTCACGGGTGTAAGACAGAAACTAACCGTCAGATTTAAGGAACGTGTACTATGAGGTTGTTAGCATGTGTGCTCATATTGACGCTAATCGCTAACGCTAACAATCTACACGAAACACTTACAGGTGTAATGTTTCTAACTCTGCTCTGGAGTTACTGTCGTGTGTTCAGTGGTTTCCGTCGTCAAAACAGCCCTGGATTTTCATAGTTTGTGGCGTTCAGTGGCTAATGCTAACTGTCCCATTGAACACGCTCTAGTGCTAACTCATGGAATGGCAGTGTTTTCTTCCAGACACTGGAGGGGTCTGTATTCTGTGGTTTCTCTGCACAGATCGTTTTGCTCGGTGTTTCCTCGGCTCATGTTGAACGGTTTAGAGTCGAGTGTCAGACTTTGTCTTTTGTTGCAGTTTCTTCCGAAAGCGTCGGGAGCAGCAGCCGAGCCGCAGACCTCGCCCCGAAGGAGACGATGACGACATCGAGGACGTGGACGACGACGAGTTCGAGAAGATCCTGGGTCAGAGGTCACACAGGGGTCACACAGAGGTCATAGAGTGGGGGTCACATAGAGGGGTCACAAAGTGGTCACTCTGAGGTCACACAGAGGTCACACAGGGGTCACACAGGGGTCATAGAGTGGTTAAACTGGGGTCACACAGAGGGTTCACTCAGAGGTCACAGAGGGGTCACACAGAGGTCACACTGGGCTGTAATGTGGGCCGGGCTGAGGATCTGGGCCGGGGCTGTAATGTGGGCCGGGCTGAGGATCTGGGCCGGGGCTGTAATGTGGGCCGGGCTGAGGATCTGGGACGGGGGCTGTAATATGGGCCGGGGCTGTAATGTGGGCCGGGGCTGTAATGTGAGCCGGGCCTGTAATGTGGGCCGGGGCTGTAATGTGGGCCGGGCTGAGGATCTGGGCCGGGGCTATAATGTGGGCCGGTGCTGTAATGTGGGCCGGGCTGAGGATCTGGGCCGGGGCTGTAATGTGGGCCGGGCTGAGGATCTGACGCCGGGGCTGAGGATCTGGGCCGGGGCTGTAATATGGGCCGGGGCTGTAATGTGGGCCGGGCTGAGGGTCTGGGCCGGGGCTGTAATGTGGGCCGGGCTGAGGGTCTGGGCCGGGGCTGTAATGTGGGCCGGGCTGAGGATCTGGGCCGGGGCTGTAATGTGGGCCGGGCTGAGGATCTGGGCCGGGGCTGTAATGTGGGCCGGGCTGAGGGTCTGGGCCGGGGCTGTAATGTGGGCCGGGCTGAGGGTCTGACGCCGGTGTTTCTCCTCAGACTCGTGTGAAGGAGACTCGTTCTACGCTCAGCTGAAGGAGGACCAGCTGGACTTCGCCGGGTGAGTCCCTGCCCCTCGTTCACCACAAACTCCTCTGTGGCTCGTGTCGACGTCATGTTTTAGTTTCACCATTGAACAATTATCTAGGATGTCTCTGTGACAGGTTAAACGTCACATTTCACTAAAACACAGTGAACATGATTCTATTTAAGATTCTCTGGTGTCTCCCTGGGTTCACCTGCGGGGCGGGGGTTGACCGTGTGCACCTGTCGAAATATTGGCCCATAGCTTTATATTTCTTAGTTATCATAATTGCATTGCTTTTTAAAATGTTAGTTAATGCTACTTAAAAGGATTAAATGTCTTTAAAAAGTCGTATAAACACATCTCAGGGAATCTGGCCTTTGGTAAATGTTACTTATAGTTAGTTTTATTTAATGTCATTCAGGCCTTACTTTATTATTTCTCTTTCTCTTACAAACCATGCACCGCTCAATTTACCAGTGAAAAAAACAATACTAACAGCTTCAAACTGCGAGGGTTCATTTACCTTTTGTCAACTTCAAATGCCACAAGCAGGAACAAACACACATGTTTTTACCGTTCACACTGGAGTTTGAGCTGGGACAGTCCCGTGGCGCTTTGGGTGACTGTTAGGTGGAAAAGCGCTCTATAAATAAAAATTCTTCTTCTTCTTCGTGTCGTGATCGTCGCTGCCGGATGCGCGGGGCGTCTTTTGATCCACGGGTCATCATCATCATTAATTGCGGCTCGGGTTGGAGCTGGTTGTAACGTGCGTCTTTGCATTTTGCGGCGTCTAAATTCATTTCCTGGTTGGGCTCGTTGCTCAAAATGAAACTGATCTGAATAAAATACACATAATTTTGTAGCTGAACACAGAGGACGAGAACTGTTAGTGTTCACTGTCCTGTTGTACAAATGTGTTTGTGCAAATCCAAACTACAGTGTGAGCAGTTTTTATCCAAATCAAAGTAAGACATTTTGTTGTTTGTGGAAGAAATCAGCCTTTGTGATTTGCAAATTACATCCATTAAAAACGCATTTTTGTGTGGATTTGGTTTAATTGTGCAGCTCTGGCCTTTAAGAGGTAAATAAAGTCATCTGCTCAGAGGCTTCAGAGGCTAAACATCAGGAGAAAAAGTGTGTTTGAACAGACAGCTGCATTAAAGACACAAACAGTCACCAGAACAACATTTCACAAAAACACAGGGACGAGCTCAACAATATTTATCACTGTATCACTCCGACTTCGGTGAAATGATTTAATTTTGCTTCTTAAACCGTCCTGATCATGACCCTGTTGTTGTTTTGATTGTTCTGCTGTTTGTTCGGGTTGTTCTGCCGTTTGTCCCGCCCACTCTCGAGCCTCCGCGTCCTCCTTTAAACCGTTTGTGTCTCAGGAGCGTGAGCCGTCAGAAGGACAAGGCAGACTCCGAGGACTCGGAACTGGACCAGGACTCGGACCTGGGCCTGGACGACGAGGAGGTGGAGCTGAGTCTGGACGAGGAGGACTTCGGGGAGGAGTTTGAGGAAGAGGGCGGAGCCTTCATGGATCCAGACGACGATGAAGACGAGGGTAAGAGTCGTGTTTCCGCCCCTGTCCTCCCCTCTCCTCCTCTCTGCCCTTGTCCTCCCCTCTCCTCCTCTCTGCCCTTGTCCTCCCCTCTCCGCCCCTGCCCTCCCCTCTCTGCCCCCGTCCTCCTCTCTCCACCCCTGTCCTCCCCCCCTGTCCTGCTCCTGTCCTCCTCTCTGCCCCTGTCCACCCCTCTCTGCCCCTGTCCTCCTCTCTCTGCCCCTCTCTGCCCCTCTCCGCCCCTCTCTGCCCCTGTCCTCCTCTCTCTGCCCCTCTCTGCCCCTGTCCTCCTCTCTCTGCCCCTCTCTGCCCCTGTCCTCCTCCTCTCCTCCTCTCTGCCCCTGTCCTCCTCCTCTCTCTGCCCCTGTCCTCCCCTCTCCTCCTCTCTGCCCCTGTCCTCCCCTCTCTGCCCCTCTCTCCGCCCCTGTCCTGCCCCTCTCCTCCTCTCTCTGCCCCTGTCCTCCCCTCTCCTCCTCTCTCCGCCCCTGTCCTCCCCTCTCTTCTGCCCCTGTCCTCCCCTCTCTGCCCCTGTCCTCCTCTCTGCCCCTCTCTCCGCCCCTGTCCTGCCCCTCTGCCCCTCTCTCCGCCCCTGTCCTGCCCCTCTCCTCCCCTCTCTGCCCCTGTCCTCCCCTCTCTGCCCCTGTCCTCCTCTCTCTGCCCCTCTCTCCGCCCCTGTCCTGCCCCTCTCCTCCTCTCTCTGCCCCTGTCCTCCCCTCTCCTCCTCTCTCTGCCCCTGCCCTCCTCTCTCCACCCCTGTCCTCCCCTCTCTGCCCCTCTCTCTGCCCCTGTCCTCCTCTCTCCTCCCCTCTCCGCCCCTGTCCCCCTCCTCTCTGCCCCTGTCCACCCCTGTCCTCCTCTCTCTGCCCCTGTCCTGCCCCTGTCCGCCCCCCTCTGCCCCTGTCCTCCCCTCTCCTCCTCACTCGCACCCTCTCTGCCCCTGTCCTCCCCTCTCTGCCCCTGTCCTCCCCTCTCCTCCCCTCTCTGCCCCTCTCCTCCCCTGTCCTCCTCTCTCTGCCCCTGTCCCCCTCTCTCCACCCCTGTCCTCCTCTCCTCCTCTCTCCACCCCTCTCCTCCCCTCTCCGCCCCTGTCCTGCCCCTGTCCCGCCCCTGTCCCGCCCCTGTCCCTCACAGTCGTCTGATCCCGTCTTGTGTTTCAGTCCCGGAGCTGGAGGAAGACGATTTCGGAGGTGAGTTTCGGTCTTTTCGGGTTTGTTTTTGTTCAACAGAAATAAAATGATGTTTTGTTCAGATTCGTCGGAGGAAATGGAGCCTCAGCCGCAGAACAAAACAAACAAGCGCAAACTCTCGCAGCCGCTGGACTTTTCTGCAGCTTCAGGTACAACATTTAACTCTTTAAAAAGTCTGACGTTTAATCCATGGACGATAAAGTTCACCCCAAACACTTTCAGGAGCAAAAGGAAAGAAGAAGAAACGAAACAACGACTCGGCCGCGTTTGCATCGGCCGAAGAGGTGAGGACTGTCACCCGGTTTAGTCCTGGTTAAGTCTCAGTTTGGGTCCTGGTTTAGTCTCAGTTTGGGTCCTGGTTTAGTCTCAGTTTGGGTCCTGGTTTAGTCCTGGTTCAGTCTTGGTTTAGTCCTGGTTCAGTCCTGGTTTAGTCCTGGTTTAGTCTTGGTTTAGTCCTGGTTCAGTCCTGGTTTAGTCCTGGTTCAGTCCTGGTTTAGTCCTGGTTTAGTCCTGGTTCAGTCCTGGTTCAGTCCTGGTCCAGTCCTGGTTCAGTCCTGGTTCAGTCTCAGTTTGGGTCCTGGTTTAGTCTCAGTTTAGTCCTGGTTTGGGTCCTGGTTTAGTCTCAGTTTGGGTCCTGGTTTAGTCTCAGTTTGGGTCCTGGTTTAGTCTCAGTTTGGTCCTGGTTTAGTCTCAGTTTGGGTCCTGGTTTAGTCTCAGTTTGGGTCCTGGTTTAGTCCTGGTTCAGTCTTGGTTTAGTCCTGGTTCAGTCCTGGTTTAGTCCTGGTTTAGTCTTGGTTTAGTCCTGGTTCAGTCCTGGTTTAGTCCTGGTTCAGTCCTGGTTTAGTCCTGGTTTAGTCCTGGTTCAGTCCTGGTTCAGTCCTGGTCCAGTCCTGGTTCAGTCCTGGTTCAGTCTCAGTTTGGGTCCTGGTTTAGTCTCAGTTTAGTCCTGGTTTGGGTCCTGGTTTAGTCTCAGTTTGGGTCCTGGTTTAGTCTCAGTTTGGTCCTGGTTTAGTCTCAGTTTGGGTCCTGGTTTAGTCTCTGTTTGGGTCCTGGTTTAGTCCTGGTTCAGTCTTGGTTTAGTCCTGGTTCAGTCCTGGTTCAGTCCTGGTTTAGTCTTGGTTTAGTCCTGGTTCAGTCCTGGTTTAGTCCTGGTTCAGTCCTGGTTTAGTCCTGGTTTAGTCCTGGTTCAGTCCTGGTTCAGTCCTGGTCCAGTCCTGGTTCAGTCCTGGTTCAGTCTCAGTTTGGGGCCTGGTTTAGTCCTGGTTCAGTCCTGGTTTAGTCCTGGTTCAGTCCTGGTTCAGTCCTGGTTCAGTCCTGGTTCAGTCCTGGTTCAGTCCTGGTTCAGTCCTGGTTTAGTCTCAGTTTGGGGCCTGGTTTAGTCCTGGTTCAGTCTTGGTTTAGTCTTGGTTTAGTCCTGGTTCAGTCCTGGTTCAGTCCTGGTTCAGTCCTGGTTCAGTCCTGGTTTAGTCCTGGTTTAGTCCTGGTTTAGTCCTGGTTTAGTCCTGGTTCAGTCCTGGTTTAGTCCTGGTTTAGTCCTGGTTCAGTCCTGGTTCAGTCCTGGTTTAGTCCTGGTTTAGTCCTGGTTCAGTCCTGGTTCAGTCCTGGTTCAGCCCTGGTTTAGTCTTGGTTCAGTCCTGGTTCAGTCCTGGTTTAGTCTCAGTTTGGGGCCTGGTTTAGTCCTGGTTCAGTCCTGGTTTAGTCCTGGTTCAGTCCTGGTTCATGTCTCTCTGGTTCTTGTCAGTTCGGGTCTTGGTTTAGTCCTGGTTCAGTACTGGTTCAGTCCTGGTTTAGTCCTGGTTTAGTCCTGGTTCAGTCCTGGTTCATGTCTCTCTGGTTCTTGTCAGTTCGGGTCTTGGTTTAGTCCTGGTTCAGTACTGGTTCAGTCCTGGTTTAGTCCTGGTTTAGTCCTGGTTCAGTCCTGGTTCATGTCTCTCTGGTTCTTGTCAGTTCGGGTCTTGGTTCAGTCCTGGTTCAGCCCTGGTTCAGCCCTGGTCTAGTCCTGGTTCAGTCCTGGTTCATGTCTCTCTGGTTCTTGTCAGTTCGGGTCTCTTTTGGATGAAAACGCCGGCTCTAAATTCGACCACATCGGACTCAACGCCATGAGGAACACGGACAAAGCAGGTAGGTAAACAAACAAACAAACAAACAAACACCTTTAATTAAAATAAGACGCACATAAACGGGTGAACTCTGAGGATTAAACCATTCCAACCAGAACATTTGGGACGTGGCTCTGCATTTCTGACTCTGAACACGACTGGCAGAACAAGCAGCGTGTTTAAAGTGCTGTTAAGAAATAGATCTAAAACTTTATCCCGATTTAGCAGTTGTTTAGGGTTTTAATTTTACTTCCTGGTTATAAATGATGACATCACACTGGGAAATACCAAGCGACCATCATGTACAGTGGAAAAAACATGTGAACGCCTTTATTTTGTTGAAGCGATGTTTAAAAGGTCAAAAAAGTAGTTTATTTTGTGTAAATGATGCATGACCTTTGACCCCTCAGTGTGACATCATCAGTTCGTTTACTTCCTGAAACTTTCTACAGATTTTTCCATTTTTCACGGCTCACGGCGACCTGATTGGTGTAAAACTATCATTTATATTTACGACACACATTGTGCTTGAGTGACTCTGATCTTTTCTCCATGTTCTCCCTCTGTTCATCATAAACTCCTGGAGCAGCATTAGTTGGTTCTCGTTTGTAAATCCTGTCGTCCTGAACTCCTTCCACGTGTGACGTCGTTTATCCCACAATCCTTTGCTGTTTTAAGTCCTTAAAGGTCCCATATCATGCTAAATGGACTTTTCAGAGGTTCTAACCTTCCTCCAGGGCTCTCTGGGCCTCGTATGTTGTGCCCAAAGTGGTTTTTTGATTGATTCCCTCATGTTTTCACTAGAGAACTGTCTTTTCCGTCCCCCTCTGAGCAGCAGACGGGGGCTACTCACTAAGATGACGCGAAAGGCCCCCGACCACCTGAGGGGCCCCCTACGATGATTAGCTAATGCTAATGCTACACAGTAATTACACGATGGATACGACAGATAGAAGAGTTAGCTTGTTATTTACCAAACGGCACGTCCGTGGTTGAGGCCCTGGAGCACGTCAAACTCCAGGTCAGATCCAGGACGTAGGACTCAGCACGACGCACCGTCAGGACCAGAAAAGGTTTATTCAGTGTTTGTGTATCGCTGTTTACCGGAGCACACGGCACATGCACCATCTCCATTCTAGGCTTCGACATGGGTTGGGAGGGGGAGGCAGCCTGCTCTCTGTTCGGGGGGGTCAGATCTCAGAGTGAGCCGTTTGCTTTAGCAGGAGGGGGGCCAGTCCAAGAAATGGGTGTTTTTTGTAAACTGTTATGTTATGGATATTACACAACGAGAAAATGTATCAACAAAGCCCTTAGAACAGACTGTGAAGGGGAAAAGAGCAGAATATGGGACCTTTAAATCATCTCCAGACTCGCTCTGAACATTTCTTCCGTCTAATCACGATGACTACAACTTCATCAGATCCACTCTTTACTGCGGTGCATTGTGGGTAAATGTTTACATGTGTGTCATTGCCTCTGCAGCCAGTAGATGGAGCCACAGCTGAGTCAAAATGACATCTCCCAACCATAGACTGTAGATATCAGTGGACCATGTTAGCATGCTAGCCGCCGCGTTCCAAATAGGAAGCAGCTCTGGAGGCGCTCCTGGCTCCATAAAGCCGAGCTGCCATTCACTTTCTGTGACACTGGAGCCTTTACTCTGTAACTGTTTCTGTCAAACTCACCATCTGGAGCTAAAACGTCTGTTTTGACACACTCTACATGAATCAGGTGTTTTTTTCTCGTTGGTTGTTCATAAATCAAGTTATTAGCAATAATAACTGACCAATCAGGTGCTTCCTTTTCCAGGGGCCGTTTTCGCTCGTGTTAGCAACAGGTTTGATTGACAGCTAGCGCCGCACGTTGCCGCCGTCTCCTCTCGCCGAGGGGCGGATACCGTTAGCAACCGCGCTCCTGATTGGTCCGTGTGGTTGCCACGATACGCACTCGGATTTCCAAATATGGAGTCTGGCTCCGCTTTAGCCGCTATAACTGCTAGCTCCACTTTAGCCGCTATAACTGCTAGCTCCACTTTAGCCGCTATAACTGCTAGCCACGATGGGCTTCATTTGGCTGGAGGCAAACGCTATGGGTGACGTCACAATCCCTTAGTCCACTGATCTACAGTCTATGCTCCCAACACAGGGATTATTTCTAAAACACATCAAACTGAAAACACAAAGATGCAGAATGTGTCCTTCTTTGTCTCATGTGCCGCCTAAGCTTTGTTTTTACGCGCCTTAACTTGAGTTTCAGGCAAATAAATGGGTTTACTAGTCGAATATAGGCAATTATTACATTTATTACATTTTTTAATTGTGTATGATCCAAGATACTCCAACAGATGCTAAATTTACAACTAATGACACTATTTATTCAGATAAAAGAACATTTCATATTCATTTAAAACTGTTCCACGTGCCCCCTGGTAGTTCCTCATGTACCCCTTGGGGTCCCCGTACCCCTGGTTGGGAAACACTGCTTTAATTCACCAAATAAAGTCAAAATTAGACAATGATAAAACCTGTCACGCGCACTTTTAATGTGTGTAATTCCCTCTGCAGCCAGTAGATGGTGACGTTGGCGCCTCCCAGGGCCGTGGTGTTTTATAATAAACACGCTCTGTGTCCAGGTCTGAAGCAGCTCAAGTGGGAGTCTCAGCGCGACGACTGGATCCACGACCGCGACGCCAAAACTCTGAGGAGGAAGAAGAGCGGGTTTCAGAGGAAGAGGAAGCCGCTCGCTCGCCCCGTCACAGGAAACAGGAAGTTCAGCGCAGGAAACAGGAAGTTCAGCGCCAAGAAGAGGAAGTGACTGTGAACCAAAAGACAGTGTCAATAAAACGCCACGATCTGTCGATAAGTTTTACATTTGACGTGAACGTTTTGTCTCAAAGACTTTACAGACTGTAACGTTTGGTCGAATATATTGTCTGTTAATAATAGTTTGTGAACATGAGGCTCGACGAGGACGTTTAACTCGTCGACATTAAAAACCTTCTGTGCTCAGTGTGAAGATCAGGGGAGTTCATGGTTAACTGGTTTACTGTTGTAATACACTATTGTTCCACCAGAGGGCGCACCTTCAGCAAAAGTGACAAACGAGTTCACGAAATCACCGAAATAGTGGATTTATCCCATAAAGACGGAGCAAACCTGAGACACTCGAGTATTTATGAACACGGTTTATTTACTTGGATTTAATTTGGAAAAAATGTTTTTGCCTCAGATTGAAACGACAATCTTTGACCTGCACGAGTTTAGCTCCGCGGCTAATGCTAGCGACTCAAGGTGAGACGCTGCAAAGATATAAATGTGAAACTTGGCTCACAAATGTAAGAAAAGGGTTTTGAATCATGCTTTCATGTAGAAATAAGGCATTTTATTTGTAAAAAAAAGTCACATGTTTAGTTTTATTGGAATATTAAAATCTTGGGATAAATTCAAATGTAGTCTTTTTAGTCAGAAGTGGATTAACAGATTTAACCAAAAAAAAGTTGAGTGAAAATAAACTATTTATCCATTAAAAGGCGCCTCCTGTTTTACATAAAACATGACATGATGTTCTAACATTTATGTGAATAAACGACAGACGTTTAACACTGACATCTTTAGGATTTTTTTCCGTTTCACCTGCAGCGTCTCACTTTGACAAATCATTGTTTGGGCCGAATTCTGTTTAATTTAATGTCCTCAAACAAGAATGACCAGAATTACCTGTCACACCGGTCCCGGTCCTGTTCCTGCCCTCGGTCCTGCCCCGGTCCTGGTCCCAGCCCTGGTCCCGGTCCTGCCCCCGGCCGTGGTCCCAGCCCCGGTCCTGGTCGTGGTCCCGGTCCCGTCCTCGGTCCTGGTCCCGGTCACTGGTCTTTGCTCCAGGCCTCCCGGTCTCTCTCTCTGATGCCGTAAACTCCCGCCCACTCATTGGACAAATAATACACTGAAACGACAGAGCGGCCAATCAGACGAGGCCTGGGGTTTCTCTGAGGTTCAGGTTTTCACAGAATGTGATGTGTTTTTGTCAGAATTAAAATGTGAAAAACAGAAGCATCATCAGCTTTAAAGTGGAAGGAAAAACCAGACTGAAAACTAACACAAATGTTATAATAATGTCATATAAAACTGGAATATTATGAGCAAAGGAACAAGTCGGGTTTGTGGAGATGCTCCTCCAGACTTTAGTGCGACTCATTCTTTAAAACTCAGTTTGAAGTTTTAAATCTGAAATCCTGAAAATATCACAGAAAGTTACATTTTTCATTAAATATGAATACGGTCTGAATGTCCCTTGACATTCATTATAACCACGTCTTTCTAACAGAATAGAAACGTGCACTTTCCTGATCATTTGACTTTTTTCTCCTCAGAACAGATAACATCTGTGATTCTTACAGTTTCTTCTGAAATGACTCTTTACTTTTGAACAGCGGCCTCTGAGAAGAGACAGGGACTGGAGGCTGTTTGGTGTGTGACACCTGGGGGCGTGTCCTCACCTGGGGGCGTGTCCTCACCTGGGGGCGTGTCCTGGAGGCAGGGTGCAGGTGTGTGGGCGGGGCCTGGGTGCAGGTGTGTGGGCGGGGCCTGGGTGTGTGTGGACTGTTTATGTAATGGGGGGCCGGTCAAACACAGCTAAGCTGTTTGTAAATAAAGACACGCCCCCATCATACCCCCCACACCTCGTCCCAGGTGAGGACACGCCCCCAGGAGCCGCCCAAATGAAAAAAACAGCCCCCAGAGCCCCAGAAAAATCTGGTAAAGCCAGGTTGGGGGCCCTTCAGGTAGGGGGCCCTTCAGGTCGGGGGCCCTTCAGGTTGGGGGCCCTTCAGGTCGGGGGGCCCCTCAGGTCGGGGGCCCCTCAGGTCGGGGGCCCTTCAGGTAGGGGGCCCTTCAGGTAGGGGGCCCCTCAGGTCGTGGGCCCTTCAGGTCGGGGGCCCCTCAGGTCGGGGGCCCTTCAGGTAGGGGGCCCCTCAGGTGGTCGGGGGCCCTTCAGGTCAGGGGCCCTTCAGGTCGGGGGCCCCTCAGGTCGGACAGTGGGCCTCACCTTCTAACACGGAGGGCCAGCGCTGGTGCACTTTGCTCCTGAAGTCTGACACAGAAAGCACAGAGTCAGACGCTTCATGAATCAAACACCGTGAGCTTCAGCAGGAGCTGCACCTCGGCTGGAGTTCATCCACTGGAACAGACCGTAGGCTCCAAACACTCCGAGCAGCTCCACCGCGATCACCGCCTTCAACAACCGCTTGGCCACAGGCTCCAGGGGGCGCATCTGAGCAAGAGAGGAACATCTGAGAGGAACATCTGAGAGGAACAACTGAACAAGAGAGGAACATCTGAGAGGAACATCTGAGAGAAACATCTGAGAGGAACATCTGAGCAAGAGAGGAACATCTGAGAGGAACATCTGAGAGGAACAACTGAACAAGAGAGGAACATCTGAGAGGAACATCTGAGAGGAACATCTGAGAGGAACATCTGAGCAAGAGAGGAACATCTGAGAGGAACATCTGAGAGGAACATCTGAGCAAGAGAGGAACATCTGAGAGGAACATCTGAGAGGAACATCTGAGAGGAACATCTGAGCAAGAGAGGAACATCTGAGAGGAACATCTGAGCAAGAGAGGAACATCTGAGAGGAACATCTGAGCAAGAGAGGAACATCAGAGGAACATCTGAGAGGAACATCTGAGCAAGAGAGGAACATCTGAGAGGAACATCTGAGAAGAACATCTGAGAGGAACATCTGAGAAGAACATCTGAGAGGAACATCTGAGAGGAACAACTGAGAGGAACATCTGAGAGGAACATCTGAGAGGAACATCTGAGAGAAACATCTGAGAGGAACATCTGAGCAAGAGAGGAACATCTGAGAGGAACATCTGAGCAAGAGGAACATCTGAGACATCTGAGCAAGAGAGGAACATCTGAGAGGAACATCTGAGAGGAACATCTGAGAGGAACATCTGAGAGGAACATCTGAGAGGAACATCTGAGAGGAACAACTGAACAAGAGAGGAACATCTGAACAAGAGAGGAACATCTGAACAAGAGAGGAACATCTGAGAAGAACATCTGAGAGGAACAACTGAGAGGAACATCTGAACAAGAGGAACATCAGAGATCTGAGAATTGTACACTTTATAAATATCTTATCAGCCAAATAAAAGGTTAAACTCTGGGATCTGCTGGAGAACGTCTTCAGAGGAAACATGTTTCTCAATAAAAAACTAACTTCACGTTTCTTGTTCATTTTGTGGTGATTCCTGCTTCGTCTGAGATGAACCTTCAGAGCAAACGGTGCGTCTGAAGGTCGTGCATCGATGAACAAACGATTGTTCAAATGTCAGATTGGAGGACAATTATTTAAATAATAATAATAATAATAATCAGGACGGTCCAGAACCAAGAGTGTCTGTCTGCAGACCTTCACCAGGAGGCGCCTTCACCCACAGGTCCAGAAGTACACATCGCACAGACGAAAATTAAAAAAAAAAGTTACGCCGCAATATTACTTTTTACTAACCTAAGTAAGAGGTTATTAAATTATGTTTAAAAACAATCAGAAAACATTCAAACTGAACGAAAGATTGACAGTTTATGGAAATATTGAAAGCAAATCAAAATATTGAACATTATAATCAGAAAATAAATAAAACAGTATTGAAAAAATTAAAAACTTGAAAGAAAGAGCACATGCATTACATTCATCTCATCACATTCATAAAAAACAAAGCCCCTCCCTCCACCACGTCTTCAGAGACTAATATTTAATTTAGTTTGTACCTCGTTATAAATGAACAAGAAGAGAATGATTGAATTAAAAACATAAGGTGTCGTGTGTTGATGTTATTTTTGACACATCCGGGCTCTGGTAGGGCCTCTGGGTTAAGGTACGGGTCACGTGGGCGCCTCCTGGTTAAGGTCTGCGGAGAGGCGCCTCCTGGTTAAGGTCTGCGGAGAGGCGCCTCCTGGTTAAGGTCTGCGGAGAGGCGCCTCCTGGTTAAGGTCTGCAGCCGGACGCCTCTCTCCAGAACGGGAAATTATTCCATTAAATCATGCGTGAATCATTAGCTCAGGCCTGATCTGAAGCGTCTCAAAGGACGCACATCATCCCTCTCCTCGAGCTCCTCAGACACGTGTGCGATTCCCTCTGCAGCCAGCAGGTGGAGCCACAGATAAAATACTCTGCCGTCTCTCAAGACAGTGATGAAGTTAAGATTGTTCTTTGTAAAAACATTTTATTTTTACCAGTAAAGTGTCAAAGTAAAGACACTTAAGAGAACGTTTAAAGGCCAAAAACAGTAGGAACAAAGCCTGATCTTTGTCCTTTAAACCGAGACAAAAACAGAACAAACAGTGCAGTTAAAGTAGAACTAAGTAACATTTTTACCTTATTAAACGTCTTTGTAAATTTGAAGCTCGTGTCGTCGCCCCCTGCTGTCTCTGAGCGGAAAACCAGCTGCAACCTGATGCTGAAGACAACTCTGAAAAACAACAGCTTTTTTATATATTTGGCTTTTTTAATATATTTGTGATTGTATTTCCTTATTTCAATAAAAACGAAGGAGATAAAGTAAAGAAAAAAAGCTTTTGCGTCATTTAACTGGCGGTGTATTTTCACAGGAGTCCTGCAGGGGGAGCGCTGTCGCTGAAGTTACGTAGTTGTGCTTTAAAGTTTGAGCTGTATTCTTAGTTCTGCAGAAGCGGAGCGTCACTTTCGCGTGAACCCGGGACAGACGTGAATAAAGCGGCTCACCTTTGACCTCAGCGCGGCGCGAAACCCTCCTGCGCGGGTTTGTGCGTCAAAGTGGAAGAAAATGTCAAAGAGCAGAGACACGAGTCTGTGCGGGGTTTGTCCTTGTGCGGCGCGTTTACGTAAACTTCCGGTTTACGCACACTTCCGGGTTACGCACGTTTTTTGTTTACGGAGGTTTAAGCGCTATTTTTACACATTTTTAAACTATAAATGAAAATAAATGGACCTCGGTGTATTAATGTGATACTTTTGAGCGTTTGAACAATTAAAAATGTTTCTTTTTTTTTTTAATTAATGTAAACAAATTATAAACAAATCAGGTCCCATACACAATATACTATAAAAATGTATTTCAATCACAATCTGAACATACAAAATAAACATTAAAAAACAAAACAATAATAATAAGCGGGGCATATGTCACTAAAATAAACTCACAGGGCAATGCTTTTTAAAAAAACTAATTATCCAAGAAGAAGAGGATAAGAGAATAAGTTAAGTCTTTTGGATTTGACAAAAGAAAGAGATTTTTGGAAGCGTTTGAACTCTTTTCTCCAGTGAATAAAGTTCGGAATGGATTTAAAGAAGCGACATTTATGTATGTAATGTTTTGCAAAAATGATATTACTGAATTATAAATCAAATGTAAAAAGGAAATAAATACAAAACCATCTTTACACGGCGTGAGTTTTGTGATCCTATTTTATTTCTGTGTATTTATTTGAAAGGGGCGCTGCATATTACTTTTTATTTTTAACAGTTACAGTGTAAATATGACAGATTATAGCAAAGATTATTCATTTAATTTACCCATTATATGTTTTTTAATCATTTGTTATCGTGTTTTATGCGGTTTTATTCATCTACCGTTTATTGTTGTTGTTTGTTTATTGAACGGTCGTGTTTATAAAATGTGCGTTATATTTTAGCGCATTTAATGAACGGCGCACAACAGCGGATGAGTTTGTCTCGTGCCAGATTCAAACAGCAGGTGGCGCCGTCGGACCAATAACACGGCAGGATCTGTTCAGAGGCGACGGAGCCGAGTGGCATTTATTCATTCTCTAGATCAGAAAATACAGTGAACATTGACCATTTAACGTTTAGTGAATTAAAACGTAAAGTCCGTCCTGTTCCCAAAAGGTCACGTGAGGGGCTCGAGCTGCACGACACGTTTAACCCCGGATTTTATGGCGTTTTCTGCGCATTTAAAGCACATTATGACACACACTTGGTTCCGTCTGCGTCTGCACCACAGGGTTTTGAGTGATTTTTCAGACACATCATGCTTTTGACTGCTGTGTTCTAATCCGCGACACTCGAGGGTCATTAGGTCGTTACGTTTTGGACATTTGAGGCGAGACGCTGCAGGAAAACATCTTAAATTTAAAGATATTGTAAACTTCCCCTGTAGTTTAGTCACATAAATGTAAGGAAAATAATAATTAAACGTTTTTGATTGTGTCATGTTTTCGTGTAGAAATAAGGCATTTTATTTGTAAAAAAAATGCACATATTTGTCTGAAAAATGGACAGAACCAGGTTTAAATTTCTTGGTTCATTTTGTAACATATTAGTTATAAAATGTACAGAGGGGATTTTGGATTTATTATTTAGTTTTTGAGTAAACTACATTTTACTGAAAATTGTGCTAAAAATTAAAATTTTCTCTTTTTTTTTTTAACTTAAAACTTCAATAAATCAGTTTTAGAATCAGATCTCAACAAATCCTTGTGTTTGGTCTAAACCTTGTTGAGTCCAGATTGTACAGTTTGTGTGGATCTACTTTAATGATCTTTATGTCTCGAGGGACAAAAATGTATTTGAAGAAAATATCCTTTAGAATTGGGTGCTTTTAGTCATGTATTTGTCACTTTTAGTTGTGTTTTTGTTGCTTTAAGTAGCGTTTTTTCACTTTTAATTAATTTTTTTTCGCTTTTAGTCACATTTTTGTAGCTTTAAGTTGCCACTTTGTTGCTTTTAGTTGCATTATTGTCACTTTTAGTCAAATCCTTCTGTACATTTCGTCAATCTTGTTGAGTCCAGATTGTACAGTTTGGTGCAGGATCTACCTTAATGATCTTTATGTCTCGAGGGACAAAAATGCATTTAGAGACAATTACCTTTGGAGCTGGTCGCTTTTAGTCACGTTTTTGATACTTTTAGTTGCATTCTTGTCACTTTTAAGTTGTGTTTTTGCTGCCTTTAGTTTGTTTTTCATGCTTTAAGTCTCATTTATGTTGCTTTTAATCGCATTCAATCGCAGTCATGTTTTTGTCACTTTTAGTCACGTTTTTGTCGTTTTCAGTTGTGCTTTTTATCACTTTTAGTCAAATCCTTCTGTTCGTTTGGTCTAAATGTGTTGAGTCCAGATTGTACAGTTTGTGTGGATCTACTTTAGGCTGATCTTTAAAAATGCATTTGAAGAAAACAATGTCAGAGAAATCTATGGATGAAGTGGATTCAATGAAGAATCAAACATCAGGAGCAGATTGGACACGTTTGTTGTTTCAAATGAAAGTCGACGTGAGAGAGAAAAGTGAACAAACAACTGAAAATGGAAAATAAAATGAGTTTTGCCTGAAGAGTCTCGCCTTAAATTGTAAAATCTAAAATCTGAACAAAAGAAAGTCCCTGTTTTGTGTTGCACCCCCGAAATGAACGACCAAACTCACGTTCATCTTAACTTTAGGGCGACGTTTTTAATAACAATCCACGGTTCAAGAATACAAGCATTTTTCTTTTTCTGCCTTTTTTTACTCTAATTCAAATCAATGCACACCCTGCTCCCATAAGTCCTTTGGCTTTTCTCACGTTCTTAAAGGGACCATGTTATTACAAAGGTACAACAATAATCAAAATGAAACTACTACTAATTACATGAGTAAATATGTCCTGTTTTTAACTATTTAAAGAAAATGTGAATTTATAACAAATGATAATACACTGTAAAAAGCATGACATTAGATCCTGCATTTAAACTTTCAGGGCACTACATTTGCAAACGGCTCCTGCTGCTCCTGTGTCCGACATGAAACGCCTCCTTTGAAGCTTTTTGTGTTTTCCATTTGTTCTCAGGCAGGAGGCGTCTGGGGAGAGGGAGGGCCCAGCGGTGAGTTTTCTGACCAGTTTGTGCGATTGTGATTAGATTCATTAGATTCGAAATGTACGTTTTACACGACCAGGAAACTTGACAAAAAAAGAGCGAAACATGAAGCGACAAACGAACAAAAGGACGGGCCGGAGCAGCAAAAGAAAACTTCATGAATGTGAGGTTTGTGCAGGAAATAACTGCACTTCAAACACGCCGCCTTTGACATTCCCCACTGCCTTCAGTAAAACTGCAATTTCAGTTCGATTACAGTTTGAGCTGCAACGATTCCAGGACTAATCGACTCTAAAAACAATGGACTAAACATAAAAACTGATGGTCGTGAGCGTTAACTGGACTCTACAGACTCTAAACCCAAGTCAAAAGAGCTTTTATAACAAAGACTGTGACATTATTGAATCAAAACATAAAAAAAATACACTTTATTCATAAATATTCTCCGTCTAGAAGTCTTCAGTGGTGTATTTAACCTTTATTTATCTGATAATGTGTTTAAAAGTTTAGATATTCAATAGAAATAATGGTTTGACTGTCGACTATTGATCCTGTTGCTCTGTTTGTTAAACGGTTTAAGCTTCTGTGGCGTCTTTATTTTACTGGAAAACCCTCGAGTGTTGAAGAAATAAAGATTGACTGATGGAGACGGAGCAGGAAGAAGAAAAAACAGACACTAACTTCAGACGAGGCACGACACGAACATCTGGGTTTGGGTTTCTCTGTCAGTTTTATCTCAACATTTAGATTTTCACAAACAACAAACGTCTGCTCCTTTGATTCTTCCATTGAATCCACTTCATCCATAGATTTCTCTGACATTGTTTTCTCCAAATGCATGTTTGTCCCTCGAGACATAAAGATCAGCCTAAAAGCAGCTGATTTTAGCCTGATTTACTAAAAGTAAAAAAAGAGGTGAATTTTTAGCTTTTAGGCCAGTTTTCAGTTAGATCTAATTTATGCAAAAACTAAATAAAAAATCCAAAATCGTCTTTACATTTTTTTGAAATAATATTTGTACAAAATGAATCAAGAAACGTAAACCTGGTTCTGTCCATATTTCAGATTTAAATGTGTGAAAGTGCCTCATTTCTAAATGATGTCTTTGAACGCGGCGTTTAAGCCTCGTCTCCAGTGAAACAGCCACATGTTCCACAGACGTTCAAGGTCGCCGTGACGACCAGGACCTGAAGAGGGACTCGGGATCATGAGTGACACTCAGTCCACACCAGGCTTGGATCCAGGCGGACTCTGAAGGGACCAGACGCCTTGGTTTAGTCCTGGTTTAGTCCTGGTTTAGTCCTGGTTGAGTTTTAGCTCCTCCTCTCGCCGCCTCTCTCTCTCCAGAGCTGAATCTCTCCTTTAGTCCTGTTTTAGACCTGGAACAGACCTGGTTGAGTCCTGGTTTAGACCTGGTTCAGTTCTTGCTTTAGTCCTGGTTTAGACCTGGAGCAGACCTGGTTGAGTCCTGGTTTAGTCCTGGTTCTCAGTCATGTCCAGAACTGGTTTCTCGGTGCGTGATCTCCTGGACTTGCCTGAGTCTGAGTCCAGTCCAAAGCGGAGCTCCAGGACCAGCGCCGGACCAGGACCAGGATCAGGATCAAGACCAGGACCGGGGCCAAGCCGAGGGGACGAGCCCAGTGGAGGGGACGTGCTGCAGAGGAGGGGCCCCTGGGCCCCGGAGCTGCACTTTTCAGGTCAGACACGACTGAAACACAAACAAATAATGAAAATATTGAAACTAAACATTTATAAAATGGATCAAACCTGAAGAGTCTCTCCTCAGGTTTGATTGGTGCACTTTGTCTTAAAGTGTGACACGTTTGAGCCGCTCGAGGGTTAAAGAGTTCTTTGATCTGTTTGAAATAAATAAATGGAAAATGTAATTATATTATAATTTAACAAATGTGTATTTTAAAAATAGCATACAGTCAAAATTATGTTTTATATATTATTCCTGTAATGTTTTTTTTTTTTAAGGGAGAAAAGTCTAGTTTGGCTGCAGACAAAGCCGGAGGAGAAGAACAAAAAGCTCTGATTTTCTTTGGGCTTTTGTTTTGTGTTTGTTCTGTTTCTTTTGTCCTCCACAGTCAAACTGTTCAATTTGACTGTAATTATTAATATTCCTCGTGAGCAGCTCCTGTTTGTGAAGTTTGTCTCTGACAAAGTCCAGACCTTTTTCTGACTCTGTTTTTCTTAAAAGCGCAGCTGCTGAGATTCAACCCGGTGTCTCTCCATTAAAGTCTCATTATTAGTTGAATCCTCTTTAAACTCCGGCCGGAGCGGAGTGCGTGTGGTCCGGCTCCCGCTGCGGCCCCGCGGAGCCCGGGCCCCGGGCCCCGGCGCTGCTGCTGCGGAGCGGCACAAAGGCCTGTCGTGGAGTCCGCTAAAGGCGGTGTTTAATCTGAGTCTCACGGACAAAGCAGCGCAGTTTGGAGCGGCTTTAGAAACAGCGCGCGCACATTTACGCGAATGAGCGAAAAAACACAAATAGATTTATTTTAAATAATTACAAAGTAGAATAAAATAAAATAAAATAAAAGGCGCACAATAAAAAGAGCAGCCTCAAACACTGCCCTGAACCGTGTGCGCGGGGCCAGATCAGAGCCACGGCCCGTGGTTCTTTTGTGCGGCTCCTTTCAGGCGCGCAGCAGAAAAGCGCAAAGAAAACACGGTTTATTCAGCGTCGGGCCCCCGCGGGCCCCTGAGATACACCTCTGTGTCGGGCCCCTGTGTCAGACCCGCGTGTCGGGCCCGGCTCTTCACTTTGTCGCGCGCGTGTTTGTGATGTATTTGTTTATTTGTGATTCATTTCCCGCGTGTTCTCTGTCTCAGTGCGCGCGCTCTCCGTGGACCCCGCTCCGGACCAGGACCAGGACCCGGTCTCGTGCGCTCGGGCCGCACACGCGCCCAAAGGCCGCGGGCGGAAGCGGCGCGTGCTGTTCTCCAAAGCGCAGACGTCGGAGCTGGAGCGGCGCTTCAAACAGCAGCGGTACCTGTCGGCGCCGGAGCGCGAGCACCTGGCGGGACTCATCCACCTGACGCCGAACCAGGTCAAGATCTGGTTCCAGAACCACCGCTACAAACTGAAGCGCGCGCGCGCGGAGCGGGGCCTCGAGGCGCTGCAGCTGCTGCCCGTGCGCCGCCTGCACGTGCCGCTGCGCTTCAAGCCCTGCGAGCGCGTGCTGCCGCTCTGCGTGTCCGCGCTGCTGCCGCACGAGCCGCACGCGCTGCAGCCGCTCGCGCACCTGTACCACTGGAGCTGGTGACGCGCGTGCGCGCATGCGCGTGAACTTGAGTCAAGTGTAAATGCAGCGCGTGACCCCGCGAGACCTGGACCTGGACTAAGACCAGGACTCGGACCTGGACTTGGACCTGGACCCGGTCTAAGACCAGGACCCGGAACTGGATCTGGACCTGGGCCTGGACCAGGACCTGGACCTGGACCTGGACCTGGACCCGGACTAAGACCAGGACCCGGACCCGGACCTGGACTTGGACCTGGATCTGGATCTGGACCCGGACCCGGACAGAGCAGGCCCTGGCGCTGGGTCTGTGTCGGACGCAGGACCTGGCTCTGAGTTTCTTCATTGTTTGGTGTTTGTGGCTTTGAGGAGGTTTGTGTTCAGTGGATTCTTGTTCCAAACATCACGAGGACGATTTTCTCTAAATGTTTACGCTGTAAACAATTTGAATGTATTTTATAAATGATATTTAAATCTATTTATTTCTGTTAAATGTAAAACGTGGATATTTATATTGTGGAGATTTGCTGTTTTGTTGAATAAAACTGTGCTTCATATTTACATATTTTATTTTGTCCTTATTTCCAAACCTGAGAGGAAATACTTGAGTACTCAGAGTACTGCTCGTATTTGTAATACTATTCGTAATAGTAATACTTTTATGTACGTTTTATATAAAATCCTGCAATATTTGATCGTGTCGTTTTGGCTTCAAACTGAACATGTGACAAACTCAGCTCGTGCACACGGAGGTTTACTTCATAAAAACGATAAACAAATGAACAAATGCAGAACAGACGGTGCGACAAACACAAAGCTGTTTTGTCTAAAGTAAATACTTGTATCCTGTGAGTCTCAGTCTGATATTCTCCCGACAGCGCCACACACTGCAGGCCCACGTTTGTCCTGCAGGGGGCAGTGCACTCCATAAAAACATCATGGAATAAGTCGATGTAAACCCTCATTCGTCCAGGTGTGGTCCATCGTAGAAAGGGTTTCAGAGGTTGTCATCCGGACGCCGTTTAAAGATCGAGACGTATGACAACCTCTGAAACCCTTTCTACGATCATGGAATAAGGTTTTTTCATCCTTTTCCCCCAAAATAAATACAACTTTAACCCTTCGAATGCCGGATTAAAAACTCAACTTTCACACGTAGTGGAAAATTAAGAAAAAGTGCGTTTGTAGATCCTGGGAAGCTTCAGTTTGGTCTAAAATTTGAAGTTTGTGAGTGTTTTAGTTTTTAAAGTATTCATCACCTCTCCATTCATTTTAATAAGGCCTTGAGAAAACTCTGCAAAATTGCCTTTATTGTCTAATCCTCCTGTAACTGTGGAAAATACCATTTTCAGGTATATTTGTTTTTTATTTCTTGCTTTATAAGTCCCTTTGTGCAAAACACACACACACACACACACACACACCCACACACAGACACACACACACAGACACACAGACACACAGACACACAGACACACACACACACACACACACACACACACACACACACACACACACACACACACACACACACACACACACACACACACACACACACACACACTCTTAGACTGGCATTTAAAGGGTTAAAGTTGTATATGTTTTTCACACATGGTTTTTATTTGACCACAAACCTTTCTCAAGGATTTCGCAGAAAAAGATTTAAATGTTTCTCCTGACAATGTTCTAAAAACCTTCCATCTGAAAGTCGAGAAGAGAAACTCGACTTGACATTTGACAAAGTGAGAGGGTTTGTGTTCGACCTGGAGAGACTCAAATGAAGATGATGTTGATTATGGAACATAATGAATGAAACACAATCAGAATTAACATTATGGTCACACCGTACTACAGCAGTTAGCACTCACCCTTCACAGCAAGAAGGTCCTGGGTTTGACTCCCGGGAAGCCTGGGCCTTTTTAGACCTCAAATGATGAGCGACGAGGAGGGGCAGAGGTGGTGCAGAGGTGGTGCAGAGGACGGGCAGAGGAGGGGCAGAGGTGGTGCTGAGGTGGTGCTGAGGAGGAGCAGAGGAGGTGCTGAGGAGGTGCTGAGGTGGTGCTGAGGAGGTGCAGAGGTGGTGCAGAGGAGGGGCAGAGGTGGTGCTGAGGTGGTGCTGAGGTGGGGCAGAGGTGGTGCTGAGGTGGGGCAGAGGTGGTGCTGAGGAGGTGCAGAGGAGGGGCAGAGGAGGTGCAGAGGTGGTGCTGAGGAGGTGCAGAGGAGGAGCAGAGGAGGTGCAGAGGAGGTGCAGAGGTGGTGCTGAGGAGGGGCTGAGGTGGTGCTGAGGTGGGGCAGAGGAGGAGCAGAGGTGGTGCTGAGGAGGAGCAGAGGTGGTGCAGAGGAGGAGCAGAGGTGGTGCTGAGGTGGTGCTGAGGAGGTGCAGAGGTGGTGCAGAGGAGGAGCAGAGGAGGAGCAGAGAGGTTTACAGCACAGAGGTGGTGTTGAGGTGGTGTGGTGTTGTGGTGGTGTTGAGGTGGTGTTGAGGCGGTGTTGAGGTGGTGCTGTAGTGTTGAGGTGGTGTTGAGGTGGTGCAGAGGTGGTGTTGAGGTGGTTCTGAGATGGTGCTGAGGTGGTGTTGATGTGGTGTTGATGTGGTGCTGAGGTGATGCAGAGATGGTGCAGAGGTGGTGTTGAGGTGGTGCTGAGGTGGTTCTGAGATGGTGCTGAGGTGGTGTTGAGGTGGTGCTGAGGTGGTGTTGAGGTGGTGCTGAGGTGGTGCTGAGATGGTGCTGAGGTGGTGTTGATGTGGTGCTGAGGTGGAGCAGAGATGGTGCAGAGGTGGTGTTGAGATGGTGCTGAGGTGGTGTTGAGGTGGTGTTGTTGAGGTGGTGTTGAGATGGTGTTGAGGTGGTGTTGAGGTGGTGTTGAGGTGATGCTGAGGTGGTGTTGAGATGGTTCTGTGGAGGTGTTGAGGTGGTGTTGTTGAGGTGGTGCTGAGGTGGTGTTGAGGTGGTGCTGAGGTGGTTCTGAGATGGTGCTGAGGTAGTGTTGAGGTGGTGTTGAGGTGGTGTTGAGGTGGTGTTGAGGCGGTGTTGAGGTGGTGCTGTTGTGTTGAGGTGGTGTTGAGGTGGTGCAGAGGTGGTGTTGAGGTGGTTCTGAGATGGTGCTGAGGTGGTGTTGATGTGGTGTTGATGTGGTGCTGAGGTGATGCAGAGATGGTGCAGAGGTGGTGTTGAGGTGGTGCTGAGGTGGTTCTGAGATGATGCTGAGGTGGTGTTGAGGTGGTGCTGAGGTGGTGTTGAGGTGGTGCTGAGGTGGTGTTGTGGTAGTGTTGAGGTGGTGTTGAGGTGGTGTTGAGGTGGTGCTGAGGTGGAGCAGAGATGGTGCAGAGGTGGTGTTGAGATGGTGCTGAGGTGACGTTGTTGAGGTGGTGTTGTTGAGGTGGTGTTGAGATGGTGTTGAGGTGGTGTTGAGGTGGTGTTGAGGTGATGCTGAGGTGGTGTTGAGATGGTTCTGTGGAGGTGTTGAGGTGGTGTTGTTGAGGTGGTGCTGAGGTGGTGTTGAGGTGGTGCTGAGGTGGTTCTGAGATGGTGCTGAGGTAGTGTTGAGGTGGTGTTGAGGTGGTGCTGAGGTGGTTCTGAGATGGTGTTGAGGTGGTGTTGAGATGGTGCTGTGGAGGTGTTGAGGTGGTGTTGTAGTGTTGAGATGGTGTTGAGGTGGTGTTGAGATGGTGCTGTGGAGGTGTTGAGGTGGTGTTGAGATGGTGTTGAGGTGGTGTTGAGGTGGTGTTGAGGTGGTGTTGAGGTGGTGTTGAGGTGGTGTTGTGGTGCAGAGGTGGTGCAGAGGTGGTGTTGAGGTGGTGTTGAGGTGGTGCTGAGGTGGTGTTGAGGTGGTGTTGTGGTGGTGCTGAGGTGGTGTTGAGGTGGTGCTGAGGTGGTGCTGTGGTGGTGTTGAGGTGGTGTTGTGGTGGTGTTGAGGTAGTGTTGAGGTGGTGCTGAGGTGGTGCTGTGGTAGTGTTGAGGTGGTGTTGTGGTGGTGCTGAGGTGGTGCTGTGGTAGTGTTGAGGTGGTGTTGTGGTGGTGCTGAGGTGGCGCTGTGGTAGTGTTGAGGTGGTGTTGTGGTGGTGCTGAGGTGGTGCTGTGGTTGTGTTGAGGTGGTGTTGAGGTGGTGCTGAAGTGGTGTTGTGGTAGTGTTGAGATGGTGTTGAGGTGGTGCTGTGGAGGTGCTGTGGAGGTGTTGAGGTGGTGTTGTGGTGGTGTTGAGGTGCAGAGGTGGTGTTGAGGTGGTGCTGTGGAGGTGTTGAGGTGGTGTTGAGGTGCAGAGGTGGTGTTGAGGTGGTGCTGTGGAGGTGTTGAGGTGGTGCTGAGGTGGTGTTGTGGTGGTGCTGAGGTGGTGTTGAGGTGGTGCTGTGGTGGTGTTGAGGTGGTGTTGTGGTGGTGTTGAGGTGGTGTTGTGGTGGTGCTGAGGTGGCGCTGTGGTAGTGTTGAGGTGGTGTTGTGGTGGTGCTGAGGTGGTGCTGTGGTAGTGTTGAGGTGGTGAGGTGGTGCTGAAGTGGTGTTGTGGTAGTGTTGAGATGGTGTTGAGGTGGTGCTGTGGAGGTGCTGTGGAGGTGTTGAGGTGGTGTTGTGGTGGTGTTGAGGTGCAGAGGTGGTGTTGAGGTGGTGCTGTGGAGGTGTTGAGGTGGTGTTGAGGTGGTGTTGAGGTGGTGCTGTGGAGGTGTTGTTGTGGTGCAGAGGTGGTGCAGAGGTGGTGTTGAGGTGGTGTTGAGGTGGTGTTGTGGTGCAGAGGTGGTGCAGAGGTGATCTTCAGTACCACGTTCGTCCTGGGCTCTTGCTCTGCTCGTGTGTTTTCATTGGTCCTTGTTCTGCTGATGAGTCCTGTCTCCTGATTGGTGGATCTTGGACACTTCTGGTCCAAATGAAACCTTTCAAACTTTCCCCTGATGGACCAGCTCAGGCCGAAAGAGGAATTACACCGACTCACTCTAAAGCAAATAAAATGAAATATCATCCAATTTCACTTGTTTACTTTCACTTTAAAATGTGGAGCGGTCCTCGTACCTGTGGTTGGGAAACCCGCCTTAAACACCAGGTCTATCAGGGACGGCACGAGAAATTTATATTTGATCTTATTTTAGTGAAACAACAGTCAAACAAGCACTTCTACTGTACTTTGAGACTTTTTGAGTACATTTTAATAAATAAAAGGTTGTAATATTGATGGTAATCACAAAAGGCTCACTCTTTGATTTGATGCCACTGTCTTTGTTATAAAAGGTGTCTGCGAAAGAGTTTTAGAGTTTGTTTAGTCCAGAGAAACAATTATCAAAATGCAATTGTAATTATTTATTACAGTTGTCGAGTCACATTAATCATTGCAGCCGTGAGGTTAATCCAAATCCTAAATAGCATTATTTGTCGACCTTTATTTAAAGGGCCTCTGACAGGTTGAACAACTCATTTCACTAAAAAGCAGTTAAGATAAATATATTTCAAATTTTGCTAAAATATTTTATCCTGGTTTAGCAATTTTTTAGGTTTTTTGTTTCACTTTCTGATTGTAAATCACACTAGGAAATTACCTCGCAACCACACTATACAATGGACTAAATTCATCTAAAGTCACAGATCTTTTAAATTTTGCAAATAAAACACACACGTGAACAACTTTATTGTCGAATTAATGTTTAAAGGGTCAAAAAAAAAGAAGTTTCTTTTGTGTAAATTATGCATAACCTTTGTCTCTCCAGTGTGATGTCATCAATTTGTTTACTTCCTGTAACTTTCTACGGATTTTTCAACTTTTCTCCGCAAACAGCTCCTGATTGGTGTAAAACAGTGTTTCCCAACCAGGGGTACGGGGGCCCCAAGGAGTACCTGAGGAATTACCAGGGGGCACTTGGACTGGTTTCAGGTTGAAATGAAGATGAAATGTTCTTTTATCTGAATAAAAAGTGTCATTAGTGGTACATTTTGCATCTTTTTGGAGAATCTTGGACCATCAATTTAAGTAATACAATAAGCATAATAGTAATAATTGAATATAATCCACTAGTAAACCCATTTATTTGCCTAAAATTCAAGTTAAGGGGTACTCTGAGTGTGAGACAAAGCTTAGGGGGTACTCGAGACAAAAAAGGTTGGGAAACACTGGTGTAAAACTATACTTTATATTTATAACTGATACTAATACACCAAATAAAGTCAAAATTAGAAAATCACGAAAAGCTGTCATACGCACTTAAAGCCGGAAAGTCCCACTGAGATTCAGATTGTGTTTGTCGGTCCTGGCCCAGAGGGCGACCTGCTCCCTCCAGACTGATCTGTGTCGCTCTGAATCACTTCTACACAGTATAATCTGGACAGGCCCCGTTGATGTTGTTCGGGAAAATGTGCAACGTCGAGACGAACATTTGAACAGATCGGTCGCAAAAACGAAACAAACCAAGAAATCAAATCAAATCAAATCAAATCAATTTATTTTTATAATGCCCAAAATCACAACAACAGTTGCCTCGATGGGCCACAGGTAAAAGCAGTTCAGATAACTGTCCCAGAATGCCCCTGTCCTTTGACCCTCCTTCGCGGCGAGGAAAAACTACAAAAAACCCCATGGGAAAAAGTAGAAACCTCGGGGAGAACCACAGTGAAGGAGAGATCCTACTCCCACGGACGGACAGGCTGCAGATGAACTAGGACTGACATCCACTTGGACTGAACCAGAACCACTCAAGAGGGAGGAGGCTTTAAAGAGTTCCTCCAGGAGGACGAGGAGCAGTCCACCCAGTGTAGAGAGATCCTCCAGCAGGAGATGAGGAACAGTTCATCTAAAGTAGAAGGAGTTCGTCCAGGCAGACGAGGTGTGGCTAATCCAGCTGTCCAGGCGGGTGGCGCATAGATCGTCCAGACAGTTGGGAGAAAAGCACAGACTTCTTCCTTGTCGTCAAAGGCACAAAGCAATTCTATGGCACGATTTCAAATGGAAAATGGTCCGTAAATGTGTTGAACTAAACCGAAGAACGTCCGTCGGCACCGCCATGTTTGTTTAGGTTCGTCTGCTTGACTTCTGCCCAAACTACAATGCTGTGCTCTGATTGGTCCTCACACAGCGGCAGGTGCAGCCCTGATAGTGGAAGGGCATCAAGATGGATTCTCAAGAGTCTGTGAACTCACAAATATCACGAGAATTCATGACAGGGCCAGGTGACCCAGAGGGAGGAGCATATTTTAAATGAACCTCACAAACCTGTCACTTTGACCTCAGACTCAGGGACGGCTCTGAGGAGGACGACAAGGTGCCTCATCCTGAACATGGATCCTCTCAACTTAGTCCCAGGTTAGTCCCAGGTCAGACCCAGGTGTCTCAGGCTAAGATCCATCTGGGACCCACCTGAGACCGACCTGAGACTGACCTGAGGTGGGGGGGCAGGGGCGGACAAGGCAAATAAAGTACAGGCCACTCTTCGTCAGGTGTGATTTTCTAGAACTTTTCTGTCGTGTCTCTTGAATTGTTCTTGAAGGAAGTTTGTTTTTATGTTGTTTATGTTTGTTTGGGGATGTGGTTCATAAATCTGGGGCGGTAAGTGAAGTGCTGGGGAATTAAAATTAATTTGTGTAAGTGTTTTAGTTAAATGTTCTAAACCAGGCATCTCATCCCTGAAGACGATTTGTGGCCCCTGAGATGATTTTTAATTTGTATTATAAATGGCCCGCCGATAAAACGCATATCTCAAATCTCTCATGTGTCACTAATTATTGGGCTTGGTAATATATACTTAATTAATATCAACATGAGCTTATTACAAAAACACATAGTTTGAAGCTAGTTTGTGGCTTATAAGAAATATAAAAATTATCATTTCTAAATTCTGAAATATACCAAATATGCCCTAAAAATAAAAACTTCTGGCAACTAAAATGTCTAGATTTTGTTCAAGAAAAGTGTATTTGAGTGCATTTCAAGTCTCAATTGCGACCAGCTCTGATTTTCTCAGTTCGGCCCCCTCTCAAAATGAGTTTGAGAGCCCTGTTCTGTTCAGCTTTAAACAGGGGGTTTGGGGGTCCTTCCCCAGAAGAATATTTAAGAAATCAGACCATATTTCCCATTTGTTGGTGCATTTTACACCTGTTCAGCTGATTTAAACACATTGCTTTCATCTGTAATGTTATAATGTTAGATTTTATTTCTCTGTTCTATTTCACAGTATTGTGTCTATGATGATCAGGGGCATCTTATCAGGGGCCCCTTCAAGTTGGGGGCCCACCGCAATCATGGCCTGTTGCCTAATGATCCAGCCCTGGTGTCCAGCTTTACTCACAGCAGACACGGCTTCTGGTGTGAGTCGACAGGTCCAGGACGTGTTAAAGAGCAGCTGTTTCAGCAAACATCGTCTCGATTAAACAAACTAATCTCACGCTGAGCCCTCCTGCGTGTTTTAATAAGACATCAAATGTATTCTTAGATCTTGTTCTACGGTTAGCTTAAAACTCTGATCCAAAACTAAGTTTGTTTAAGCAAAGTTTTGTGATAAGTTTGTCATTATCCATCCATCCATCCATCTTCTTCCTCTTATCCGGGACCGGGTCGCGGGGGCAGCAGTCTAAGCAGGGACTCCCAGACTTCCTTCACCCCAGACAGTTCCTCCAGCTCCTCCGGGGGAGGACAGAGAAATAGTCCCTCCAGCGTGTCCTGGGTCTACCGCCTCCCGGTGGGACATGCCCAGAACACCTCCCGAGGGAGGTGTCCAGGAGGCTCCTAAACAGATGCCTGAGCCACCTCAGCTGCTCCTCTGGACGTGGAGGAGCAGCGGCTCTACTCTGAGCTCCTCCCGTGTGACTGAGCTCCTCTCTGTCTCTAAGGGAGCGCCCAGCCACCCAGCGGAGGAAGCTCATTTCAACCGCTTGTATCCTTGATCTCATCCTTCGGTCATTACCCAGAGCTCATGACCAGGTGACAGAGAACGGAGGTGGGAGTCATCGAGCTTTGTCTTTCGACTCAGCTCTCTCTTTACCACAACGGTCCGATACAGCGCCCGCATCACTGCAGACGCTGCACTGATCCGCCTGTCAATCTCACGCTCCATCCTTCCCTCACTCGTGAATAAGACCCCGAGATACTTGAACTCCTCCACTTGAGGCAAGCACTCTCCACTCGGAGAGGGCAAGCCACCTTTTTCCGGTCGAGAACCATGGCCTCAGATTTGGAGCTGATCCTCTTCCCAGCTGCTTCACACTCGGCTCTAACCGCCCCAGAGCTGCAGGTCCTGGTTTGATGAAGCCGTCAGGACGACATCATCTGCAAACAGCAGAGATGATCCTGTGGTTCCCAAACTGGACGCCCTCCACGCCCTGGCTGCGCCTAGAAATTCTGTCCATAAAAATTATGAACAGAACCGGTGAAAAAGGGCAGCCCTAGCGGAGTCCAACATGCACTGAAGAGGTCTGACTTACTGCTGGCAGCACAGCTCCTGCTCCGGTCATACAGGGACCGGACAGCCCTTAGCAGAGGGCCCCGGACCCCATACTCCCCACAAGGCGCCCTCCCATGAACCCTCGAGCACCCGATGGAGAGTCTAGAGCTGGTCCAGTGTTCCACGACCGGGACGAAAACCACACTGATCCTCCTGAATTCGACTATTAGTTGGATTCTCCTCTCTAGTCCCTGGAACAGACCTTACCGGGGAGGCTGAGGAGTGTGGTCCCCCTGTGGTTGGAACACACCCTCCGGTCCCCCTTCTTATACAGAGGGACCACCACCCTGGTCTGCCAGTCCAGAGGTACTGTCCCAGACGGCCACGCGATGTTGCAGAGACGTGTCAGCCAAGACAGTCCCACAACATCCAGAGACTTAAGATACTCAGGGCGGATCTCATCCACCCCCGGAGCCACCAAGGAGCCAACAACCTCAGTGACTTCAACCAGGGTGATGGATGAGTCCGCCTCCGAGATCTCAGCCTCTGCTTCCTCCTCGGAAGATGTGACAGTGGGATTGAGGAGATCCTCTCAGTATTCCTTCCACCGTCCGACCACATCCTCAGTCCAGGTCAACAGCTCTCCACCCGCACTGTAAACAGTGTTGGTGGAGCACTGCTTCCCCCTTCTGAGGCGTTGCACGGTTTGCCAGAGTTTTTGCCTCTGCAACCACACGGGCTACGGTACGCTTGGCCTGCCGGTACCTGTCTCACCACCAGGTGGTGGTCGGTTGACAGCTCCACCCCTCTCTTCACCTGAGTGTCCAAGACACGTGGCCGAAGGTCAGATGACACGACAACAAAGTCAATCATCGACCTCCCGCCTAGGGTGTCCTGGTGCCACGTGCACTGATGAACCTTGTGCTTGAACATGGTGTTCGTTATGGACAAGCTGTGACTGACACAGAAGTCCAATAACTGAACACCGCTCGGGTTCAGATCAGGGGGACATTCCTCCCGATTACCCCTCTACAGGTGTCACTGTCGTTGCCCACGTAGGCGTTGAAGTCCCCCAGTAGAACAACGGAGTCCCCGGGCGGTGCACTGTCCAGTACCCCTCCCAGGGACTCTAAGAAGGCCTGGTACTCTGCACCGTTGTTCGGCCCGTAGGCCGACACAACGGTGAGAGACCTGTCCCCCACCCAAAGGCGGAGGGATGCGACCCTCTCGTTCACCGGGGTAAACTCCAACACGTGACGGCTGAGCTGTGGGGCTATGAGCCCACACCAGCCCGCCGCCCGAGCGTCCAGCCCCTCTCAAGGAGACGGGAGGTGAGGCCGACTATATCTAGTCGGTAACGCACGACCTCCTGCACGACCTCCGGTTCCTTCCCCCCCAGCGAGGTGACGTTCCATGTCCCCAGAGCTAGTTTCTGTGTCCGGAGATCCGGTCGTCGAGGCCCCCGCCTTCGACTGCTGCCTGGATCTCTCTGCACAGATCCTCCCGCAGGTGGTGGGTCCACGGGAAGACAACCCCACGTCACTTCTTCGGGCTGGGCCCGGCCGGGCCCCGTGGGTAAAGGCCCAGCCACCAGGTGCTCGCCGTCGAGTGCCCACCCCAGGCCTGGCTCCAGGGTGGGGCCCCGGTGACGCCATTCCGGGCGACGTAACTGGCCTCGATATTTTATAAATCATAAGGTGCTCTTGAACAGCTCTTGGTCTAACCCACCACCCAGGACCTGTTTGCCATGGGTGACCCTCAGGGCATGAAGCCCCCTACAACAGAGCTCCAGGATGATTCGGGTGCTCAAACCCCTCCACCACGTTAAGGTGGCGGTTCAAGGAGGGGAGTTTGTCATTATCACCATATTTAAATAGCATCAACTGTAAACGTATTATAGCTAAAGCCTAGAGATGCTTTTCAAATAATCAACTTCAGTCGGCGCACAGCTGTTACCTAGCAACCAGACTGTAAACAAAGGCCAAGATCCATCCATATTACACAATAGATAGGAATGGACAATACATAATCCCTGATAACATTTTATTTTGTTGAATGATGGTTTAAACTGTCATAAAAATGTGTCATTTGCAGTAAATTATGTCGCCAATAGAGCTCAGGATAGAAAATAAAAAACAGCCGTTACCATGGAAATCTGCCATGTTTCACTTTCACATTAGCCAAAACAATGTAAAAAACAAAAATCCATGGAAGAACCCGAACTACTGTGTCACTTTTGGTGAATACATTTATCAATAGTGTTAGAATACTTGAATTAAGGCTAAGTTTAGTATTTAGCATTTTATAATCTCCATTGATTTAACTTTGAGCTGAGTGTGACGTCACCATCACGAGCTCAACTGATAACATCTGACTCTGTTTTATCCTGTAATTTCAAACGTTTATTTTCAAAATTTCTTTACAAACTGCAACTTCAACTTGCAAACTGCAACTTCACCGATACAACACAATGATAAAGACTTACCTCAGGTGCCCTCCCACCAAACTGTGCTCTGTGCACGAGCGCTAGCGGTTAGCACTCCCGCTTCACAGCAAGAAGGTCCTGGGTTTGACTCCCGCGTGGCCCAGAGCCTTTCTGTGTGGAGTTTGCATGTTCTTCCCGTGTCTGCAGGTTTCTTCTCCAACGAAAAACATGTACAATAGGCTTCTCCCCCTGGGGCCGGGACTCCCCTGAAAAAAATCTCAGTGGGACTTTCCTGATTAAATAAAGGTCAATAAAAAATAAATAAATAAAATGGCTAACTCCTTGTCCAATTCTATCTCTATGAGGTTTTTGCAGATTCAAACCAAAATGAATAAATACTTCAAGTGCTGCAGGAGGATGTCACTTACAAAAAGATTTTAAACGTGTTCCCCAGAGACACTTCTGTGTTCATAAATGAACGAGTTTGTGGGTCAATGCTAATCTGAATGCTAATTTTGAAGCATAGTAAAACTGAAAATAAAACAAAAAAAAAAATCATATATAAGTCATCTATAAATAAAAACAATCAGTTACTCTTTACTTTACATTTTAATAGGTTATTTTTAAAAATATTTTAATAAAAGTTAGCTTTAGCTGTGAGAGACGGTTAGCTTAGCCTCCAGAACATTAAAACATGAGAACCTTCATTTGGACTTTAAAGACTTAGAACCGTCTCATTTGTCCTGTTTTTGTGCCGCACTGAGACAAAAACTTCCCGAAGTGTCTTCTGTGGAACCTGCCGTCAGTGAAGCTCCGCCCCCGGTGTGTGCGCCGGGATAAGGCCGGGAACAGGCGCTCCGTGCGGGGAGACTCACGCAGAGACGCCCGGCGGGAGGGCGTCGACACCGGACACTGACCCCAGCAGCCCGAGGGGTGGACCATGTCCTTCAGCCCCAAACACTCCACTCCCTTCTCGGTCACAGACATCCTCAGCCCCATGGAGGACAGCTACCGGCGCTACGGAGGAGTGGAGCTCGGCGCGGGACTGAGCGCGTACCGGAGTCAGGTCACGCAGCCCGGGGTCCAGCCCCAGCAGCAGCCGCCCCACCTCCACCATCACCACCATCACCACCACCACCACCACCTGCCCTCGTCTGACCTGCACCACCACAGTCTGCCCGGCCCCGGCTCTGCCCCCGCGGCCTCAGCAGCGGCCCCGGGCTTCCACCTCTCCTCCCCCGGGATGAGCCTGTCCTCCTCCGGGTTGAGCCTCACCTCCCCCGGGATGAGCCGCCTCTCCTCCCCCGGGTTGAGCCTCACCTCCCCCGGGATGAGCCGCCTCTCCTCCCCCGGGATGAGCCTGTCCTCCCCCGGGATGAGCCACCTCTCCCCCGGCGTGGGGCAGCTCTCCTCCCCGGGTCTGGGGCAGCTCTCCGCGGGGGAGCTGCAGTACCCGGACCCGGTGAGGAGCGGAGCGGCCTGGTACAACAGCCCCGAGCCGAGATACCCCGCAAGTAAGTTCAAACATTTGATTAAAAAGTGTTTCAAACACTTTATAAACGGAACATCAAATATTAAACGAAACTGTCTGCGTTTGTCACTGAAGCTAAAGCTAGCGTCGTTCTCCGCAGACGAAGTGGCTAAACGTTAACGCGCCTAAAACTATTTAAAAACTATTAACTTTTTCCAGAAAACGACCTCCATATATTTTCTAAATAATTACAGATATTTGACACGCATGGCTTAAATGTGAAATTATTTGAGGAAACATTTATTTTACCATTAAAAAGTTAATGTCTCCCTCACTTTGTCAGTGTCAAGTAACAATAAAAAGTGAAGTTTGCGTTAATAAATCATTCTACTTAATTGGTCTGATTTATATGTAATAACATAGATATATTTATCATTATTAAATATATTTTATCCTTATTCTTGTCTCAAATAAAACACAAGTGCCAGAGCTGCGTTCACGGGCCTCCGGAAGAAAAATATCTAATATTTAAAACCTAAAAGCTTTTCTCTTGTTCGGGCTTGTCAAACATTTAATCACCTCTTCTCAATTATAATTGATTATAATACTTTAATGATCTAATTGTGTGATTACCGGGGAAAAAGTCTCATTTTTGACCCAAAGCGAAGACTGAAAGAAACGTTCACAGGATTCAAATAAGCACGTGTTAATTACACGTAACTGGCCGCCGGAGCGAGTCCTTTATTCGGGGACAATTTAGTGTTTTAACTTTTTATTTTCTACCAGGGTTAAATGGTTTTAACACATTTTACACGGTATTGGGCTGAAAAAACACAGGCTAAAGTTAATTATAAAACATCGATTCACTCATTTAGTGCAGATAGTTGAAGATTATCTTCGATTTCTTTGGTCGAATATTATCCACGCGGATGTGTTTAGTCTACGGAACATTAAGGGCTAATGTTTTAAATTGTTATAGACTAAAGTGAAGAAAGTTTACATTAAAGTTAGACCATTTTAAATTGTTAAACTCCTTTGCTGCGTTTACGGTTAGCGTTTATATTGCAGTTTGCCCAACGTGAGATAATATTCTATAAAATGAATATTTGATTAACATAAAAGAGCTTTACAAAAGAAAACATCATTTATTTATTTCAGACTCAGGGCCCATAATAAGACGCACAGGACAAACAACTACAACAAAAATACAAAAGTTATAGCTGTGTTTCCATAAAGTGCACTGGGACAAACTTAGACCTGAGATGTTTCACTTTTGGATCCGGTGCTTTTGGGCCTTTATTTACTATTTTTGATTCAAACCCATATATTTCCTTCAGAGCTCATCTGTCGTGTGATGTTGTAAGTCCTGTTGAACCCCGTGTGTGTTGTGGTCATGTGGTCATGTGGACTTTACTCCGGGACATTCTTAACTCTGTCTCCGTCTCATGTGGACTTTACTCCGGGACATTCTTAACTCTGTCTCCGTCTCAGTCTCCAGGTTCATGGGCGCCTCCGCCGCGGTCTCTGTCCCGGGGATGATGCACCTGGGCGGGATGGACGGCTCGGGGAAGTCCGCGGTCATGGCTCTGCACGCGGCCCCTCGGCGGAAGCGGCGCGTGCTGTTCTCCCAGGCGCAGGTGCACGAGCTGGAGCGGCGCTTCAAACAGCAGCGGTACCTGTCGGCGCCGGAGCGCGAGCACCTGGCGGGACTCATCCACCTGACGCCGAATCAGGTCAAGATCTGGTTCCAGAACCACCGCTACAAACTGAAGCGCCAGGCGAAGGACAAGAGCCCGCAGGACCGGGACCAGGACCGGGACCCGGCCTCTAAGAAGCCTCCCGCGAGCGCGCAGCCGCAGCAGCACGTGCACATGTCCTCAGAGGAGCTCGAGGACCTGTCCCCGAGCCCGCCGCTGCAGCTGCACGCGCACATGACGCACACGGACGCTGCGCTGATCGAGACGTACGCAAACAACGTGATCGGGTCCAATTTACTGTACGGAAGGACGTGGTAGAACCGAAACACACCGGGGCGTCCGGGACAGGCTCTGGCCCAAAGCCAGTGGACTCTGGAGGGTTTAACTTCCCGTGGATCTGGGAAAGTCTCTTTACGCACTCGGGTTTACGCAAATAAAACAATAACCTCAACCAAAAATCTGACGGTTCTTCAGAAAAATGGGGATTTGATCCAGATCGTGCGAACCGGGTCAGAACATCAGAGTCACGGCCGTTGCTGGAAAAAAAACACGTTTTTAATAATCACTGTAATAAGCCCGAGAACTGGATTTTAATGTGAAAACTCATCTTTCCAAACGCAGACGTCCTGACGAACACTTAAGGCTTAGAGTAATTTATTTAGTCACTTTTAGTTTTAATAGTTTACAGACTGGCCTGGCCGGGTCTTTGCTGTAGCTGAAGTGTCCTGGACAAAGACGGCGGGATGAGTCCGACCCGCGCGGCGCCAAACGCGGCCTGGACCCAGGACGAACCCGCGGCGTCCGGTCATTCCGGACCCGCTCGGCCTGGACCAGAAATGGAGCTTTTATTAGTAGTATTTTCTTTTACCATTTTAAAGCTGCTGCTAAAAGACTTTACACGGGGTTAAATGCTGAAACTGCAGTTCATTTGTCCTCCATTTGAATAAACATTGTTTTTGTAGATTTTCTCATTCTGTTAATTGTGTCCCATTCAAAACAAAAAGTTGCAATTTTATCCGGCAAAACATTGAGAACAAATGATTTAATAATAACCGTAGTGCTTCAAAATGTCCTACAAAATTAGTGTTTGAAATCTAAAAGGCTAAAACAATTAATGAAAAGATAAACTAAGCATTCACGGGTTTCAAATCTTCGCTTTTCCCGGCGCAGATCGTTTTAACTGCTAATTGCTAACGACGCTAATTTCTTACGGAGCCCGAGCAGCTTTTCGTAGCATATTATAACCTGAAGAAGAAGAATTATATAACTAATAATTAAAGTAAAATAATTATTGTTAGTTTTAGAAGCAAATCTAAGTAATTTAAATTCAATGTCCTCATTAAACCGTAAAGTTTTGTTTGTCCGTTAGTGTCACATTAACGTCGCTCGCGGACGTGAGGAATGGAGTCCCTTTAAAATGTGTAAATTAAACAAACATCGTGAAGTGGAACATCACGGGAGAAACCGGGATTAGCCTCAGAATCTGGACAAAATATGAGAAAAATCACATGGGAGTGACGTCACAGCTGCTTTTAACACATTTAACGCTAGATTTTACGTTATTCGTTTATGTAAAAGGACAGATATTTATTGTAGGTTTTCTTGAATACTCTCCGAAATGTTGAGCCCTTTTATCTACAAATGAATAAAAAACTTTACACAAATTGTACTTTTTGCGAAGCTCGAAAACAGAACTTTTTTAATCCTCTAGAACAGAAAAGCAAACGAACACATTTCTACACTGGAAATTTAAATTGTTGCTCGTTTGTTGTAATTGACTCGGATGTATTAGCATTTAGTTTTGATGTAAGCAGATCTATGAAACTGTGTTCATTTTGCCTTTGAACGTTCTAATGACATTAAGATTCACTGTTTACATCAAGGGTCTACAACAGTTGTCCTTCAGCGCTACTTTTATGAAACAAAAATGGCAGAGCGCTACTCCTTAGCCTTAGATGGATATGACAGACGCCTATAAAAACTGAACCATTATCCATTTATCTGGGAACAAAGTTAGGAATCTAAATTCTTTTTTGGAGCAGTTTGTGTCAAAAGTATCAAAGAGCAGGCACTGATCAAAATATGAACAGAACGAAATGTGCGCTCTCCGGACCACTTTTATAATGACATTGAGCTTTATCAGAACTAGTTTCAGACCACATGGTACCACAAAGAAAATGATTAGAATCCACACTATATTGTTTTAAAAAAGAACGTTATTTTTTATCATCATTGTGGTATCAATGGGTTTCAAGTACTGGCTTTATTCCTTTGTATCAAAAGTTGAATTCTAGCATCATGACATTACAGTGATCCCTCGCTGTATCGCGTTTCATCTTTCACGGCTTCGCTGCTTCACGGATTTTTTTTACAGTGCGGATATTTTTACAGTGCATCCACTGAACTTCAGCGCACGCACAAGAACGGGACCATTTGATGAGTCGTTCATTGCAGTTCTCAAATATAATCGAAGGTGGCATATCCGTTTATAAAAATCTTCTTGCTCAGAAAAAGAAAGAGCGCCAACAACTAAAGAAAGAGTTGTGCCTTCAATAGAAACAGACTACAGCGGAGCGGAGTCAGGACGAAGAGGCACAGCTGGGACATACGCGTGAAATACGCGAGTGACAATGTTTCCAACCTTGTATTACTATATTAAAATTATTGTTTTAAACAAATTTTGGGCTTTAAAACAGGTTTTGGTTTTTGGTTTCATTCCATAGTTCAGTATTGCATTGTAAAATAATAAAAAATAAAGCTGTGACTACTTCACGGATTTCACTTTTCGCGTGTTATTTTTGGAACGCAACTCCCGCGATAAACGAGGGATCACTGTAGTGCATTTACACTAATAATAAGCCCGAGTTATTCATTGTTAATGTATAATTCCTAAATTCTTTGGGAGCTCCTTTTTAAATGGTGTAAATAATCGTGAGTCATTGTATTGTGATGTTTCTTCTCACAATAATCTTAACATTTTCATTTGAACTCGGGGACAGTGTTTGACAAAGACGCAGAAGAATCGAGTCGAACGAGTCGTTTTATTTTAACACATGAAGCAGTTTGGAGATTTCTCTCAAAAATAAACAAAGGGACACTTCGTCCGACACTCGATTAAAAACAGTGCTCACTGGTCACGTTCTGTCGTTAAAAAAGGGAAACACTTTACACAAATAATTTTACGGAAATAAGAAGTCCATAAAGCCCTCCCTCAAAAGGCCGGACTCAGACCAGGACCCGGGCCGAGGCCTGGTTTAGTTCCAGTTGTAGCGTCTGGACGGAGGAGGAGCCGGGTATCCACCACGACCGGCGTTATAGCCCTGGAACAGAACAAGACCTGGTTTAGCCTCAGTGTCTTAGACTCGAGCAGAAATGGTTTGATTTCAATTAATCTGAATAAATCCAAATACATTATCTTTGGGAAAAGGAAAATCTCAAATCCTCATCTGTCGTCCCTCCCCCTCCTCACCTGTCCTCGTCCTCGGGTGTCGTCCCTCCCCCCTCCTCATCTGTCGTCCCTCCCACTCCTCACCTGTCCTCGTCCGTCGTCCCTCCCCCCTCCTCATCTGTCCTCTCTCCCCCTCCTCACCTGTCCTCGTCCTTGGGTGTCGTCCCTCCCCCCCTCCTCACCTGTCCTCGTCCTCGGGTGTCGTCCCTCCCCCCCTCCTCATCTGTCCTCGTCCTCGGGTGTCGTCCCTCCCCCTCCTCACTTGTCCTCCCTCCCCCCTCCTCATCTGTCGTCCCTCCCCCTCCTCACCTGTCCTCGTCCTCTGGTGTCGTCCCTCCCCCCTCCTCACCTGTCGTCCCTCCCCCCTCCTCACCTGTCCTCCTGTCAAGTCGTCCCTCCCCCTCCTCACCTGTCTGTCCCCTCTCCCCCTCCTCACCTGTCCTCGTCCTTGGGTGTCGTCCCTCCCCCTTCTCACCCGTCCTCGTCCTCGGGTGTCGTCCCTCCCGCCCTCCTCATCTGTCCTCTCTCCCCCTCCTCACCTGTCCTCGTCCTCGGGTGTCGTCCCTCCCCCCCTCCTCATCTGTCCTCTCTCCCCCTCCTCACCTGTCCTCGTCCTCTGGTGTCGTCCCTCCCCCCCTCCTCACCTGTCGTTCCTCCCCCCTCCTCACCTGTCCTCGTCCTCTGGTGTCGTTCCTCCCCCCTCCTCACCTGTCCTCCCTCCCCCTCGTCCTCCCTCCCCCTCCTCACCTGTCCTCGTCCTCTGGTGTCGTCCCTCCCCCCCTCCTCACCTGTCGTGCCTCCCCCCTCCTCACCTGTCCTGGTGTCCTCGGGTGTCGTCCCTCCCCCTCCTCCCACCGTCCTGGAGTCCTCTGGTGTCGTCCCTCCCCCCTCCTCATCTGTTGTCCCTCCCCCCTCACCTGTCCTCGTCCTCTGGTGTCGTCCCTCCCCCTCCTCACCTGTCCTCCCTCCCCCTCCTCACCTGTCCTCGTCCTCTGGTGTCGTCCCTCCCCCCTCATCTGTCCTCTCTCCCTCCTCACCTGTCCTCCTCCTCGTCCTCTGGTGTCCTCCCTCCCCCTCCTCACCTGTCGTCCCTCCCCCCTCCTCACCTGTCCTCGTCCTCGGGTGTCGTCCCTCCCCCCTCCTCCCCCGTCCTCGTCCTCTGGTGTCGTCCCTCCCCCCTCCTCACTTGTTGTCCCTCCCCCCTCACCTGTCCTCGTCCTCTGGTGTCGTCCCTCCCCCCTCCTCACCTGTCCTCCCTCCCCCCTCCTCACCTGTCCTCGTCCTCTGGTGTCGTCCCTCCCCCCTCCTCATCTGTCCTCTCTCCCCCTCCTCACCCCTCGTCCTCTGGTGTCGTCCCTCCCCCCTGCTCACCTGTTGTCCCTCCCCCCTCCTCACCTGTCCTCGTCCTCGGGTGTCGTCCCTCCCCCCTCCTCACCTGTCCTCCCTCCCCCCTCCTCACCTGTCCTCGTCCTCTGGTGTCGTCCCTCCCCCCCTCCTCACCTGTCCTCCCTCCCCCTCCTCACCTGTCCCCCTCCCCCCTCCTCACCTGTCCTCGTCCTCGGGTGTCGTTCCTCCCCCCTCCTCACCTGTCCCCCTCCCCCCTCCTCACCTGTCCTCGTCCTCGGGTGTCGTTCCTCCCCCCTCCTCACCTGTCCTCCCTCCCCCTCGTCCTCCCTCCCCCTCGTCCTCCCTCCCCCTCCCCCCTCCTCACCTGTCCTCGTCCTCGGGTGTCGTTCCTCCCCCCTCCTCACCTGTCCTCCCCCTCCCCCTCCTCACCTGTCCTCCTCCTCGTCCTCGGGTGTCGTCCGTCCTCGGGGGCTGGTTGTACTGGTCGTATCTGGGCTGGTTGTACTGTTGTTGGTACCCTCCTCCCCCCTGAGAGCGCCCCCTGTGGGAGTTCTGTTGGAAGGCGCTGTGCTGGTTCTGATTGGCTCGGTCCCAGCCTTGAGCTCCGCCTCCGTACGACGGCCTGAGACAAAAGCACGAGTTTAGAACAAAAACGGCACAAAAACACAGAATCGACCGTTTGTTTGACGTGGCTTTCACGGTGAACAAACGGTGCTGGATTGATTCACAAACGCTGCAGAGCGTCAGGTTTGCCCTGAGTCCTGGTCCCGGGGCCCGAGCTCAGGAAACTCTGGCCAAACTCACATTTCCATAAAGATCATTAGCGCTATGCTAACGGCCGGTTTCAGCGCGCTAACAGACGGCTCTTAAAGGGACGGGCCTCTTCTTAAAGGGAAAGAGTAATTGTGTTTCTCTTTGAGAAGGTTTTTGTGTGCACACGGATTAACCCCTTCAGGCCCAGGGCAGAGGGCTTTATTACTCAGGAATTTAAACTTCAAAAAAAGGACCAAGTAACACCAGGACCGAAGCAGGGCCAAACTGGGACTGAACCGGGACTAAACCAGGACCGAACCAGGATCAAACCGGGGATGAACCAGGGCCGTCTGTTTTTAATCGTAATTATTTGTGCTTACTTATTTATTGCCAATCTATTAGTTTTAGTATCCTTAATTTTATTGCTGGACTTAGTCTTGGCTGTGGTCCTGGTCCTGTCCCTGGACCGGCTGTGGTCCTGGTCCTGGTCCTGGACCGGCTGTGGTCCTGGTCCTGGCGTCTCTATCACAGTTGAAAGTGTTAGAGTGAAATGAGGCGCACTAATGCTCTCACCCTCTGCTCTTTGAGCCCGGACGGGTTTCATTTAAGAAAAACCTGTTTAAAGCTGCACTCTGGATCAGAAAACACTGAACTTTTTATGCTAACCCTCTTTCATTTCAACTTATTTTCAAAAAACGTGTGACTAAAATGATCCTCAGTCCAAATGTTTCTGTTCTTGAACCTTTGGAGGTTTCTTTGCTAAGCCGAGTAGTTTTGGCTCTGATTCTGATTGACAAGCTCTGCTCAGAAGAACAAGTTTTCTTTGGTGAATATAAGGCGGAGAAATGCTTAAAAAGAGCTTAAGTCCAGGTAAAATCCGTATTTAAAGCCTATTGATCGTTTGTGAACGTTAGGGTCATTGTTGTAGTGAGGTCAGCCCACGCAGAGCAGGACCCTCTGGTTACAGGGAGCGTCCTAACCACTGTGCCACCCCAGGACTCACCTCTGAAACTGCTGCTGATACGGCGGAGCTCCCAGCAGACTGTTCTGCCGAGCCGCTGAGGACAAACACAAACCAGGGTTAACCACAGGAACATCCACGGGGGGCGAGTACAAAGGGTTAAATGCAGAGAAAACAACAAAAAACAAAAGTAGAACATTCAAAAAAGAACAAACGTGAGGCGGAACATGATGCGAGTCACTGGAGAAACTGGGATTTACCTCATTTTTAAGTTTTACTGGACAAATACTCACAGAACATGTTGAGACGCGATAGTTTTTCATTTAATCTAAGACTTTATGACACACTTTAACACCGATTGTTCTTTTTGTGAAGCTCAAATACTGCTCTGAGGTGAGAACATGTTTATATTTTACAACCTTTAAACGGAGAAGCCCAGAAATTGACTTTTAGTCCAAGTTTAGCCTCAGTCTGGTCCAGGTTTAGCCTCAGTCTGGTCCAGGTTTAGCCTCAGTCTGGTCCAGGTTTAGCCTCAGTCTGGTCCAGGTTTAGCCTCAGTCTGGTCCAGGTCCAGGTTTAGTCTCAGTCTGGTCCAGGTCCAGGTTTAGCCTCAGTCTGGTCCAGGTTTAGCCTCAGTCTGGTCCAGGTTTAGCCTCAGTCTGGTCCAGGTTTAGCCTCAGTCTGGTCCAGGTTTAGCCTCAGTCTGGTCCAGGTTTAGCCTCAGTCTGGTCAGGTTTAGCCTCAGTCTGGTCCAGGTTTAGCCTCAGTCTGGTCAGGTCCAGGTTTAGCCTCAGTCTGGTCCAGGTTTAGCCTCAGTCTGGTCCAGGTTTAGCCTCAGTCTGGTCCAGGTTTAGCCTCAGTCTGGTCCAGGTTTAGCCTCAGTCTGGTCCAGGTTTAGCCTCAGTCTGGTCCAGGTTTAGCCTCAGTCTGGTCCAGGTCCAGGTTTAGCCTCAGTCTGGTCCAGGTCCAGGTTTAGCCTCAGTCTGGTCCAGGTTTAGCCTCAGTCTGGTCCAGGTTTAGCCTCAGTCTGGTCCAGGTCCAGGTTTAGCCTCAGTCTGGTCCAGGTTTAGCCTCAGTCTGGTCCAGGTCCAGGTTTAGCCTCAGTCTGGTCCAGGTCCAGGTTTAGCCTCAGTCTGGTCCAGGTCCAGGTTTAGCCTCAGTCTGGTCCAGGTCTAGCCTCAGTCTGGTCCAGGTCCAGGTTTAGCCTCAGTCTGGTCCAGGTCCAGGTTTAGCCTCAGTCTGGTCCAGGTCCAGGTTTAGCCTCAGTCTGGTCCAGGTCCAGGTTTAGCCTCAGTCTGGTCCAGGTTTAGCCTCAGTCTGGTCCAGGTTTAGCCTCAGTCTGGTCCAGGTTTAGCCTCAGTCTGGTCAGGTCAGGTTTAGCCTCAGTCTGGTCCAGGTCCAGGTTTAGCCTCAGTCTGGTCCAGGTTTAGCCTCAGTCTGGTCCAGGTTTAGCCTCAGTCTGGTCCAGGTTTAGCCTCAGTCTGGTCCAGGTTTAGCCTCAGTCTGGTCCAGGTTTAGCCTCAGTCTGGTCCAGGTTTAGCCTCAGTCTGGTCCAGGTGGTTTAGCCTCAGTCTGGTCCAGGTCCAGGTTTAGCCTCAGTCTGGTCCAGGTTTAGCCTCAGTCTGGTCCAGGTCCAGGTTTAGCCTCAGTCTGGTCCAGGTCCAGGTTTAGCCTCAGTCTGGTCCAGGTCAGGTTTAGCCTCAGTCTGGTCCAGGTTTAGCCTCAGTCTGGTCCAGGTAGGTTTAGCCTCAGTCTGGTCCAGGTCAGGTCTAGCCTCAGTCTGGTCCAGGTCCAGGTTTAGCCTCAGTCTGGTCCAGGTCCAGGTTTAGCCTCAGTCTGGTCCAGGTCCAGGTTTAGCCTCAGTCTGGTCCAGGTCCAGGTTTAGCCTCAGTCTGGTCCAGGTTTAGCCTCAGTCTGGTCCAGGTTTAGCCTCAGTCTGGTCCAGGTTTAGCCTCAGTCTGGTCCAGGTTTAGCCTCAGTCTGGTCCCAGGTTTAGCCTCAGTCTGGTCCAGGTTTAGCCTCAGTCTGGTCCAGGTTTAGCCTCAGTCTGGTCCAGGTCCAGGTTTAGCCTCAGTCTGGTCCAGGTCAAGCATCAGTCTGGTACAGGTCCAGGTCTAGCCTCAGTCTGTGCCAGGTCCAGGTTTAGCCTCAGTCTGGTCCAGGTCCAGGTTTAGCCTCAGTCTGGTCCAGGTTTAGCCTCAGTCTGGTCCAGGTTTAGCCTCAGTCTGGTCCAGGTTTAGCCTCAGTCTGGTCCAGGTTTAGCCTCAGTCTGGTCCAGGTTTAGCCTCAGTCTGGTCCAGGTTTAGCCTCAGTCTGGTCCAGGTCCAGGTTTAGCCTCAGTCTGGTCCAGGTTTAGCCTCAGTCTGGTTCAGTTTTCGCCTGTGTCTGGTCCAGGTTTCGCCTCAGTCTGGTCCAGGTTTAGCCTCAGTCTGGTCCAGGTTTAGCCTCAGTCTGGTCCAGGTCCAGGTTTAGCCTCAGTCTGGTCCAGGTCTAGCCTCAGTCTGGTCCAGGTCCAGGTTTAGCCTCAGTCTGGTCCAGGTCCAGGTTTAGCCTCAGTCTGGTCCAGGTCCAGGTCAGGCCTCAGTCTGGTCCAGGTCAGGTTTAGCCTCAGTCTGGTCAGGTTTAGCCTCAGTCTGGTCCAGGTCTGGCCTCAGTCTGGTCCAGGTCTGGCCTCAGTCTGGTCCAGGTTTAGCCTCAGTCTGGTCCAGGTCAGGTTTAGCCTCAGTCTGGTCCAGGTCTAGCCTCAGTCTGGTCCAGGTTTAGCCTCAGTCTGGTCCAGGTTTAGCCTCAGTCTGGTCAAGGTCCAGGTTTAGCCTCAGTCTGGTCCAGGTCAGGTTTAGCCTCAGTCTGGTCAGTCTGGTCCAGGTTTAGCCTCAGTCTGGTCCAGGTTTAGGCCTCGGTCAGTCTGGTCCAGGTTTAGCCTCAGTCTGGTCAGGTCCAGGTTTAGCCTCAGTCTGGTCCAGGTTTAGCCTCAGTCTGGTCCAGGTTAGGCCTCAGTCTGGTCCAGGTTTAGCCTCAGTCTGGTCCAGGTCCGGCCTCAGTCTGGTCCAGGTCCAGCCTCAGTCTGGTCCAGGTTTAGCCTCAGTCTGGTCAGGTTTAGCCTCAGTCTGGTCCAGGTCTAGCCTCAGTCTGGTCCAGGTTTAGCCTCAGTCTGTTCAGGTCCAGGTTTAGCCTCAGTCTGGTCCAGGTCCAGGTTTAGCCTCAGTCTGTGACAGGTCCAGGTTTAGCCTCAGTCTGGTCCAGGTCCAGGTTTAGCCTCAGTCTGGTCCAGGTCCAGGTTTAGCCTCAGTCTGGTCCAGGTCCAGGTTTAGCCTCAGTCTGGTCCAGGTCCAGGTTTAGCCTCAGTCTGGTCCAGGTCCAGGTTTAGCCTCAGTCTGGTCCAGGTCCAGGTTTAGCCTCAGTCTGGTCCAGGTCTGGTCCAGGTTTTAGCCTCAGTCTGGTCCAGGTCCAGGTTAAGCCTCAGTCTGGTCCAGGTCCAGGTTTAGCCTCAGTCTGGTCCAGGTCCAGGTTTAGCCTCAGTCTGGTCCAGGTTTAGCCTCAGTCTGGTCCAGGTTTAGCCTCAGTCTGGTCCAGGTTTAGCCTCAGTCTGGTCCAGGTTTAGCCTCAGTCTGGTCCAGGTTTAGCCTCAGTCTGGTCCAGGTCCAGGTTTAGCCTCAGTCTGGTCCAGGTTTAGCCTCAGTCTGGTCCAGGTTTAGCCTCAGTCTGGTCAAGGTTTAGCCTCCAGTCTGGTCAGGTCAGGTTTAGCCTCAGTCTGGTCAGGTCCAGGTTTAGCCTCAGTCTGGTCCAGGTCCAGGTTTAGCCTCAGTCTGGTCCAGGTTTAGCCTCAGTCTGGTCCAGGTCTAGCCTCAGTCTGGTCCAGGTCTAGCCTCAGCCTCAGTCTGGTCCAGGTCCAGGTTTAGCCTCAGTCTGGTCCAGGTTTAGCCTCAGTCTGGTCCAGGTTTAGCCTCAGTCTGGTCCAGGTTTAGCCTCAGTCTGGTCCAGGTCCAGGTTTAGCCTCAGTCTGGTCCAGGTCCAGGTTTAGCCTCAGTCTGGTCCAGGTTTAGCCTCAGTCTGGTCCAGGTCCAGGTTTAGCCTCAGTCTGGTCCAGGTCCAGGTTTAGCCTCAGTCTGGTCCAGGTCCAGGTTTAGCCTCAGTCTGGTCCAGGTCCAGGTTTAGCCTCAGTCTGGTCCAGGTCCAGGTTTAGCCTCAGTCTGGTCCAGGTTTAGCCTCAGTCTGGTCCAGGTTTAGCCTCAGTCTGGTCCAGGTCCAGGTTTAGCCTCAGTCTGGTCCAGGTTTAGCCTCAGTCTGGTCCAGGTTTAGCCTCAGTCTGGTCCAGGTTTAGCCTCAGTCTGGTCCAGGTTTAGCCTCAGTCTGGTCCAGGTAAGGCCTCAGTCTGGTCAGGTCAGGTTTAGCCTCAGTCTGGTCCAGGTCCAGGTTTAGCCTCAGTCTGGTCCAGGTCCAGGTTTAGCCTCAGTCTGGTCCAGGTTTAGCCTCAGTCTGGTCCAGGTTTAGCCTCAGTCTGGTCCAGGTCTGGCCTCAGTCTGGCCCAGGTCCGGCCTCAGTCTGGCCCAGGTCCAGCCTCAGTCTGGTCCAGGTTTAGCCTCAGTCTGGTCCAGGTTTAGCCTCAGTCTGGTCCAGGTTTAGCCTCAGTCTGGTCCAGGTTTAGCCTCAGTCTGGTCCAGGTTTAGCCTCAACCTGGTCCAGGTTTAGGCCTCAGGTTTAGCCTCAGTCTGGTCAGGTTTAGCCTCAGTCTGGTCAGGTCCAGGTTTAGCCTCAGTCTGGTCCAGGTCCAGGTTTAGCCTCAGTCTGGTCCAGGTCCAGGTTTAGCCTCAGTCTGGTCAGGTCAGGTTTAGGCCTCAGTCTGGTCCAGGTCCAGGTTTAGCCTCAGTCTGGTCCAGGTTTAGCCTCAGTCTGGTCCAGGTGGTTTAGCCTCAGTCTGGTCCAGGTTTAGCCTCAGTCTGGTCCAGGTTTAGCCTCAGTCTGGTCCAGGTTTAGCCTCAGTCTGGTCCAGGTTTAGCCTCAGTCTGGTCCAGGTTTAGCCTCAGTCTGGTCCAGGTTTAGCCTCAGTCTGGTCCAGGTTTAGCCTCAGTCTGGTCCAGGTTTAGCCTCAGTCTGGTCCAGGTCCAGGTCTAGCCTCAGTCTGGTCCAGGTCCAGGTTTAGCCTCAGTCTGGTCCAGGTCCAGGTTTAGCCTCAGTCTGGTCCAGGTCCAGGTTTAGCCTCAGTCTGGTCCAGGTCCAGGTTTAGCCTCAGTCTGGTCCAGGTCCAGGTTTAGCCTCAGTCTGGTCCAGGTCCAGGTTTAGCCTCAGTCTGGTCCAGGTCCAGGTTTAGCCTCAGTCTGGTCCAGGTTTAGCCTCAGTCTGGTCCAGGTTTAGCCTCAGTCTGGTCCAGGTTTAGCCTCAGTCTGGTCCAGGTTTAGCCTCAGTCTGGTCCAGGTTTAGCCTCAGTCTGGTCCAGGTTTAGCCTCAGTCTGGTCCAGGTTTAGCCTCAGTCTGGTCCAGGTTTAGCCTCAGTCTGGTCCAGGATAAGACACAGTCTGGTCAAGGTTAAGCCTCAGGATGGTCAGGTTTAGCCAGTCTGGTCCAGGTTTAGCCTCAGTCTGGTCCAGGTCCAGGTTGAGCCTCAGTCTGGTCCAGGTTTAGCCTCAGTCTGGTCCAGGTTTAGCCTCAGTCTGGTCCAGGTCCAGGTTTAGCCTCAGTCTGGTCCAGGTCCAGGTTTAGCCTCAGTCTGGTCCAGGTCCAGGTTTAGCCTCAGTCTGGTCCAGGTCCAGGTTTAGCCTCAGTCTGGTCCAGGTCCAGGTTTAGCCTCAGTCTGGTCCAGGTTTAGCCTCAGTCTGGTCCAGGTTTAGCCTCAGTCTGGTCCAGGTTTAGCCTCAGTCTGGTCCAGGTCTAGCCTCAGTCTGGTCCAGGTCTAGCCTCAGTCTGGTCCAGGTCTAGCCTCAGTCTGGTCCAGGTCTAGCCTCAGTCTGGTCCAGGTCTAGCCTCAGTCTGGTCCAGGTCTAGCCTCAGTCTGGTCCAGGTCCAGGTTTAGCCTCAGTCTGGTCCAGGTTTAGCCTCAGTCTGGTCCAGGTTTAGCCTCAGTCTGGTCCAGGTTTAGCCTCAGTCTGGTCAGGTTTAGCCTCAGTCTGGTCCAGGTTTAGCCTCAGTCTGGTCCAGGTTTAGCCTCAGTCTGGTCCAGGTTTAGCCTCAGTCTGGCCCAGGTTTAGCCTCAGTCTGGCCCAGGTCTAGCCTCAGTCTGGCCCAGGTTTAGCCTCAGTCTGGTCCAGGTTTAGCCTCAGTCTGGTCCAGGTTTAGCCTCAGTCTGGTCCAGGTTTAGCCTCAGTCTGGTCCAGGTCCAGGTTTAGCCTCAGTCTGGTCCAGGTTTAGCCTCAGTCTGGTCCAGGTTTAGCCTCAGTCTGGTCCAGGTTTAGCCTCAGTCTGGTCCAGGTTTAGCCTCAGTCTGGCCCAGGTTTAGCCTCAGTCTGGCCCAGGTCTAGCCTCAGTCTGGCCCAGGTTTAGCCTCAGTCTGGTCCAGGTTTAGCCTCAGTCTGGTCCAGGTTTAGCCTCAGTCTGGTCCAGGTTTAGCCTCAGTCTGGTCCAGGTTTAGCCTCAGTCTGGCCCAGGTTTAGCCTCAGTCTGGCCCAGGTCCAGGTCTAGCCTCAGTCTGGTCCAGGTCCAGGTTTAGCCTCAGTCTGGTCCAGGTCCAGGTTTAGCCTCAGTCTGGTCCAGGTCCAGGTTTAGCCTCAGTCTGGTCCAGGTCCAGGTTTAGCCTCAGTCTGGTCCAGGTTTAGCCTCAGTCTGGTCCAGGTTTGGCCTCAGTCTGGTCCAGGTCCGGCCTCAGTCTGGCCCAGGTCCGGCCTCAGTCTGGCCCAGGTCCAGCCTCAGTCTGGCCCAGGTCCAGCCTCAGTCTGGTCCAGGTCTAGCCTCAGTCTGGTCCAGGTTTAGCCTCAGTCTGGTCCAGGTTTAGCCTCAGTCTGGTCCAGGTTTAGCCTCAGTCTGGTCCAGGTTTAGCCTCAGTCTGGTCCAGGTCTAGCCTCAGTCTGGTCCAGGTCTAGCCTCAGTCTGGTCCAGGTCTAGCCTCAGTCTGGTCCAGGTCTAGCCTCAGTCTGGTCCAGGTCTAGCCTCAGTCTGGTCCAGGTCCAGGTTTAGCCTCAGTCTGGTCCAGGTCCAGGTTTAGCCTCAGTCTGGTCCAGGTCTAGCCTCAGTCTGGTCCAGGTCTAGCCTCAGTCTGGTCCAGGTCCAGGTTTAGCCTCAGTCTGGTCCAGGTCCAGGTTTAGCCTCAGTCTGGTCCAGGTCCAGGTTTAGCCTCAGTCTGGTCCAGGTCCAGGTTTAGCCTCAGTCTGGTCCAGGTTTAGCCTCAGTCTGGTCCAGGTTTAGCCTCAGTCTGGTCCAGGTTTAGCCTCAGTCTGGTCCAGGTTTAGCCTCAGTCTGGTCCAGGTTTAGCCTCAGTCTGGTCCAGGTTTAGCCTCAGTCTGGTCCAGGTTTAGCCTCAGTCTGGTCCAGGTTTAGCCTCAGTCTGGTCCAGGTTTAGCCTCAGTCTGGCCCAGGTTTAGCCTCAGTCTGGCCCAGGTTTAGCCTCAGTCTGGCCCAGGTTTAGCCTCAGTCTGGCCCAGGTCTAGCCTCAGTCTGGCCCAGGTTTAGCCTCAGTCTGGCCCAGGTTTAGCCTCAGTCTGGCCCAGGTTTAGCCTCAGTCTGGCCCAGGTCCAGGTTTAGCCTCAGTCTGGCCCAGGTCCAGGTTTAGCCTCAGTCTGGCCCAGGTCCAGGTTTAGCCTCAGTCTGGTCCAGGTCTAGCCTCAGTCTGGCCCAGGTCCAGGTTTAGCCTCAGTCTGGTCCAGGTCCAGGTTTAGCCTCAGTCTGGTCCAGGTCTAGCCTCAGTCTGGTCCAGGTTTAGCCTCAGTCTGGCCCAGGTTTAGCCTCAGTCTGGCCCAGGTCCAGCCTCAGTCTGGCCCAGGTCCAGCCTCAGTCTGGCCCAGGTTTAGCCTCAGTCTGGCCCAGGTTTAGCCTCAGTCTGGTCCAGGTTTAGCCTCAGTCTGGTCCAGGTTTAGCCTCAGTCTGGTCCAGGTTTAGCCTCAGTCTGGTCCAGGTTTAGCCTCAGTCTGGTCCAGGTCCAGGTTTAGCCTCAGTCTGGCCCAGGTCTAGCCTCAGTCTGGTCCAGGTCCAGCCTCAGTCTGGTCCAGGTTTAGCCTCAGTCTGGTCCAGGTTTAGCCTCAGTCTGGTCCAGGTTTAGCCTCAGTCTGGTCCAGGTTTAGCCTCAGTCTGGTCCAGGTTTAGCCTCAGTCTGGTCCAGGTTTAGCCTCAGTCTGGTCAGGTTTAGCCTCAGTCTGGTCCAGGTTTAGCCTCAGTCTGGTCCAGGTTTAGCCTCAGTCTGGTCCAGGTTTAGCCTCAGTCTGGTCCAGGTTTAGCCTCAGTCTGGCCCAGGTTTAGCCTCAGTCTGGTCCAGGTTTAGTCTCAGTCTGGTCCAGGTCCAGGTTTAGCCTCAGTCTGGTCCAGGTTTAGCCTCAGTCTGGTCCAGGTCCAGGTTTAGCCTCAGTCTGGTCCAGGTTTAGCCTCAGTCTGGTCCAGGTCCAGGTTTAGCCTCAGTCTGGTCCAGGTTTAGCCTCAGTCTGGTCCAGGTTTAGCCTCAGTCTGGTCCAGGTTTAGCCTCAGTCTGGTCCAGGTTTAGCCTCAGTCTGGTCCAGGTTTAGCCTCAGTCTGGCCCAGGTTTAGCCTCAGTCTGGTCCAGGTTTAGTCTCAGTCTGGTCCAGGTTTAGCCTCAGTCTGGTCCAGGTTTAGCCTCAGTCTGGTCCAGGTCCAGGTTTAGCCTCAGTCTGGTCCAGGTTTAGCCTCAGTCTGGTCCAGGTTTAGCCTCAGTCTGGTCCAGGTCTAGCCTCAGTCTGGTCCAGGTTTAGCCTCAGTCTGGTCCAGGTTTAGCCTCAGTCTGGTCCAGGTTTAGCCTCAGTCTGGTCCTGGTCCAGGTTTAGCCTCAGTCTGGTCCAGGTTTAGCCTCAGTCTGGTCCAGGTTTAGCCTCAGTCTGGTCCAGGTTTAGCCTCAGTCTGGTCCAGGTTTAGCCTCAGTCTGGTCCAGGTTTAGCCTCAGTCTGGTCCAGGTTTAGCCTCAGTCTGGTCCAGGTTTAGTCTCAGTCTGGTCCAGGTTTAGCCTCAGTCTGGTCCAGGTTTAGCCTCAGTCTGGTCCAGGTCCAGGTTTAGCCTCAGTCTGGTCCAGGTTTAGCCTCAGTCTGGTCCAGGTCCAGGTTTAGCCTCAGTCTGGTCCAGGTTTGACGTCTGATCGATTCATTTGGTAAATGGAATGTTTAATCATTTGTCAGTTTTAACAGAATCAGACATGAGTTCTTCCTTTGTGCAGGACGGTCCGTCCAGCCCCCCGACAGGCCCACTGTGTGGACCGCCGCGTGTGGGCCGCCCTGGTCACACTGTGGGCTGCCCTGGTCACACTGTGGGCCGCCCTGGTCACACTGTGGGCCGCCCTGGTCACACTGTGGGCCGCCCTGGTCACACTGTGGGCCGCCCTGGCCACACTGTGGGCCGCCCTGGCCACACTGTGGGCCGCCCTGGCCACACTGTGGGCCGCCCTGGTCACACTGTGGGCCGCCTGGTCACACTGTGGGCCGCCCTGGTCACACTGTGGGCCGCCCTGGTCACACTGTGGGCCGCCTGGTCACACTGTGGGCCGCCCTGGTCACACTGTGGGCCGCCCTGGTCACACTGTGGGCCGCCCTGGTCACACTGTGGGCCGCCCTGGTCACACTGTGGGCCGCCCTGGTCACACTGTGGGCCGCCCTGGTCACACTGTGGGCCGCCCTGGTCACTCTGTGGGCCGCCCTGGTCACTCTGTGGGCCGCCCTGGTCACACTGTGGGCCGCCCTGGTCACACTGTGGGCCGCCCTGGTCACTCTGTGGGCCGCCCTGGTCACTCTGTGGGCCGCCCTGGTCACACTGTGGGCCGCCCTGGTCACTCTGTGGGCCGCCCTGGTCACTCTGTGGGCCGCCCTGGTCACTCTGTGGGCCGCCCTGGTCACACTGTGGGCCGCCCTGGTCACTCTGTGGGCCGCCCTGGTCACTCTGTGGGCCGCCCTGGTCACTGTTCTCCTGTGAGCAGACTCCACAGCAGGTCCATCACCTCAGAAGCCTCAGATGCCCTCACACAGAGGCCTGCCGCGCCTCAAACACAGGTGTAACTATGATCTGCTCGACACGATTTAGTTATGATCCTCACAAAACTGTTCCATGTGTTTTTACCACGGCAGGGCTCATGTCTCCAACAAAGAACTGGATAAAACAACCTTCTGCAAAAGCATCAAAAAGCAGGTTTGTTCAAATATTCATCTGCATTTTGTCGACATTCATAAGGAATGAACACATTTAATATAAAAAAACTGCCACCCAACGCTCCAGTCGGACACTTCAGTGCATTTCTCCAGAGTTTTTCTTTTCCACACCTCCTGATATTCTGCCCGTCTCAAATCTGTGGTGGATTCAGCAGCTCCATGAAAATAAATATTGAGAGTTCAACTTCTGCAAGTCTTTTTATGTATAAGATATATTCATCTTATGTGTGTTTTAGTTAAATGTTCTAAATGCACATGTTTTATCAGAGGTTCTGGTTTGACGTGAGAGTGTGGCTCCGGTCCGTGGCTCCTCTGAGGACGAGCACCAAACAGGGACCAGAACAAAAAAATGTACCACGAACAGAAGAAACACCTAAAGGTTATTTACTTTTCCTCGACTGTTTCCATCCGTCACAAACGTTCATTAGACAAAGCTCCGGTGGAACAAAGACAGTTGCGACTTCTCGTCAAACGGAGGCCGGTTCTGCTCGTTTGTTCATTAAGTCGTTTAAAAGGCGCCGGACACTGAATAATCCCTGGTTTTAGGTCGTCCCTGCGTTTGGACGAGACGACATTAAGATTCAGATCACAACGACGGAGCCGTGTGCGGAGCTCAAGTGTCTGAGACAAAACCCACTCCAGGGGTTTCCAGAGCGACCAGCTGCCCCTCAGCACGCCAGAGCACACGGAACGCACAAAAACACACAAAAACACACACGGAACGCACAAAAACACACACACAACGCACAAAAACACACACAACGCACAAAAACACACACAACGCACAAAAACACACACAACGCACAAAAACACACACACAACGCACAAAAACACACACGGAACGCACAAAAACACACAAAAACACACACACAACGCACAAAAACACACACACAACGCACAAAAACACACACGGAACGCACAAAAACCACACAGAACGTACAAAAACACACACACAACGCACAAAAACACAAAAAAACACACCTAGCACAAAAACACACACCTACGACAAAACATACAAAAACACACACACAACGCACAAAAACATACAAAAACACACAACGCACAAAAACACATACACAACGCACAAAAATACACAGAATGCACAAAAACACACAAAGACACACACGGAACACACAAAAACAAACAAAAACACATGAAAAACACACACAATGCACAAAAACACACACAACATACAAAAAACACATGAAAAACACACGGAACGCACAAAAACACACACGGAACGCACAAAAAAACACACAGAACGCACAAATACACACACAGAACGCACAAATACACACACAACATACAAAAAAAACACATGAAAAACACACACAACGCACAAAAACTCATGAAACACACACACAAAATGCACAAAAACATACAAAAACACACAACGCACAAAAACACATGAAAAACACACACGGAACGCACAAAACCACACACAAAACACACAAAAATTCATGAAACACACACAGAACGCACAAAAACATACAAAAACACACAACGCACAAAAACACATGAAAAAAACACAGCATGCACAATAACACATGAAAAACACACACAACGAACAAAAAACACATGAAAAACACAAAAAACCCTCACACAAACACCTCACCAACACAAAAACACACAGAACACACACAAAACCCACTGCCGTCGCAACAACACACGAAAAACACAAAACCCACCGGCTTAAAAAACCAAAAACACGTGAAACGTACAAACAACCTGCCGCCGTCGCAAAAACATCCGACGCACAAACAAACGCTCAGGGCGAGACCGGCGATGATTTAAAACAACTGAAGACTCAGATCAAGTGACCTATGTTTAAAAAAACAACGGTTTGACGGTTGGAGGGGAGGACTTTCTGACCGTGGACCGTAATGAAGGACGTCCAGAGCCGCTCGATCCAAACAGGAAGTGACAGTCTGTCCTGGCTCCGCCCTCTTCCTGTGACACTGGTGTCTTTTCTCTGTAACGGCTTCTGTCAAACTCACATCTGGAGCTAAAATGTCTGACACTCAATGATCCTGTGATTTACTCCATTGTGTTCTTCAGAAATCAAATTAGCAATAATAACGGACCAATCAGGTGCTTCCTTTTCCAGAGGCGCTCTGATGTCCAAATATGGAGTCTGGCTCCACTTTAGCCGCTATAACAGCTAGCTCCACTTTAGCCACTACAACAGCTACCTCCACTTTTGCTAGCTCCACTTTAGCCACTACAACAGCTACCTCCACTTTTGCTAGCTCCACTTTAGCCACTACAACAGCTAGCTCCACTTTAGCCACTATAACAGCTAGCTCCACTTTAGCCACTATAACAGCTAGCTCCACTTTAGCCACTATAACTGCTAGCTCCACTTTAGCCACTATAACTGCTAGTTCTACTTTTGCTAGCTCCACTTTAGCCACTATAACTGCTAGCTCCACTTTAGCCACTACAACTGCTAGCTCCACTTTAGCCACTACAACTGCTAGCTCCACTTTAGCCACTACAACTGCTAGCTCCACTCCACAAACTCTATGGGTGACGTCACACTCTGGACGTCCAGTGATTTTTATAAAGTCTATGGATCTAACCATGAATCAAACTATGAATGACCTCCAGGTGTGTTTTTGACGACAGAACATTGTTAGAACAGGGTTAAAAGAGAAGAAGCAGAGCATGAGTCCTTTAATGTCGCCTCTGTCCGTCTCTATTAAAGGGGCTCTACCTGATTTTATTGTTGTGAAACGTGAAAAACAGAACTGGTCCATGATCCACATTTTTTCATAAAACCCTGTGTTGCTCCAGCACAGATTATTGTAAAAGCATCCGGTCAGACAAAAATGACACAGCGCTTTCTCTGCATCTGTTTATAGAGCGTTTTATTCTACGAGAAACAGGAAGTGCACTGTTAGCATGCTAATGTTTGTTAGCTTTAGCGCTCTGGTGAAAAGTGCTTCTAAACTCATGGAGTGAATATTTATGATACTGGGACTGATTTACACTGAGAGACATGAGACTGTGTTGTGTTGTTTTTAAAAACAGTAAAAATCAGGTCCAGCCCCTTTAAGGATGTGTTATCTGTCCCAGTGTCGGCGATAGCAACCCATTTTTACAATATAGGCGTTGGACTTTTTTATTTTTTTAAGATCATGGTATTTATATTCTATTTGGCACAGGTTTAAAAAATAATACTTTAACAGAGTAAAGAGTAAAAATTGAAATTTTAAATATATTATAGAATTATTTTACATCCCACATTCTGCCATTATTTTTGTTAATTTGTGAACCATACTTCAATTTAAGACAGATTTGTGAGCCTTGCAATGGATTTTAAAATCTAAATATCGGTATCGGCTGGAACAATCCATCCCTCGATGTTTTTCTTCATGTTTTTGTGTCCTCGAGTGCAGGACCCCCTCGGGACAATGTTTCATTCATAAAAAGAAAAATAATCAAATAAAATCTAAACTGTGACGTGTCAAAGATAATTGCGATATAATTTCTGGTCATGTCGTGTAGATAAAGAGCCGTCGGAGCTGAAGGACAGGATTAAAGCCGGAGCAGCACAATGTGACGCTCAGGAAGCGTTCATTTGGACCAGAGCTTTGTCCTGAAGAAAGACCCAGAGACCACCCACCGAGACGCAATTAACCCGGACTGAAGAGAGGAGCACGAGGACCAGGACCAGGACTGGGGGCGAGACCAGGACCAGGACCAGAGCGGGACCAGGACCAGGACCAGGACCAGAGCGGGACCAGGACCAGAGCGACACCAGGACAAGAACAGACCAGGACCAGGGCGAGAGACCACCCACCGAGACGCAATTAACCCGGACTGAAGAGAGGAGCACGAGGACCAGGACCAGGACTAGGGGCGAGACCAGGACCAGGACCAGAGCGGGACCAGGACCAGGACCAGGACCAGAGCGGGACCAGGACCAGAGCGACACCAGGACAAGAACAGACCAGGACCAGGGCGAGAGACCACCCACCGAGACGCAATTAACCCGGACTGAAGAGAGGAGCACGAGGACCAGGACCAGGACTGGGGGCGAGACCAGGACCAGGACCAGGACCAGGACCAGGACCAGGACCAGGACGAGAGCGAGACCAGGACAAGAACAGACCAGGACCAGAGCGACACCAGGACAAGAACAGACCAGGACCAGGGCGAGAGACCACCCACCGAGACGCAATTAACCCGGACTGAAGAGAGGAGCACGAGGACCAGGACCAGGACTGGGGGCGAGACCAGGACCAGGACCAGAGCGGGACCAGGACCAGGACCAGAGCGGGACCAGGACAAGAACAGACCAGGACCAGAGCGACACCAGGACAAGAACAGACCAGGACCAGGGCGAGAGACCACCCACCGAGACGCAATTAACCCGGACTGAAGAGAGGAGCACGAGGACCAGGACCAGGACTGGGGGCGAGACCAGGACCAGGACCAGGACCAGGACCAGGACCAGAGCGAGACCAGGACCAGAGCGGGACCGGGACCAGGACCAGGACCAGAGCGGGACCAGGACAAGAACAGACCAGGACGAGAGACCACCCACCGAGACGCAATTAACCCAGAGTGAAGAGAGGAGCAAGAGGACCAGGGCGGGATCAGGACCAGGGAAAGGACCAGGACCAGGGCCAGGACCAGGACCAAGGCCGAAACCAGGGCCAGGACCAGGACCAGACCCCAGCAGAGGGACTGGTCGGACACAAACACCTCACAAGGAAACGGGACCAGAAAGACACATTTAACACTGGACCAGAGACTGAACCAGAACCAAGGACCGAACCAGAACCAAGGACCGAACCAGAGACCGAACCAGAACCAAGGACCGAACCAGAGACCGAACCAGAACCAAGGACCGAACCAAAGACCGAACCAGAGATCGAACCAGAACCAAGGACCAAACCAGAACCAAGGACCGAACCAGAACCAAGGACCGAACCAGAGACCGAACCAGAACCAAGGGCCGAACCAGGGACCGAACCAGAACCAAGGACCAAACCAGAGACTGAACCAGAACCAAGGACCGAACCAGAACCAAGAACCAAACCAGAGACTGAACCCGAACCAAGGACCGAACCAGAACCGAACCAGAGAGTTGACCCTGTGATTGGTTAAATCCTCCAGGGCTTGTCACAATAATCACATTGACTCATCGTTCAATAAATAACAGTTGGAACAATATTTTAGGAGCTCAGTGTTTGATGTTTTGTCATTTTTACGTCGTACAATAAGATCTCAGCTTTAAGTCGGTGTCCACTCTATTGTTTTAGTCTCAGATTTATGGACGTCACATCAAAGACGTGATGGATTCTTCAGACAGAGCAGTCACATCTGATCAGGCTCAGGCTCCGTGTGATAAAGTCACTGTCAGCAGAGGCTAATGCCACAAGCTAGCCGTGTTTTAGCGTTTGTCAAAGTTGCTTAAATGAAAAAGAAATGAAGGTCATGTGTGCAGTGGAGCTCCTGCTGTTACTTGGAGCTCGTGTTTATATTTTTGACACAGATCGATCGTAGACGACAGGAGGCTCACTCTGACCAAGAGTCTAAATATCATGTTTGAGCTCAATCTCGTCTTTGGTCGTACGACGGTTCTAGGGTTAGTCTTTGTCTCGCTCAGATTTATGAGCCACGACAAGATTCTTCTCACGATCATATAATCTTACATCACAGACGAACAAAACCGTGCAGTGGACAGTGGTTTAGAGACCTCTGACTCATTAAACATAACTGATCAAGTCTTTTATTCAGCTTTGTATTTGCTGCAGTTTATGTTTTGCAAAGATATTGTACATTTGAAAAAGGTTTACTGGACTTCTGCGCTTCAAAGTTAGTGTCAGTGGCATAAAGTTTCAATGAGATCTTTTGGTGAAGCTAAACATGTGCACTTCACTGCTGTCACTCAGACGAGGCTGACCAATGGGAGACGTGGGCGGGGAAAGTGTCACGATGTGTCACAAACAGGACCGAGATCACAGACTGTGACTTTCAGGAGTAAAACACAGATGAACCTCCTTCAAATGATCCAGAACTAGTTTAGACACATAAACCTAAGAACTAAATGTATTACAAGTTTATCATGTCAAGTTTTCAGGTAAAAATAAGGCATTTTATTTGTGTAAAAACAGCTAAAATGTCACATTTCAATCTGAAAAATGGACAGAACCAGGTTTAAATTTCTTGGTTCATTTTGTAACATATTGTTATAAAAATGTACAGAGAGGATTTGGATTTATTATTTAGTTTTTGAGTAAACTAGATCTGACTGAAAATTGACCCAAAAATTCATATTTCGCCTAATTTTTAAACTTAAAACTGTAATAAATGTGTGTTAGAATCAGATGAATCAGATGTGTCGTGTCAGACTCTTGAGTCCAGATTGTACAGTTTGTGCAGGAGCCGCTTTAAGGCTCAACTTTATGTCTCTGGGACAAAAATGCATTTGGAGAAAACGGCCTTTGGAGTTTGTCGCTTTTAGTCCCATTTGTCACTTTAGCTGCGTTTTTGTCGTTTGTAGTTGCGTTTGTTGCTTTCAGTCCTGTTTAGATGTTTTTAACTGTGTTTTTGTCACTTTTAACTGTGTTTGTGTCCCTTTCAGTGATGTTTAGATGTTTTTAGCTGTGTTTTGTCCCTTTTAGCTGCGTCTGTTGCTTGTCGTCACGTATTTGTCGCTTTTGGGTGTGTTTTTGTCATTTGAAGTTGCATTTGTTGCTTTCAGTCACATTTTTGATGTTTTTAGTTGCATTTTTGTCACTTTTAGTCAAATCCTTACTACTTTAAGGCTCATCTTTATGTCTCGAGGGACAAAAATGCATTTGGAGAAAACAATGTCCACAAAAATCTATGGATGAAGTGGATTCAATGAAGTAATAAAACATCTTTAGGAGCAGATTGAACACGTTTGTTGTTTCCACATGAAAGTCTAAAATGAGAACAAACTGACCAAAAAAAACCACAGATTTTTGCACAAACGATAATCTCAACATTCATCTTTTCCGTTTCCTCTAAACAACGTTCGAGCTTCAATTTGAAAAACTAAAATATTCCGGAATCAGCCGCAGCTCCCGAGCTTTAAATGATTCGAGTCGTTTGTAATCACAGCGGGGGTCAGAGGTCAAACGGTGGGCCTCAGACGCCGCTCGTTAAGAGAGAGAGAGAGAGAGAGCGAACGAGAGAGAGAGCGAGAGAGAGCGTCGCCACAGAAACAACGACGACGTCTGAACGAGAGGATTTAGGCAAAAGAAACGCTCTCACTTCAGCCACAAAAAGTCTGCTCGGGAGAAAAGGACTCCAGCCACTTCAAACTCTGAGCAGAGAGAAGTAATCAGAGGGAGACGGGGGAGGGCCGGGGGTGAGGGGTGAGAGAGGAGCGAGCGAGAGACAAAAGAGAGAGAGGGAGGAGAGGGAAATGAGAGAGGGGGGAAAAAGAGGAACGAGCGAGAGACAAAAGAGAGAGAGGGAGGAGAGGGAAAGGAGAGGGTGGAGAAAGAGGAACGAGCGAGAGACAAAAGAGAGGAGAAGGAAAGAAGAGAGGGGGGAGAAAGAGGAACGAGCGAGAGACAGAAGAGAGAGAGGGAGGAGAGGGAAAGAGGGGGAGAAAGAGGAACGAGCGAGAGACAAAAGAGAGAGAGGGAGGAGAGGGAAAGAAGACAGGGGGGAGAAAGAGGAATGAGCGAGAGACAAAAGAGAGAGGGAGGAGAGGGAAAGGAGAGGGTGGAGAAAGAGGAACGAGCGAGAGACAGAAGAGAGAGAGGGAGGAGAGGGAAAGAAGAGAGGGGGGAGAAAGAGGAACGAGCGAGAGACAAAAGAGAGAGGGAGGAGAGGGAAAGGAGAGGGGGGAGAAAGAGGAACGAGCGAGAGACAGAAGAGAGAGAGGGAGGAGAGGGAAAGAAGAGAGGGGGAGAAAGAGGAGCAGCGAGAGACAGAAGAGAGAGAGGGAGGAGAGGGAAAGAAGAGAGGGGGAGAAAGAGGAACGAAAGGGAGACAAAAAGAGAGGAGAAGGAAAGAAGAGAGAGGGAGAAAGAGGAACGAGCGAGAGACAGAAGAGAGGGAGGAGAAGGAAAGAAGAGAGGGGGGAGAAAGAGGAACGAGCGAGAGACAAAAGAGAGAGGGAGGAGAGGGAAAGAAGAGGGGGGAGAAAGAGGAACGAGCGAGAGACAGAAGAGAGAGAGGGAGGAGAGGGAAAGAAGAGAGGGGGAGAAAGAGGAACGAGCGGGAGACAAAAGAGAGGAGAAGGAAAGAAGAGAGAGGGGAGAAAGAGGAACGAGCGAGAGACAGAAGAGAGAGGGAGGAGAAGGAAAGAGGGGGGGAGAAAAAGGAACGAGCGAGAGACAAAAGAGAGGAGAAGGAAAGAAGAGGGGGGAGAAAGAGGAACGAGCGAGAGACAAAAGAGAGAGAGGGAGGAGAAGGAAAGAAGAGAGGGGGGAGAAAGAGGAACGAGCGAGAGACAGAAGAGAGAGGGAGGAGAAGGAAAGAGGGGGGGAGAAAGAGGAACGAGCGAGAGACAAAAGAGGAGAAGGAAAGGAGAGGGGGGAGAAAGAGGAACAAGCGAGAGACAAGAGAGAGAGGGAGGAGAGGGAAAGGAGAGAGGGGGAGAAAGAGGAACGAGCGGGAGACAAGAGAGAGAGGGAGGAGAGGGAAAGGAGAGAGGGGGGAGAAAGAGACAAAAGAGAGGGAGGGAGGAGAGGGAAAGGAGAGAGGGGGGAGAAAGAGGAACAAGTGAGAGACAAAAGAGAGGAGAAGGAAAGGAGAGGGGAGAGAAAGAGGAATGAGGGAGAGACAAAAAAGAGGAGAGGGAAAGAAGAGAGGGGGGAGAAAGAGGAACGAGCAAGAGACAAAAGAGAGAAAGGAGAAGGAAAGAAGAGGAGGGAGAAAGAGGAACGAGCGAGAGACAAAGGAGAGAGGGAGGAGAGGGAAAGGAGAGAGGGGGGAGAAAGAGGAACGAGCGAGAGACAAAAGAGAGAGGGAGGAGAGGGAAAGAGGGGGGAGAAAGAGGAATGAGCGAGAGACAAAAGAGAGAGGGAGGAGAGGGAAAGAAGAGAAGGGGGAGAAAGAGGAACGAGCGAGAGACAAAAGAGAGAGAGGGATGAGAGGTAAAGAGAGGTTGGAGAAAGAGGAACGAGCGAGAGACAAAAGAGAGAGAGGAGAAGGAAAGAAGACAGGGGGAGAAAGAGGAACGAGTGAGAGACAAAAGAGAGGGAGGAGAAGGAAAGAGGGGGGAGAAAGAGGAACGAGCGAGAGACAAAAGAGAGAGGGAGGAGAAGGAAAGAAGAGAGGGGGGAGAAAGAGGAACGAGCGAGAGACAGAAGAGAGAGGGAGGAGAGGGAAAGGAGAGAGGGGGGAGAAAGAGGAACGAGCGAGAGACAAAAGAGAGAGGGAGGAGAAGGAAAGAAGAGAAGGGGGAGAAAGAGGAACGAGCGAGAGACAAAAGAGAGAGAGGGAGGAGAGGGAAAGGAGAGGGGGAGAAAGAGGAACGAGCGAGAGACAGAAGAGAGGGAGGAGAGGGAAAGGAGAGGGTGGAGAAAGAGGAACGAGCGAGAGACAGAAGAGAGGGAGGAGAGGGAAAGAAGAGAGGGGGAGAAAGAGGAACGAGCGAGAGACAGAAGAGAGAGAGGGAGGAGAGGGAAAGAAGAGAGGGGGAGAAAGAGGAACGAGCGGGAGACAAAAGAGAGGAGAAGGAAAGAAGAGAGAGGGGAGAAAGAGGAACGAGCGAGAGACAAAAGAGAGAGAGGGAGGAGAAGGAAAGAAGAGAGGGGGGAGAAAGAGGAACGAGCGAGAGACAAAAGAGAGAGGGAGGAGAGGGAAAGAAGAGGGGGAGAAAGAGGAACGAGCGAGAGACAGAAGAGAGAGAGGGAGGAGAGGGAAAGAAGAGAGGGGGAGAAAGAGGAACGAGCGGGAGACAAAAGAGAGGAGAAGGAAAGAAGAGAGAGGGGAGAAAGAGGAACGAGCGAGAGACAGAAGAGAGAGGGAGGAGAAGGAAAGAGGGGGGGAGAAAAAGGAACGAGCGAGAGACAAAAGAGAGGAGAAGGAAAGAAGAGGGGGGAGAAAGAGGAACGAGCGAGAGACAAAAGAGAGAGAGGGAGGAGAAGGAAAGAAGAGAGGGGGGGAGAAAGAGGAACGAGCGAGAGACAGAAGAGAGAGGGAGGAGAAGGAAAGAGGGGGGGAGAAAGAGGAACGAGCGAGAGACAAAAGAGGAGAAGGAAAGGAGAGGGGGGAGAAAGAGGAACGAGCGAGAGACAAGAGAGAGAGGGAGGAGAGGGAAAGGAGAGAGGGGGAGAAAGAGGAACGAGCGGGAGACAAGAGAGAGAGGGAGGAGAGGGAAAGGAGAGAGGGGGGAGAAAGAGACAAAAGAGAGGGAGGGAGGAGAGGGAAAGGAGAGAGGGGGGAGAAAGAGGAACAAGTGAGAGACAAAAGAGAGGAGAAGGAAAGGAGAGGGGAGAGAAAGAGGAATGAGGGAGAGACAAAAAAGAGGAGAGGGAAAGAAGAGAGGGGGGAGAAAGAGGAACGAGCGAGAGACAAAAGAGAGAGAGGGAGGAGAAGGAAAGACGAGGAGGAAGAAAGAGGAACGAGCGAGAGACAAAAGAGAGAGGGAGGAGAGGGAAAGGAGAGAGGGGGGAGAAAGAGTAACGAGCGAGAGACAAAAGAGAGAGGGAGGAGAGGGAAAGAGGGGGGAGAAAGAGGAATGAGCGAGAGACAAAAGAGAGAGAGGGAGGAGAGGGAAAGAAGAGAGGGGGGAGAAAGAGGAACGAGCGAGAGACAAAAGAGAGAGAGGGAGGTGAGGTAAAGAGAGGGGGGAGAAAGAGGAACGAGCGAGAGACAAAAGAGAGAGAGGAGAAGGAAAGAAGACAGGGGGAGAAAGAGGAACGAGTGAGAGACAAAAGAGAGGGAGGAGAAGGAAAGAGGGGGGAGAAAGAGGAACGAGCGAGAGACAAAAGAGAGAGGGAGGAGAAGGAAAGGGGGGGAAAAGGAACGAGCGAGAGACAAAAGAGAGAGGAGAAGGAAAGAAGAGAGGGGGAGACAAAAGAGAGAAGGAAAGAACAAAGGAAGGATGGAAGGGGAAAGGGGGAGAGAGAAAGAAAAGGTAGAGGGGGGAGAGAGAGTAGGGAGAAAGAAAAAGAATATAGAAAAAGAGGGAGAGAAAGAAAAGGAGAAGACGAAAGGAGAAAGAAAGGTGGGAGAGAAAAGAGGGAGAAGGAAAGAAAGTTGGGAGAAAGGCAAGGATGAAAGGGGAAAAGGGGTGAGGGAGAGAGAAAGAAAAGAAGGGGGGTAAAAGGGCAAGAGAAAAGAAAGAGGAATGAGAGAAAGAATGAGAGGGAGAAAAAAGGAAAAGGGGTGAGAGAGAAAGTGGGAAGAAAAAAGGGAGGGAGGGAGAAAGGAAGGGAAAGGGGAGAGGGAGGGCAGGGAAAAAGGAGGACTGAGAAAGAGGAAGGAGTGAGAGAGAAAGGGGAGAAGGAAAGAAGAGAGAGGGCAGAAAGGAAGAGGGGGGAGAGGGATAAAGTGAAAGGCAGAGTGGGAGAGAGGGAGGGGGCATAGAAAAAGGAAGGGAGAAAGAGTGAGAAAGGGAGGAGAGAAGAGGGAAAGAGGAAGAGACGATGGGAAAGAGAAAGGAGGGGAAAGGGGGAGGAAGGAGAAAGGAGAAGGGAAAGGGGAGATAAAGGGCAGAGAAAAGAGAGAAAGAGGAGCATGAGGGGAACAAACGGGGAGAAGCAAAGAGAGAGGAGGAAGAGAGGGAGAATAGAGAGAGAAGGAAGAAAGGGGAGAAAGTGAGGAGGACAGGCGAGAGAGAGGAGAGGAGGGGGGACAGGAGGGATAAGAGGGGGAGTGAAAGAGGAAGAGAGTGAGAGACGAGAGATAAAGAGTGGAACAGGAAAGAGACAGTGAGGAGAGAGAAGGAGAGAGGGAGGGAGGAGGAGGAGGGAGAAAGAGAGGGAGAGAGAGGAAGTGGAAGAGAGGGAGAGAGAGCGAAGGGGGAGAAGAAAATGGAAAAGGGAAAGGGGGAGATGAAGAGAGCAAGAGAAAAAGAAAATAAGCAAGGGAGAAAGAAGGATCAAAGGGGAGGAGAGAGAGAGAGAGAAAGGGGGAGGAAGAAAGCAGAAAAGAGGGAGAGGGAAAAAGGAAAGAAGAGAGGGGAGAAAGGGGGAAATGGGTGAGTGAGAGAAAGAAAGCAAGAGGGGAGAGAAAAAAGGAGTGAAAATACACAGGGATGAAAGGGGTGAGGGAGAGAAAGAAAAGAGGGGGAAGTAGGAGAGAGGGAGGAAGAGGGAGGGAGAAAGAGAGGGAGAGAGAGGAAGTGGAAGAGAGATAGAGAGTAGGGGGGAGAAGAAAGCTGAAAAGGGAGAGATGGAGAGCAAGAGAAAAAGGAAAGAAGCGAGGGAGAAAGAAGGATGAAAGGGGAGGAGAGAGAGAGAAAGAAGGGGGAGGAAGAAAACGGAAAAGAGGGAGAGAGAAAAAGGAAAGAAGGGGAGAAAGGGGAAATGGGTGAGGGAGAGAAAGAAAGCAAGAGGGGAGAGAAAAAGAGTGAAAATACACAGGGATGAAAGGGTGAGGGAGAGAAAGAAAAGAGGGGGAAGGAAAGGAGGAAGAGAGCCGACACAGAAGGGGAAAAACAAGAAAAGAAGGGGGACAGAGATGGGTGAGAGGGGGGAGCGTGGGGGGGAGAGGAGCTAATCAGAGAGAGTCTGATTACAGAGGGACAAAGAGCAGAAATTATCCTCAGCTCCAGCTCCAGCCCAACGTTAAAAATCTCACTTTAAACATTTAAAAAGTTTACGTCGGGCTTTGATCGAGTCGGACAAAGTGTTTGATCAACCGCGACCAAAGAGTTTGAACGATCGAGTCAACGCCGCGTTTATCGAACGTTTACCTGCGGATTCACTCGGGGAAGGAGAGAGAGAAAAGAGAAGAGGGGAGGGAGGGAGGGAGGGAGGGAAAGAAAGACAGAGAAAGAGAGAAAGAAAGAAATAAAGGAGAAACAAAGAAAGAAAGAAAAGAAAGGAGTGAGAGAAAAGAGAAGAGGGGAGGGAGGGAGGGAGGAAGGAAGGAAGGAAGGAAGGAAGGAAGGAAGGAAGGAAGAGAAAGAAAGACAGAGAAAGAGAAAGAAAGAAATAAAGGAGAAACAAAGAAAGAAAGAAAAGAAAGGAGTGAGAGAAAAGAGAAGAGGGGAGGGAGGGAGGAAGGAAGGAAGGAAGAGAAAGAAAGACAGAAAGGAGAAACAATGAAAGAAAGGAGAAAGAAAAGAAAAAAAAGAAAGGAGTGAGAAAAGAGGAAAGAAAGATCGAGAAAGGGAAGGAGAGAGAAAGAAGAAAGGAGGAAGAGAAGGAAAAAAAGGAGAGAAAAGTGATGGAGAGAAAGTAGGAAGGGAGAGAGAAAAGGAAAGGGGGAGAGGGAGGTCAGGGAAAAAGGAAGGAGAAAGAAAGGAAGGAGGGAGAGAAAAGAGGAGAGGAGGGAGACGGGAGGAATAAGAGGGAGAGAAAGAAAAACGAGACTGAGGGGAGGGGGAGGGAGTGAGAGAGAGCGAGAGAGAGAGAAAAGAGCAAGAAACTGTGAAGAGAGAAAGTGAAAGTATAAACTGTTATGAATCATCTGTGTGAATGTCCCGCTCACTCCCCCCCCCTAAGTCCCTCACAGTCCTGTTCATGGACTAAACCAGTGTTTCCCAACCAGGGGTACGGGGACCACAAGGGTACACCAGGGGCACCGGGAAAGGTTTAAAAAGAAGATGAAATGTACTTTTATCTGAACTAAAAAGTGTTCTTAGTTGTAAATTTAGCATGTTTTTGGAGCATCTTGGATCATAAATAAATGCTAAATACATAAATAGCAATAATTGATTATATTTGACTATTAAACCCATTTATTTGCCTGAAACTCGAGTTAAGAGGAACTGTGAGTGTGGGACAAAGCTCAGGGGGAACTCGAGACAAAAAAGGTTGGGAACCGCTGGACTAAACAGTGCTCTGTCCTGGAGCGATTCAGACTCGGCTCATACTTCCTCCTCGCCGCGGGTCACATGACTCTGGCGTCTGGGAGAAAAAAAGTCAGCAAAACTCCAATAAAAATGTATTTCTGTAATGAATGTGTCAAATCCTCCGACACATATTGATGGACTAATAAACATCATACAAGTTTTATTAACCATAGATCGCACGTTAAACATCAAACAGACTGGATTATTCATCTTTTTGCCAGAGGTTTGTGATCTATTCACAGCTGAAGCTAAGGTTAGCGGCTAACGCTAGCGACTCCATGGCTAAAGGTTTGTTTAAAGTGTTTTGTTCATAAACTCGGCTCAACAGTTCGTTTAAACGGCTCCTCTTTCTGCTTCATTCAGTTCGCTGTAGTTTTTCCGACTCTCGCAATGAATTGTGGTTAATTTTGACCTCTAGTGACCAGCGTTGGACACTACTTTTCAAGATGCGTTGTGGGAAATTTTCAGTGCACTATGTTTCACCTGCTGGACATTCGGACAGCACTAAAATGGCGTGACCAGTATTCAGTGCCCTCTACAGGAGCCGTGTTTCATCGTTTCATTATCGCTGCGTTTCCAGAAAAACAAGACAGAAGAAAGAAATGTAAAGAGAAAGAAGAGTAAATGAAAGGAAGAGGAACAGAAAGTGAAAAGAGCAAGAGGACATCTGCAGACACAGGCTCAGGTTAAACACAGGGGGATTCTGGGAGGGCATCCGACTCACGTGGATAGTGCTGCTGGGGGCCCCTGTAGTTCTGGTAGCTTCCTGGAGGTGGCGCGTTGCTGTATTGTCCTCCGCCTCGACCCAAAGTGTGACTGAAACAGACGTTGAGGATTACATTGTGTTTTTATCGATGTGTTTCAGGAGAAAAGTCTGATTTAACGGACACTAAACACAATAATCAGAGCCACATTAACTAGAGCAGAACCAACCCCCCTCTGTGGATCTGTCAGTCCACCATTGTGGATCTGTCAGTCCACCATTGTGGATCTGTCAGTCCACCATTGTGGATCTGTCAGTCCACCATTCTGATTTTTGGGGTCTCGATAGAGCTGGGCACGATCATGATTCACGTTGTATTTTTCTGCCGTCTTTAACAGAGCTGCACCATTTAGGACAAATATCTAATTGTGATTTTTCGACCCGTGCGACTGTGATTAGATTTGTTTTTTAATGATAGGATTCAGTTATGTTTGTCATATTTAAATGCGTATTTGTTTTTCACGAAAAATTGCATAATATTCATTTGTTAAAATATCTGAACAGTTAACTTTAAGTAACTCCAGGTCTATGAAGCAGGCTCAGGTCGGGCTGGACTGCCTAGTACCGCCCTCCGTGTTATCTGGTTGAGTCCCGTCTTGTTCTGTGCCCTGATTGGAGGAGGCGGGACTTACTTGAGAGCTCTGTGCCCTGATTGGAGGAGGCGGGACTTACTTGAGCGCTCTGTGCCCTGATTGGAGGAGGCGGGACTTTAGCGCTCTGTGCCCTGATTGGAGGAGGCGGGACTTACTTGAGCGCTCTGTGCCCTGATTGGAGGAGGCGGGACTTACTTTAGCGCTCTGTGCCCTGATTGGAGGAGGCGGGACTTTAACGCTCTGTGCCCTGATTGGAGGAGGCGGGACTTACTTGAGCACTCTGTGCCCTGATTGGAGGAGGCGGGACTTACTTGAGCGCTCTGTGCCCTGATTGGAGGAGGCGGGACTTACTTTAGCGCTCTGTGCCCTGATTGGAGGAGGCGGGACTTACTTTAGCGCTCTGTGCCCTGATTGGAGGAGGCGGGACTTACTTTAGCGCTCTGTGCCCTGATTGGAGGAGGCGGGACTTACTTGAGCGCTCTCTGCCCTGATTGGCCGAGGTGCGCCTGCTGTCTGTTGGGGTTGAAGCCGAGCTGAGGTCTCCAGGGCTGTCGGCCGCTCTGGTCCCAGTCCTCGGGCTTCAGCACTTTACCTGGAATCCTGAGGAGACACAAACATGAGGAGCAGGCACTCAGGGGCCCAGGACGACACAGACACAGATGTGAGTCCAGGTTTAATGGTGAAAGTGCTGGTGTCTGGACTCACTTGGCTCCCGGGAGCATCACGGCCTTAAACACATGTCCATCTGCAAACTCTGGGTCTCTGAACTTCACCCTGAAAAACACAGCACCAGGTCACTGACGAGTCTGAGACATTTGTTCACTTTAAAAAGGACAAATATTATGCATTTTTATATTATTAGCTTTTAAACATGTTATTAAGAGCCATTAGTTTGGCATCTCATATGAACAAAAAAAAGTTTATGAGAAACAAAATTAATCTCTATTGTCTGCTGTTTCACAAACTAATATTTCACTTATGAATGATAAACATACTAGAAGGCATTTATGTGTGAAATAAAATAAGCTCCATTATTGTGCAAACATATGGCCATATTTTAGTAAAAATGGAAACTGAAGAGCTATTGAATGTGTAATATTTATATATATCGTTCTATAACGATACTGGGCCCGATATATATCGCCCCTCCCTATCATTCAATCCAGTTTTTATTTTTAGGTTGTGTTTTATTATAGCTTTTATCATTGCTCTTTTCTTCTTTTAAAGCATCACTGGGTCTTGAACAAACTTCATTCCATCATGTTTTTGCACATTTTTAGGTTTGATTTCTGGATATGGTTCTATTTACACAAATCTATAAAAGTATTCACTGTAAAAGCTCGCTACTTTATTCAAACAATTAGTGTTTCAGCAACTCATTCTAATCTAATGACGAAGCTCTGAACTCTGCCTCTCCAGGTTTAGACTTTTTCCCACAGGGTTTTCTGTAGTTTTTCTTTGACAGAAGGAGGTCAAGGACAGGGGGCGCTCTGGGACAGATATTCACTTGATCAATTAATTTTCAATATTTTCTTTAATTGATCGTTGGAGCCTTTCAGTAATCTGTTAATGTTAACACTGCGTTAACACTGTTTTGATGCACTGTTATATTACTGATACTGATTGTGGTAAGAATTACATTCTAATGTTGCCAACATTAGCCGCTGACATTAGCTTGTGCAGGTAAAAGATCAATAGTTTTCCATCTGAGGCAAAAAGCTGTCTTTTTTCCATCCAAGTTAGATAAACCATGTAAGATTATTCATTCATTCATTTTCTACCGCTTATTCCCGTTAGGGGTCGCGGGTGACTGGAGCCTATCCCAGTGACTTTGGGCCTTAGGCGGGGTACACCCTGGACAGTGGCCAACTCGTCGCAGGGCTAACACAGAGAGACAGAGACAAGGACAGACAACCATTCACTCTCACGTTCATTCACTACGGACAATTTAGAGTTGTCAATTAACCTACACAGTCATGTCTTTGGACGGTGGGAGGAAGCCGGAGAACCCGGAGAGAACCCACGGTAACACGGGGAGGACATGCAGACTCCACTCAGAGAGATCGTGTGATGTTAGGGTGGTTCGGAATTCGAAACCACGATGTTGGGGTGGTGCGGGATTCGAACCCACGATCTCCTTATTGAGAGGCAGAAGCTCTAGCCGCTCTGCCACCGTGCACCCATGTAAGATTAATATTAGTCATAAATACTGTGGTGTCTCATCTTTGGGATGAATCCACTATTTGAGTTTTAGTGAACTTGTTTTTAAACTCAGAGGCGTCACAGTGGCTCGAAGTGCTCACTCCGACGCCCTCTGGTGGAGCTGTTTTTATTACCACCATAATAAACGCACCAGTTAACTGGGCAGGTGTTCACTCTGTTAAACATTTCGTCACAGTTAATGGGCTGATCTGTACGAAGGCCATTTGATGAAAAGAAAAGCCAATTTTAGAGTTTAAACACGCAAATCTGCCAGAAAAGGGTAGTAAATTTGCTAGAAACACAGGCAAATTAACGACTTTTTAAACATGCAAATTTGCTAGGAAAAAAAAAAAAAATGTAAGAGATTTGCACGGAACGTCATTAAGGGCATTGGTTTGTACCCGCGGCTAATTTGTTTGAGCTACACGATTGTGCCGAAGTAGATATTTGAAACGCAGCTTGTTTTCATGAGAGATCTCTGTAAATGTTCCGTCTGGTTTGGGGAATGAACGTGGCTTGGGTTCACGCGACGTGTCGGTGACAGACCCCGACACAGACCGTAAGTCTGTGGTTTAGGGGCCGTCAACAAATTACTATACAAGTTTTTTATGTAACCAAGATGGAAAAAGACATGTGTAAATTCAACATAAAATTGTATTATTGTATTAATAATGAAAAATGTCATAATGTATCTTAAATAATTTTAAAGTTAGGTTTTTGTTCAATAACTTTCAGGTTTTGTGACTGATTCAACCCAAATATTTTCCGTTTCCGTGCAAATCTAGTAAATTTGCGAGTTTTTTCTAGCAAATTCGCATGATTAAAAAGTCGTAAATTTACGTGTGTTTTTTTGTTGTTGCAAAATTGCTACTTTTTTTGTGACAGATTTGCATGTTTAAAGTAAAAAATTAGCATATCTTTTTTCTTTTTCTTTCATTAAGTAGCCGTAATACGCCTTCGTAGATCGGTTTACCATGAACACACTGTGAACTTTTAATTCTTTATTCTGTTTTCGATTATTGACCATTGACTGTTTCATTGTCGCCCACAAAGGAAACTGTAGTTGTGATTTTGTCCGTTACAAAAAAAAAAAATTGAATTGCAAACTGCAGAGCACATTTCAGACTCAAAACTTCCACAACATAATATTTCAGACACAAATTACAGGAGTGCGTCTGATTAGTTTGCCGCTCATTTAGACTGATGGACTTAAAGCCGGAGTCGGAGCTGTAAACATGCTCCGGAGCCAGAGGAACAGTCTGAACTCACAGCTGGAGATGGAAATGATTCCCTCCAATCACGTTAATGTGCAGCTGCGGCTCACATCTGGAGCACGCACATACGTTTGGATCGACGCAGACGCACCGACTTCTGAGCAACTTCACAAACAAGTCCAGACTCTGCTGAAGTCTGCAGACCTCCACTTTGGATTCACACACAACATCTGATCAGGACAATCCAATATCGATCACAGCAAATGCAGAACTCAACGTCTCGTCGTACGATCGATTAAATCCTGCGTCTCAACCTGCTGTTCATGTTTTGTGCAGCGTTTTAGACTTTTTCCAGTCAAAAGATCTGGGATTGGATTGTTAATCGATGACATCAGAGCACATTTCTCGCTGATGACATGTTTACAAAGTTAAATCTGTGTTGTCCCAGAGCAAATGTTATAAAACCAGCTCCACGAGACGCTGTGTGTCGTGAGTCTAATTATAGGACTTAGTCGACGTAATCCCTCATACGAAGATCAAGACGTCTCGATCTTCAAACCACGTCTGAATGACAGCTGAGTGTTTTATTGTCTGAAATAAACCTGAAGTGCGCTGTTAGCATGCTAGGTGTTGTTAGCTTTACTGTAACTGTAAACTCTGCTCTGAAAGTCCTGAAAAGCATTTACAAACTGTGAGTGAATAATTTGACGGTTGATACTGAAGGAGTGAGCCATAACTTTGGACTGAAGCAAACAGTTAATGATGAACTATCTCTGGTTTTCATATTTTTAGAAAACAGTTGCTAAACAGGGTAATGCCCCTTTAAGACGCTCGTCTGCCTAATTCTTCCCTTAATAAAAATTTAACAGTACCATATGTACAACACGTCTCTGTCCAGGCCTTTAAGAGTAAAAATAGTTTTTAATATCACCATAAACAGCTGTAAGACTAACAAACTTTTTAATCATTCTTTCCCGCAGAAATCAATGAAGAGAAAGCTTCTCTGTCCTGTTTGTATTGATGGATGAACTGGTTTGAACAAAACTGAGCCCAGACTGTGGCGCAGTGTCAGAAACAGAACAAAACCAGCTGAAACTGAAGCGTACGTCACATTTAATCATCCCATAGTTTGTTTTAAATAGTTAATCACCATAATTGTCCTAATTTCTAACTTTTCTGAAACCCATGGACAGGTTATGTACTCAACAGGTTAAGCTGCACAAACTGATAGTGTGTTTCTTTGCTTTTTTGTCTGATTTGTGGAGTTTTTGTTTCGCTCAAACTTTAAAGGGTAAAATGTAAAGTGAAAGTAGTTTCTCGTTGCTGCTGCCACTGTGCAGAGCTAAGCTAGCTTGTTTGCAAAAGGCAGCGAGAGATAAAGGACACTTCAACTCAACACAACAGTGGATTGTCTCAAAACATGGACTCAAACATGTTATTTAAGGAGAGAAAGGTCATGAGTTCAACTGAGTGTGATCCAAAGTCTGTCAGTGACAACACACTGGACTGACCCCGACTGTGTAATGGACATTTACAACAAATATACAGCATTTACCCGATGGCGATGTTGTGTGCGATGTCTCTGAGCATCGGGATCGGAGACTCCACCGTCCTGAACAGAAGGAGCAGCTTTGGTAACGACAGTACAAACTTATATCCACAGTATTTTTATATCGAGGATAAACGAGTCCGTACTTTTCTGGGAGAATGGGGTTTTCGTCCAGCGCGAGTTTCCCCAGAATCCCATGGCACAGCTCCGGAGGAATGTCTGTGGGCTGAGACAGAAACGAGATTTGGACTTGAGCAACGTGGCACAAACACGGAAGACAAACACGGCAGAAGCACAGGAGACAAACACTGAGACAAACACGGGAGACAAACACGGCAGAAGCACAGGAGACAAACACGTTGGACAAACACGGGAGACAAACACGGCAGAAGCACAGGAGACAAACACGTTGGACAAACACGGGAGACAAACACGGCAGAAGCACAGGAGACAGACGTGGGAGACAAACACGGGAGACAAACACGGGAGACAAACACGGCAGAAGCACAGGAGACAGACGTGGGAGACAAACACGGGAGACCGACGCGGGAGACAGACACGGGAGACAGACACGGGAGACAAACACGGGAGACAAACACTGAGACAAACACGGGAGACAAACACGGGAGACAAACACTGAGACAAACACTGGAGACAGACACGGGAGACAGACACGGGAGACAGACACGGAGACAGACACGGAGATAGACACGGAGATAGACACGGAGATAGACACGGAGATAGACACGGAGATAGACACGGAGACAGACACGGGAGACAGACACGGGAGACAGACACGGGAGACAAACACTGAGACAAACACTGAGACAAACACGGGAGACAGACACGGGAGACAGACACGGGAGACAAACACGGGAGACAAACACGGGAGACAAACACGGGAGACAGACACGGGAGACAGACACGGGAGACAGACACGGGAGACAGACACGGGAGACAGACACGGGAGACAGACACGGGAGACAGACACTGAGACAGACACTGAGACAAACACGTGAGACAAACAAGGGAGACAAACACGGGAGACAAACACGGGAGACAAACACGGGAGACAAACACGGGAGACAAACACGGGAGACAAACACGGGAGACAAACACGTGAGACAAACACGGGAGACAGACACGGGAGACAGACACGGGAGACAGACACGGGAGACAGACACGAGAGACAGACACGGGAGACAGACACGGGAGACAAACACGGGAGACAAACACGGCAGAAGCTCGGGAGACAAACACGGGAGACAGACACGGGAGACAGACACGGGAGACAGACACGGGAGACAGACACGGGAGACAGACACGGGAGACAAACATGGGAGACAGACACGGAAGACAGACACGGAAGACAGACACGGAGACAGACACGGAGACAGACACGGACACGGAGGCAGACACGGACACGGATACGGTGACAGACACGGAGGCAGACACGGACACAGACACGGAGACAGACACGGAGACAGACACGGAGACAGACACGGAGACAGACACGGGAGACAGACACGGGAGACAGACACGGGAGACAGACACGGGAGACAGACACGGGAGACAGACACGGGAGACAGACACGGGAGACAGACACGGGAGACAGACACGGGAGACAGACACGGGAGACAGACACGGGAGACAAACACGGGAGACAAACACGGGAGAGACAAACACGGGAGACAAACACGGGAGACAAACACGGGAGACAAACACGGGAGACAAACACGGGAGACAAACACGGGAGACAGACACGGGAGACAAACACTGAAGATAAACGTGGGAGACAAACATGGCAGAAGCACAGGAGACAAACACTGAGACAAACACGGGAGACAAACACGGGAGACAAACACGGGAGACAAACACGGGAGACAAACACGGGAGACAAACATGGGAGACAAACACGGGAGACAAACATGGGAGACAAACATGGGAGACAAACACGGGAGACAAACACGGGAGACAAACACGGGAGACAAACACGGGAGACAAACATGGGAGACAAACATGGGAGACAGACACGGGAGACGAACACGGGAGACAAACACGGGAGACGAACACGGGAGACAAACACGGGAGACAAACACTGAGACAAACACTGTGCTAACGTGACGCTAACTGGACTTACGTCAATCCAATGCTTTTCACAAATGAATGGAGAAGCTGATATTAAAGTATATAGAACTTCAAGGAGCACAAGATCAGAAATCTCAACTAAAAGCCAATTAGAGTCAGAGCCTTTAGCTCAGATCACAGTTTTACAACTAAATATTGTCTCAAAACAAAAGGTTTACACCCGACTGTGTCCGAATATCCCCCCTGTCCCTCACCCCTCAGTCACTACACAGTCCTGTCGTATTCAGTGGACTTGATAGAGCCCTCAATCACAGAGCAATTCAGACTTCGCTCACTACTTTATCCGCGCTGTGACCCTAGCATCTGGGAGAAAAAATGTAGGCACAATTCCGATAAAGATGGTTCCTCCAGACACATTTATGGGCTAACAATCATCACAAGTTTTATTCATCATGGAAACATCAAACAGACTTGATTATTCATTATTATTCTTTTTGCCTGAGATTTGCGATCTATTCACAGCTCAAGCTAAGGTTAGCGGCTAACGCTAGCAACTCTGCAGCTAACGGTTTGTTTAAAGTGTTTTGTTCATAATCTCGGCAGTTCGTTTAAACAGCTCTTTCTGCTTCATTCAGTCTGTTGTGTCCAGTTAAAGACCTGTCACTCTCACTTTTGTTTTTCCGACTCTCGCAATGCATTGTGGTCTATACTGACCCCTTGTGACCAGCACCAGACACTGTTTTTAAGAGGCATGTCGGAAATTGTGAGTGCACTACTTTTTCACCTGCTGGACATTCGGACTAAAAACGGAGCGACCACTATTTAGTGCCTCACAGCCATTTAAACTTTGAAATGCGCTCGATGAGTTGGTACCAGCCGACACACTCTGGATTATTCAGAACTTGCGTGTTTTGCGGGCTAATGCTAACATCTAAAGCTAATGGCTATAGGGAGAATACATGAGACTGCAGCTAGAGCCCTTCAAATCATACAGGACCAGGCGCGTTGCTAAGTGGTTGAACGCCACATTTACTTATTTACATGTCTATGGCTAACGCAGCGCTAACACAGCGCTAAAACAGCGCTAACACGGCGCTAACACGGCGCTAACATGGTGCTAACACGGCAGGACAGACAATGGTGTCATTCAGGGTGACGTGGTTGTGTCGTTTACCTCTGTGGTCTCTGTTCGGTAAAGTTCGTGAATGAAATCGAAAAGTGGGTGAGATTTTCCGAGGAATAAAACGTCGCTGCCCAAACTGTTCCTCTTTACTGCAGAAACAAAAGAGTGGAGAGTTTTTAGTCACCAACATGGCACTGGGCCCTCATTTTTTTAATTGATTGGGCTTGAACGTGGGAGAATGTGAGAGTTTTTACCTTCTTCTTGGGTCAGATCTGGATAAACGTCTGATAAAGCGGCTCTGAGTCGGCGCTCGTCCACAAACGGCAGCAGTGCCACTCCTACGATCACACACAGTGTAAACATACGGAACCGATCTCCACTGGTTTGCTCTTTATATTAATCAGATACTTATTAAAACGTCACACCTTTACTGACTCAAATCTATTTAAAGGACAAATAATGCAAAACTGACCTTTTTTTTTAACCCTGTTTTAACATAGTTTCTGATCAAAAACAGGTCTGATGTATTTTGCTTCATTCACTTTCATTAAAATAAAAATAAACATCGTTTGTGTTATTAGCCTTTAAAGGACACATTCTGCTACAGTGACCTTTTTGAGCTTTTAATCCTGTTCTAACAATGTTCCCCATCAAAAAAAAATCATCTGGCGTTACATTCAGCTGCATTCACGCTGTTTTGAGAAATGTTTATTAGAAAATCCTCTCCCTCCGAGCGTCAAACACTTCCTGCTGAACTTCCTTGATCTGGGACGTATTTTCAGATCAAATACGTCATTTGAGAATTTTCTGCTGTTTTAAGTCCTTAAATCATCACAGACTGATCATTTCTGCCTCTAAACACGATAACTGCTGCTAGCTTGATAACTGCACGTAGCATATTCGCTTATAGCGAGAATATCGCTAAGAGCTTGGTGCCATCTATTGGCTGGATGCAGTAAGTAAGCGTATTTCCAGACTTCCAAACTTTTTTTAGTATTTGTTCATAAATCTTGTTTTGTTTGTTTCAAAACATGAGATGGCAAAGTCAGGGTACTCAAGAGCAAGTTTAAAGGCTAAAAACGACTCAAAAAGGCATTTTTTCCTTTAATCATGCTCGGGTATCTTAAGTTTGGCATCTCAATTTTAGAAATAAAAGACTGAGTTTCTAATAAACTAAATTATCGCTGCTGTTTCCCACAGCACTAAGAGTTCAGGCGCCATCTACTGGCTGCATAGCGCTCACATAAGATAAACATACGTTAATGATAAATACAAGTGAGCTAGTTAGTTTGTAATGATCGTGTTTAGCGGCAGAAATGCTCAGAAGGCTGACGATGATTTAAGGACTAAAAACAGAAGATTCTCGGTGTCGTACAGAATCAGATAAAACGTCACACGTTCAGCAGGGAGTGTTTTTGACGGTCGGAGAAAGGATTTTCTAACCTGGATTCATCAAACTATGAATGAAGCTAATGTAACTCCAGGTGTGTTTTTGACGAGGGACATTGTTAGAACAGGGTAAAAAGCTCAAAGTGACTGTAGTAGAACATGTAATATGGATAATAACTCTAACCATAATCAAATCACCTTCATAACAACCGCATTCTGACATTAGCATGTCGGGGGAAGCTAGCTTTTGTTCATTTTCCCCATGGTAATTCCCTCTGCTGCCAGTAGATGGAGCGCTAACACAAATCAGTAAACATTAAATAAAACATGAGCCGCCAAAGAAAAGAAAAGTCAATCTTCATAATTCTGTTTCTTTTTTAATGTAACGTGTGAACGAGCAGCATTTTGTCTTGGATTTAATAAAGTTTCTAACCAAACGACACATTCTGCATTGTCTGTATCAATGGTCGAACAGAATTAGCGGCATATTAGCATAAACAAACCTTGCCAGGCGTATTTCTTTCCGTTCAGGTCGATGGCAAAGTCGTCAGGATAAAAGTCTATGATGGAGGACTCCTGAAGAGAAACAAACGACGAGTGAGTGAAGAGGACCTCGTGTCACCAGAAGGAATTAAACATGTGGGATTTTATCAATAACTGCATTTACAACTGTATTATGACTGACAGAGCATGAGTTTAAGTGTGAGCGCGTGTGTGTGCGTTTAAGTGTGCGTGTGTTTAAGTGTGTGTGCGTTTAAGTGTGCGTGTGTTTAAGTGTGCGTGTGTTTAAGTGTGCGTGTGTTTAAGTGTGCGTGTGTGTTTAAGTGTGCGTGTGTTTAAGTGTGCGTGTGTTTAAGTGTGCGTGTGTTTAAGTGTGCGTGTGTTTAAGTGTGCGTGTGTTTAAGTGTGCGTGTGTTTAAGTGTGTGCGCGTGTGTGTGTGTGTGTTGTACAGACCGGGCTGGACATGAGGTTCCTCCACGTCGGGGGCAGAAAGTTCCCGCTGGCCGCAGGAAACACACCCATCAACTGCTCCAGAGGCTTAAACTGCGCGCACACACACACACGTGAGCGAGGAGAACAGACGTGAGCGAGGAGAACAGACGTGAGCGAGGACAACAGACGTGAGCGAGGACAACAGACGTGAGCGAGGACAACAGACGTGAGCGAGGACAACAGACGTGAGCGAGGACAACAGACGTGAGCGAGGACAACAGACGTGAGCGAGAGGAACAGACGTGAGCGAGAAGAACAGACGTGAGCGAGGAGACAGACGCGAGCGAGGAGAACAGACGCGAGCGAGGGGAACAGACGCGAGCGAGGGGAACAGACGCGAGCGAGGGGAACAGACGCGAGCGAGGGGAACAGACGCGAGCGAGGGGAACAGACGCGAGCGAGGGGAACAGACGCGATCGAGGGGAACAGACGCGAGCGAGGGGAAAAGACGCGAGCGAGGGGAACAGACGTGAGCGAGGGGAACAGACGTGAGCGAGGGGAACAGACGTGAGCGAGGGGAACAGACGTGAGCGAGGGGAACAGACGTGAGCGAGGGGAACAGACGTGAGCGAGGGGAACAGACGTGAGCGAGGGGAACAGACGTGAGCGAGGAGAACAAAGATGAGAAGAAACGTGAAGGAGGAGAACACACGTGAGTGATGAACGAGGAGCACAAACAAGCGTTAAACGAGGAGCACAAACATGTGTTGAACGAGGAGCACAGACATGAGCGTTAAACGAGAAACAGACATGAGCGATGAACGAGGAGCACAAACATGAACGAGGAGCAGAAACATGAACGAGGAGCACAAACATGAACGAGGAGCACAAACATGAACGAGGAGCACAAACATGAACGAGGAGCACAAACATGAACGAGGAGCACAAACATGAACGAGGAGCACAAACATGAACGAGGAGCACAAACATGAGCGATAAACGAGGAGCACAAAAATGAACGAGGGGCACAAACATGAACGAGGGGCACAAACATGAGCGATGAACGAGGAGCACAAAAATGAACGAGGGGCACAAACATGAACGAGGAGCACAAAAATGAGCCATGAACGAGGAGCACAAACATGAGCGAGGAGCACAAACACGAGCGATGAACGAGGAGCACAAACACGAGCGATGAACGAGGGGCACAAACATGAGCGAAGAACGAGGAGCACAAACACGAGCGATGAACGAGGGGCACAAACATGAGCGAAGAACGAGGAGCAAAAACATGAGTGTTAAACGAGGAGCAAAAACATGAGCGATGAACGAGGAGCACAAACACGAGCGATGAACGAGGGGCACAAACACGAGCGATGAACGAGGGGCACAAACACGAGCGATGAACGAGGAGCACAAACACGAGCGATGAACGAGGAGCACAAACACGAGCGATGAACGAGGGGCACAAACATGAGCGAAGAACGAGGAGCAAAAACATGAGTGTTAAACGAGGAGCAAAAACATGAGCGATGAACGAGGGGCACAAACATGAGTGTTAAACGGGGAGCAAAAACATGAGCGATGAACGAGGATAACAAACATGAGCGATGAACGAGGGGCACAAAGCTGATCTTACCGGTTTGGTTTCCTTCTCAAACTCCTTGAACATGTCTTTGATGTCTTTGAAATCGGAGGCGAACGGAGCGTAATGGAACGGGAAATACCACTTCCACGACGCACAGCCCTGGAAGAGAAAGATCAAGTTCAGGTGAGTTCATTGTGCTCCCTTCTGCATTTGACCCGTCCGTCAGAGTCTTCAGAGTCGTATCTACAAGCGACAAAAGCTTAAAGGAGAAATGTTATGCATCATTTGTTACTGTCCTTTAAACATTCTCTTGAGTGTCTTTACTTTAACATCTCATGTGTTAGAACTAAAAACAAGAACAATTTAACTTTATCACAGCCTTGAGAGAGACTGGCTCTACCTAGTGGCCGCTGAGGGAATTACACACATTTTAAAATACGTTGATGCAGATGCAATGACTGATTAGAAGCACAGAGAACATTTAGAATAGAGTGTTTTTGACGATTGGAGGGAGAGTATTTTCTAACTAGGATTCAAACTAGTGTGAATGAAGCTAAATGTAACTCCAGGCGTGTTTTTGATGAAGGAATATTGTTTGAACAGGATTTGTGACGAAGGACTTGCTCCCGGGTTTGATTGACAGGCAGAGTAGCCAATTATAAGTTGGCCTAGTTAAGTTTGGTTGACAACGCTACGTGTTTGCTAAGGTTTAGTCGTAAGAGCATCGTGCAGACCTCGTGGTTCCCAGTGTGTGCGTAACAAAAAGTGAGTAGTGGTTGGATTAAGCACATGTTCCTCCACATTTAGGCACACAGCGTTGCATACCATTGTAGTAAATGTTAAGGCCATTTAATCGTATATTGTTTGTGTTCACTGCTAAGTGCCTCGAGCTATGCGCTAGCTGCATTAGCGATGACGTAGCCATTCTTGTGTGTATTTGCGTTACCCTTTGTTGTATTCAGAAGTGTTTGTAATTTCTATTCCCCTTTTGTTTATGTTACAGAACCACACACACCCCACACACCCACATGCTGTTGTTCAAATTAATATTTCAAAAATACAAAATCTAAAAATCCTGGTTCATCTCTTCGTGTGGATCCTTACCGATGCCCCCTGGCGGTCACAACCTGCATACGCCACATACGCTCTCCCCAGTACAGAATTAAAAGAGAAAAACTCAATTAAGCTTAATGTGTCCTTTTACCGCTTTCTCAATCACTGCGAAATATTTCAATGACAAAAATTTTTCAAAATTGACTTCTCTCTAACCCTTAAACATTGCTCAGTCATCAAAAACATACCTTTTTATACATACACTAGTTTTATGAACCCTGGTTAGAAAATCCTCTCCTTTCAAAAACACTTTCTATATTCCTTCGATGTGTGACGTGGTTCTGAGATCGTCAGACTTGCTCTGAGCATTTCTGCCGTCCAGTCGTGATCATAACAGCCCTGCACCGCTCGCATAACAAAGCATCGTGTTTATAAAAGTGTGTAATATCCTCTGCAGCCAGTAGATGGAGCCACAGCTAAATCATCTCCCAAGGCTGTGATAAACTGTTCTTTGTAGAAACACGTTCTTTTTAGTTCTAAAACATAAGTAAAGATCCTAAAGAGCAGATTTAGAGGACAACAGCAGAACAAATAATGCATTATATTAGTCCTTTCAGGCTCCAGTACAACCTGAACCGTCTCCCAAGCCCAGTGTGTCATTGACATTAGTTGACAAAATATTTTGATAATTTTAATGTATGTCTGGACTAAACAGACTCTAAAACACACATGAAAAGACCTGTTAAAACAAAGACAGTGGAATTATTTAATCAAAATGTCAAAAAAAGAATGAGCTATTTCTGATTTTCACCAATAATACACTTTATTCCTAAATATTCTCTAGATTTGGAAGTGTTCAGTCACATTTCAACCTTTATTTGGTTAAAAAAATGTACTTAAAAATCGAATTGTACATTTGACTGTACGACTAAAATTATAATGCTTCAATTTGCAAATATTAGAAGCTGAAACTAACATTTTTTTCTGTTGCAACTATTGAATAATCGTAAACAAAAATGCAATATTTCCCCTTACAATAAATGTAACTAAAATGTGATGGTGTGACATCCTTAAATGTACAAATAACTTCATATTGTCAACATGGAGTTTCTTGCTCCATGATGTGGTTTGTCTCATTATTGTGTGGTTTATTTCATGTCCTGACCTTCACATTACAGTCACTGCTTCTACTGGAGGGATATTTTGCAGTGACGTTACTTTTTGGCTCCTCTTCCAGCTCTGGAGGTGAGCGCAGGATTTACCGTGGCATTTGGTCCAAAGTTTTACATCGAGCCTAAAATCCAGTGAGCTCTGTGACATTTAAAACAGGCTGCGCTGAATTGGAGATTAGACTCCAACGGCCGCAAAGACTGCAGCGGCCGAGTTTAACGGCAGCGTTAATGTCCCAGCGACGAATGACTGAAACCAGAGGGACAAAACCCAGAGAGACCAAACCAGAGGGACAAAACCCAGAGGGACAAAACCCAGAGGGACAACCAGAGGGACAACCAGAGGGACCAAACCGAGGGACAAAACCAGAGGGACAACCCAGAGGGACAACCAGAGGGACCAAACCAGAGGGACAACCAGAGGGACAACCAGAGGGACAACCAGAGGGACAACCAGAGGGACCAACCCAGAGGGACAACCAGAGGGACAACCAGAGGGACCAAACCGAGGGACAAACCAGAGGGACAAGCAGAGGGACCAAGCAGAGGGACCAAACCCAGAGGGACAACCAGAGGGACAACCAGAGGGACAAAACCCAGAGGGACAACCAGAGGGACAACCAGAGGGACAACCAGAGGGACAACCCAGAGGGACCAAACCGAGGGACCAAACCAGAGGGACAAACCCAGAGGGACAAACCCAGAGGGACAAACCCAGAGGGACAAACCCAGAGGGACAAACCCAGAGGGACAACCAGAGGGACCAAACCAGAGGGACCAAACCCAGAGGGACAACCAGAGGGACAACCAGAGGGACAAACCCAGAGGGACCAAACCCAGAGGGACCAAACGAGAGGGATTTACAGTCAATTTACTTTTTCCAAACAATATTTAACATTTAAAGTCAGATATTATGTTTGGGTGACTGTATCTACAGCTGTAGGTTACTGTGTTTGAGCTGAAATCCTTCACAGATGCGTCTCTATCTCTGTCCGATGCTAAGAAACTTATCAAACACAAAAATAAGTTTATTCTTAAGAAACTGGTTTGATAAAGATATAGCGCTAATCTCACAACTGTTTAGTCCAGAGGGAAATTATTTCTGCTCTGCAGACGTCGTACATAAACACAATTTACCGTAAAAAGAATTTGGCATCTTTTTGGAGTATCGTGGACGATAAATATAAGTATAAGTATAAGTAAAACAAAAGAATATAATAGTAATTGACGATATTATTGCTGTCTGTTCAAACACAAACGGTGAATCACGATACAAAGATTTCATGAAAGTAGCAGAGGGCCGGGCCTGTGCCCCGGGTCGGGCCGGGCCGGGCCTGTGCCCCGGGTCGGGCCGGGCCGGGCCTGTGCCCCGGGTCGGGCCGGGCCGGGCCTGTGCCCCGGGTCGGGCCGGGCCGGGCCTGTGCCCCGGGTCGGGCCGGGCCGGGCCTGTGCCCTGGGTCAGGCCGGGTCTCCATCCATCGCCTGCAGCTGGTCTTTGATGTCATATTTGTGCTCACGTTCAACAGGAAGTGACATAATAAACATCACACAAACTTTCAAACTGGGACAAACAGGACAAATGTTTAGTCGAGCCTTAAATATAATCATGTTCACTTAACCTGGTCCTGTCATATGAACTCTGGCAATATTTGTGAGTTCAGACTCTTGAGAATCCATCTGGGCTTGTGCCGCTGTCAGGGCTGCACCGGCCGCTGTGCGAGGACCAATCACAGCGCAGCATTGTGGTTTGGGCGGAAGTCAAGACGGACGTACTGCGACCTATTTCAACACATTTAGGACTATTGTGCTTTTGAAATCGTGCCATAGAAGTGCTTTGAGCATCTGAGGACGAGGAAGAAGTCTGTGCTTTTCTCCCAACTGGATTTTTTGATTTCTTGTTCTGCTTTTGCGACGCTGCGACCAATCTCAAATGTTCGTCACAACGTTACGCATTTCCCCAAACGACATCGTCCAGACTGATAATGTGTACAACCGATTCAGACACAGATCAATCGTGTGAGCAGGTTCACGTTCACTGCGTTTCAGTCAAACCTGTCGAACCCGTCAAAGTTGATTTAAATGAGAAAAGGACGCGTCACGTTCTTCCACACTCAACGACCTGCTGCATAAATCACACTGAGGACGCGGCCGGTTCTGTTCTTACTTACAGGTCCGGGCGGCGGCGGCTCGGCCTTGGGCTGCGGCGGCCTTCATTTCCCAGAGTGCACCTGGAGAACGCGGCGCCGAAACAAACCGCGGCTCATTCAGATGGAAATGCGGAGTTTACATGACAAAGGGCGGCGCGGCGCTTTATGGAAATGCGACCGCGGATAATTCAGCGATCAGCGAGAGGTCAGAGGTCACAGAACGTGTTCAAGTCCGGCCGACATCTGTGTCTTTGACGTGTGAAGGACGGGCGAGCGGCAAACATGAACACTGCTGCTTTATAGAACTTAGATGACGAAGAGTTTGATGTTACTCAGACCTAAAATGAAGGCGTAAGTAATGCTGCAGCTAACGATTTGTTTAGTCTGGTGATTCTTTCGATGAGTTGTTTGGATTGCAGTGGGCCGGTAAATAGGCCCGTCACGATAAAACATTTTGAAGTGCGACATATTGCTGCAGAAAAATATTACAATAAATAATATAAAAACTTTATGCCACAGACAGCAGGAAAAAAAAAATCAGAGTAATATTGTTAAAAACCGGAATAAACACTTTCAGTAAATTGGTGTCGGAAATTAGTCTGAAACGCGTACTTATTTAGCTCTAAAAGTCCAATCTTATGGAAAAACAAAGAAAAGCTCCCCCAAAGTGTAAAGAAAACGTAAACTAAAACAATCATATTTTGAACGATAAGTCGATATAGTGATTATCGTGACAGGTGTCGTGTAAAAATACCATTTTCTTGGAGCAGATCATGATTTCAAATTTTATCATGATTCTTTTTCACTTTGCTTTTTTTCTATCGTCTTTAATAGAGCTTCACGATTAAGGAAAACTATCTAATTTCGATTTTTCTGACCAGGATTCAGCTCAAATTCACATTTTAAATAAAATTGACGCTTTTAGTCGCATTTTTGTCACGTTCAGTTGCGTTTATTATTATATTTAAACAGGTCTTTGTCACTTTTAGTTGTGTCTTTGTTGTTTTTAGTCGCGGGTTTGTCGTTTTGATTCATGTTTGTGCTCGTTTTTGCTGCTTCTGAACACATTTTAGCGCTTTTTTCACTTGTTTCTGAACATGTTTGTACAAATCCAAACTACAGTGTAAGCAGTTTTATCAAATCAAAGCCAAAGACATTTAGTCGATTTGGTTTAATCGTGCAGCTCTGGCCTTTAAGAGGTAAATAAAGTCATCTGCTCAGAGGCTTCAGAGGCTAAACAACAGGAGAAAAAGTGTGTTTGAACAGACAGCTGCATTAAAGACACAAACAGTGAATCACGATATGACGGTTTCACAAAAACAGCAGATTGTCACAGGGACCGGCTCATGATTCGATTTTTATCAGCGTATCACCCAGACCTATGATAAAGCACCTTTGAACAAGTCAAAAATAGGTGCCATTGTGCCAAGTATTTAGTGTAGAGTCCTTTATATCGTCAATTAGAGCTGGGTGATAAGCTGATAAAAATCAAATCATGAGCTGGTCCCTGTGACAATCTGCTATTTTTATGAAATCGAAGTATCATGATTGACTGTCTCTTTGATGCAGCTGTCTGTTCAAACACACTTTTTCTCCTGATGTTTAGCCTCTGAAGCCTCTGAGCAGATGACTTTATTTACCTCTTAAAGGCCAGAGCTGCACAATTAAACGTGCAATAATTTCTTCCACAAACAACAAAATGTCATGTTTTGGATTTGTACAAATATGTTCTGAAACAAGCGACAAAAGCGCGACCAAAAGTGATCAAAATGTGTCAAAAATGCGCCTACAAATAACAAACGCAACTCAATGCACCAAAACATCTCTATAAAGCGACAAAAACTCCACTTAAAACGCAGCTTAAGACAACGACGCAACTAAAATTAACGCGTTTAAATATGACAAACACGGCTGAACATGACAAAAGCGCGATTAAAAGTGACAAAATTGTGTTAAATATGTGAAGTTGAACAAAATCCTTTTATTAAAACATAAATTGAGAATCTAATCTGTACATTTCTGTATATAGTCTATTTTATTTAATCTTATGCGTGCCTCCTTTATATATTTTGCTATATTTTATTTATTGTTTTATGTTGCACCTTACGCTGAAGTAAGTTCCTATGTTTGTGAATGTTGACACTGACAACGGCAATAAACCGATTCTGATTCTAATCACAATCGCACTGGTCAGAAAAATCACAATTAGATATTTTTCCTAAATATACAAAGTGAACGCAAATCGTGATAAAATCTAAATCATGAGCTGGTCCCAAGAAAACAGATAATTGTTTGCCATATCGCCCAGCCCTATCGTCAATCATATCGTTATCACAAATATCCTCTTTTATATCATGATAAAATGTACGGCCACAAACCCGCTCAAACCATGTGCCAGACCCGGCGTTAGACCAGGACGGTCCTGACTTCAGAGGGACCCGTCTGGACTCTGGAGGGTTTGTAATGACCAGGATTTGAGGATCCCGAGAGACGGATCAGACGTGAGAGCGAGTCCTCGGGGACAGAACACTTCAGATGTGTTTAACAAACCATTCAGCCGCCCAGAGCTCCAGGGCACAAACGCAGCTCATCGTTTAATGTGGTTAGTCTTTGTAAATGACGTCTTCTGGTGCGACTCTCAGCCTCACGAGCGTCTGAACAGACACCAAGACAACGTTTGTTCAGCCTCCGGGCCATCAATCGAAATCCTTTTTGTTCCCGAGACAAAAAAGACGTATTGAAATTCCAAGTTTGTGGCTGTGAGACGTAGCTAAAAGAGTCTTAAAATTTTTTTTAAAACGCATCTAAAAGCTGCAAAAACTGAAACTGACTGAAACTGTTTAATCCTGGAGAGCGATGTCAGAGATTCACAAAAAGATGTTTAGTAGTTTGTATCTGAGACGTGAAAACTACTTCCTGTTCATCCTCCTCCTTTTTCTGCTTTTATTTCCTTCAGCAAAGACTCTACGCCGCGTTTGAACCTCTTCATGGAATACATTTGGAGAATGTTGATGATTATGACCTGGAAATATAAGACTTTGGGTCTTGACAAAGTGATAAACAGAAAACGGCTGATGCTAACGTGCTTTGCTAGCTTTGTTTTGCTAAGGGCTAACATAAGTTAGCATCAGTGAAAAGCACTTTATCACAAGATCAAGACACGCCTGGTGCACACTGACTCCGGTCGCTCCGGCTCTGGTTCGGGACCCGCTCAGTCCCTCCCGCAGGACTTGGTGCTTAAAATCAATGCGCCCCGTCACACAGACCTCGGAGCTCTGCGGCTGCGAGGCGCCGACAGGGTCCGACAGCCGCCAGGGTCGGCGGAAAGAATCTGCAAGAAGTCCATTTTTGCCGGACCAAAAATAGACGGACCACAGTTCACCGGAGCTGGTGTCACAGGCAACCGGTCCTGGACCGGAGTCAGTGACACCAGGGGTCAGAGCTTCGATCGATGATTTTTGCAATTTTCAGTCTTGTGTTTAATCGCTTTTAGGCACCTTTACTGTGTATTTGTCACCTTTTGTTGCCAACAGTCTCTCAATTGCACATTGTGTTTAATACTCTTTGAGTTGCTTTCAGTCATGTTTTTGTAACTTTCAGACTGTTTTTTCGCATTTAGTCATATTTTTGCTGCTTTTGGACGTGTTTTTTGTAGGCCTGTCATAACAAATTTTGAAGTACAATTACATTGCTACAGAAAAATCACCGTTAACGATCATAATGAAACTACTCTATGCCACTGACACAATGACCTTAAAGCAGGATTATTCCAGTGAACCCTTTTCTGAACGCATTGTCAAAAAACATGAATTGCAACAAACAAACAGCAGAATTAAACACTTAAGAGCACAGTTGGAATCTATAAAGAGTCAAACATTACCCATTCCACCCTCTACAGCTCAAATATGATTGTATTACAGAAAAACAACAATAATTCCACAACCACCGCAAAGAAAATGTGCACACGATAACCTATACTGTCCCGTCTGTCATATTGAATGATTCTGTAATTATCGTGACGCGCACAGGTTTTTGTTGCATTTAGAGGCATTTCTGTCGTTTGGTGAGAATTTTTTTTTTTTCCGTTTCCGCCCGCTTGTCGCGTCTTGTTTTGTTCCAAGTCTGCGTTCTCTCTGACCCAGTCGTCTGCTGTGTGTGGAGCTCCTCGGGGGCCACTCTGGGTCCAAGAAACAGTCCAGACCAGAGACTTAAAGGGCCTCTGACGGGTTGGACTACTCCTAACTAAAATGCAGTTAAGATAAATGAGTTTCAAATTCTGATAAAATCTTTACAAATTTCACCCCAGTTTAGCAATTTTTGTAGGTTTTTAATTTTACTTCCTGGTTGTAAATGATGACATCACACTGAGAAATTACCAAGAAACCGTCCTGTACACTGGGCCAAAGCTCCTCTAATGCCACAGATTTTTTTATTTGACTTATTTCGTTGAATCCGTGTTTAAAAGGGTCAAAAAAGTAGTTTCTTTTGTGTAAATTGTGCATAACCTTTGTCTCCCCAGTGTGATGTCATCGATTTGTTTACTTCCTGTAATTCAACATATTTTTCAACTTTTCTCCACAAATAGCGACCTGATCGGTGTAAAACTATAATTTATATTTACTGGAGGCATTAATACACTGAATAAAGTCAAAATTGGAAAATCATAAAAAGCGGTCACACAGACTTTAAGGCAGACCCTTCAGGACAAACAGAACCAGTGGAAACGAGGCTAAAGAACGGTTCATGATCGTCGCCTCAAGTTTTCAAAAACAGTCAAAATTGAAATTGGGATGTGACGCGCCGGGGTTGAGCCGAGCAGCAGGTTTGGTGTGATTTGCGGCGTTTTCGGAGGCAGAGCGTGAACGAGCCGGAGCCGGACTCAAGACACGACTGGGACCTCCAGGGAATCAGGTAATGAATGCAGCGGCAGAACAGAGCCGGGTTTAACACGACTGAGGCAAATCCCCCTGATCCACTCCAGAGAGGACGAATTAAGAGAGGGGGGAGAGGGAGAGGGAGAGAGAGAGAGGGGGGGGGGAAGAGAGAGAGAGAGAGAGAGAGAGAGAGAGGGAGAGAGGAGAGGGAGAGAGAGGGGGAGAGAGAGAGAGAGGGAGAGAGAGAGAGAGGGAGAGAGAGAGAGAGAGGGAGAGAGAGGAGAGAGGTGGAGAGAGGAGAGAGAGGGAGAGAGAGGGAGAGAGAGAGAGAGAGAGAGAGGGGAGAGAGAGAGGGAGAAAGAGAGGGGGGGAGAGGGAGAGAGAGAGAGAGAAGGAAAGAGGGAGAAAAGGAGGGGGGAGAGAGAGAGAGGGGGAGAAAAGGAAAGGGAGAGAGGGGGGGAGAGGGGAGAGGGAGAGAGAGAAGGAAAGAGGGAGAAAGGGAGGGGGAGAGGGGAGAGAGAGAAGGAAAGAAGGGGAGAGGGGGGAGAGAGAGAGAGAAAGAAGGGGAGAGGGAGAGAGAGGGGGGAGAGGGGAGAGAGAGAAGGAAAGAAGGGGAGAGGGAGAAAGGGAAGGGGGAGAGAGAGAGAAGGGGGAAGAGAGCAGAAATGAGGGGTAGAAGGAGAGAAAGGGAGGGGGGAGGGAGAAAGAAAGGGAGGGGGTAGAGAGGAGAGAAAGAGCGGGCGCGAAAGAGAAAGAAAGGAGGGGAAAGAGAAAGATCGAAAAGAGGGGAGAAAGAAAGAGGGAGAGAAAGAGGGTGAGAGAGGGAGGAGGAGAACGAGCGAGAGAGAGGGTGGAGAACAAAGAGAGAGGGAGGAGGGGGAAGAGCGAGGAGGAGGAGAAAGAGAGAGAGAAAGGGGAAAGAGAGAGGGAGGAGGGGAAGAGAGAGAGGGAGGAGGAGAAAGAGAGAGGGAGGAGGGGGAAGAGCGAGGAGGAGGAGAAAGAGAGAGAGAAAGGGGAAAGAGAGAGGGAGGAGGGGAAGAGAGAGAGGGAGGAGGAGAAAGAGCGAGAGAGAGAGGGTGGAGAACAAAGAGATTGGAGGAGGAGAAAGAGCGAGGAGGAGGAGGAGGAGAAAGAGAGAGGGAGAAGGGGAAAGAGAGAGAGGGAGGAGGGGAAAGAGAGAGAGGGAGGAGGGGAAAGAGAGAGAGGGAGGAGGAGAAAGAGGGAGGTAAAGAAGAAGGGGGGGAGAAAGAAACAAGTGAAACAGACGCAGGAGAGAGAGAAATAAGAAGAAACAGAGCGACTGAGCTCGACACAGTGCAGTCAGTACAAACCTGGACCTTGGCTGGAACTCAAGTCCAAACAAGAGCCACAACGTGTCCTTCAAGCGCCGACTGATTATAGTAGTTTGTACCTGGTAGTAGTAGTTTGTACCTGGTAGTAGTAGTTTATAGTAGTTTGTACCTGGTAGTAGTAGTTCATAGTAGTTTGTACCTGGTAGTAGTACCGCAGGACCCAGCAGAGACCTTCGACGTACGACTGAACCACTTTCTTCCTGAACTCGTCGTCGGACACGTCGACGTCGAACTTGGTTTTGTAGTATCTCTGCTTCCATCCCTCCTCCCACAGCCTGGGACACATCAGGGAACAGTTTAACAGCAGCTCCTCAGAGGGACCCGAGGATCAGACAGAGGCCTGACCTGACGTTGTCCTCGGGCTCCGGCTCACTGTCGCTGTCCTCGGCTTTTCTTTTCACGCCCCTGTTGTCTGCAGACGGACCGGCCGACGACTGAAACAAGGATTCAGATCAGATCAAACAAACGTAAAAACTACAGCGACGTTAAAACCACTGAATACAACTAACAGAACTCACATTTCCTCCTCCGTTTCTCATCATGGCCTTCAGAGACTGCGCAGCGTCCTGCAATTAAAACAAACTATTTCATTTATAATGGTCTCTGACAAATAAAAAAGGCGTTGTTAGGAAAAACAAGTGTCCCGACGAGTGGTAGAGTTGTGGGAGAGGCAGAGACTCTGGACGTCTGAGGAAGAAGTTTATTTACCATCAGTACAGACCCATTGTGTGGACCAGAGTCAGGCTTGAACAGACAATACTAGAGGAGGTTAAAACAGTAGCTAAGAAGGTCAGCTTGGAGACAAACTGGCTGAGATAACAAGTGCAGAGCAAACCACTTCTGGGAGACGAGTCGACCAAAGATAATGTTAGAGAAGGACAAATTGTGTAGACGCCTGTCGTAGATAGAGCTAACCACAAATGTCAACAATGGTAGAAATGGAGGTGTCCTTGTTAAGACTCTGCACGACACACCTCCACAACAGGCCTAAAGAGGCAGAAATCAGTTTTGAACCAAAGGTTTCTATTATTATCTTAAAACAGGGCTCAACACAAGCTGGACCCGATCCCAGGACGCCGCAGCAACTGCACATGTGCAACGCCCTCAACCACTGCACCACCCACCACACAGCCGCTTTAAAACGCTCCTCTGCAGACGGCCTCATGTCACCCATTTCAAAAGCATTTTAGAGAAAAAACACACTGAAACTCTTCTCAGAGGACACAGGGGGCTTCTGTCCTCGCCAAGTTTGTCCAGAAGCTCATAGCATGAAGCTAATAGCATGAAGCTAACACAGAGCTAAACTGGACAGCAGTGGTTATCGTTTACACCTGATTTAAACCAATCCCCGTCCCTGTCCCATAAAACAATGCACAAATAAAACCCTGAGAGTCAAAGGCTGCGTCTCTCACTGATCAAATGTTTAAACCAGAGGTCAAAGGGAAAGTTAGTTTCGTACAAGTCAAGAATTACACAAATAAATTATGCAGAAATGGCAAATAATAAAAGGGTGAAACTATAGTTATCACTATAGATGTGTAGTATCATATGAGGATTAACAGAAAGGCCTGGAAATACTTTATACTTGAACATTTGAACAAAAGTGCGGCTCTGACCCGGTTGTGGTGCTCCATGGCCTGCACCCTCATGTTGAAGGCCTGGTTCCGGGCGTTTTGGACGGGCTCCGGTCGACCTCCTCGACCCAGAGCCTGAGGAGCAAACTGCCCCGAGGTGAGGTACGCCGGACGCTGCTGCTCCGCCTGGAACCAGAGGTCAGAGGAGCAGAAGGTGAGAGGAGCAGAAGGTGAGAGGGTCAGAGGAGCAGAGGGTCAGAGGAGCAGAGGGTCAGAGGAGCAGAGGGTCAGAGGAGCAGAGGGTCAGAGGAGCAGAGGGTCAGAGGAGCAGAGGGTCAGAGGAGCAGAAGGTCAGAGGAGCAGAGGGTCAGAGGGAGCAGAAGGTCAGAGGGAGCAGAGGGTCAGAGGAGCAGAGGGTCAGAGGGAGCAGAGGGTCAGAGGAGCAGAGGGTCAGGGGAGCAGAGGAGCAGAGGAGCAGAGGGTCAGAGGAGCAGAGGAGCAGAGGGTCAGAGGAGCAGAGGGTCAGAGGAGCAGAGGAGCAGAGGAGCAGAGGGTCAGAGGAGCAGAGGGTCAGAGGAGCAGAGGGTCAGAGGAGCAGAAGGTCAGAGGAGCAGAGGAGCAGAGGGTCAGAGGGTCAGAGGGTCAGAGGAGCAGAGGGTCAGAGGAGCAGAGGGTCAGAGGAGCAGAGGAGCAGAGGAGCAGAGGGTCAGAGGAGCAGAGGGTCAGAGGAGCAGAGGGAGCAGAGGGTCAGAGGAGCAGGTGAGAGGAGCAGAAGAGCAGAAGGTGAGAGGAGCAGAAGGTGAGATGAGCAGAGGGTCAGAGGGTCAGAGGGTCAGAGGAGCAGAGGGTCAGAGGAGCAGAGGGTCAGAGGAGCAGAGGGTCAGAGGAGCAGAGGGTCAGAGGAGCAGAGGAGCAGAGGGTCAGAGGAGCAGAGGGTCAGAGGGAGCAGAGGGTCAGAGGAGCAGAGGGTCAGAGGAGCAGAGGGTCAGAGGAGCAGAGGGTCAGAGGAGCAGAGGGTCAGAGGAGCAGAGGGTCAGAGGGAGCAGAGGGTCAGAGGAGCAGAGGGTCAGAGGAGCAGAGGGTCAGAGGAGCAGAGGGTCAGAGGAGCAGAGGGTCAGAGGGTCAGAGGAGCAGAAGGTCAGAGGAGCAGAGGGTCAGAGGAGCAGAGGGTCAGAGGAGCAGAAGGTCAGAGGAGCAGAGGGTCAGAGGAGCAGAGGGTCAGAGGGTCAGAGGAGCAGAGGGTCAGAGGAGCAGAGGGAGCAGAGGATTCACTGACTCTGAAGTGAACTCACCTTCATCCTCTTCTTTTTCTCTTTCATTCTTCTCTTGAAACTTTCCTGAAGAAACAAGAACAGTTAAAAATGTAAAAGTTGATTTTTAGATTCTGTTTAGAGTTCAGGATCATCAGGTGCTCGTTAGACTTCAGGTTATGCTCCGACATCCTCCTCTGAGCCGCACAAACCCACAAGCTTTGCCTAATTTGTGGAGCTTTTGTTTTGCTCAGATTCACTTTCAAAGGGTGAAATGTAAAGCTGCAGGTGGCGCTGGAAATCTGGTTTTATACAACAGTTTACTTTATTTTCTTCTTTTTGTGTCAGATACAAACTCAATATTTATCTGAGTTGTGGACTTTTAGAGCTTTTAGTCACATTTTCGTTGTTTTAAGTCAGATTTTGTCTTGTTTCGTCCGTATTAGTTGAGCTTTTGGCACTTTTAAGTTGCATTTCTCTCACTTTTAACTGTTTTTAGTCATGCTTTTGTTGCTTTTAGCAGATTTATGATGCTATATGATGCATATTTGATGCTTTAGAGGTAGTTAGTTGTGTTTTTGTCGATTTTAGTAGTGTTTTCTTCTTTGTTGATAAATGTGACGTTGAAAAACTGGCTTTCTACGACTGTTTACTTGAGTTTATATCTGACATCTAAAAAGAGAGAGTCCATATTTATTTGTATTTGGCTGCATTTGTTATCCGACTGCTACAGCTCTGTCACATTTTAGTCGTGTTTTGAGCTTTCACAGGAGTCACGTGTGTTTTTGACCGTCACAGATAAAAAACTGAATGTTGTGATGTTTCCCCCGTGGAGTAAACACTCGTGTAAAAGGTTGAAGCCGGTGTCTTACGTCGTCCTCTTTGCGCTTCCTGAAGATGTTGTCCTCGGCGACGCCCACCGCCTGCATGATCAGCTCCACGCGCTCCAGGTTCACGAAGCCGTTCTGTGTCAGGTAACCCTGTAACCACGGCAACGCAGCCAGAGCGTTCAACAGTTAGACACAGATGGATAAATGTGCTTCTTTGGGTTTAAAATGAAAAACCAGGCCTAAAACCAGGCCTAAAACCAGTCCTAAGTTGACGAGTCCTGGTCTAAACTCACCCCAGTTTTGTGCACCACATCTTTGTAGATTCCCACGAGGCGGTCGATGGCGCCCTCTCTGTGGAGAAGGAGAACTGCAGCGTCAGGATTGTGTCCAGAGCAGAGTTTGAGTTGAACGTGTCGCGCTGAAAGAGTCAAACCTGATCTCCAGCGACGGCAGGTGCGGCAGGAAGTCGTTCCCCACAAAGAAGCACATGAAGACCCAGTCGTCCACGCTGCGCTCGAAGTCGAAGGGGAACGGCAAGCTCGCCATGGTCAGCTCCCGGGACAAATACTGAGGAAACAAAGAGAAGAGTCAGCTCCAGGGACAAATACTGAGGAAACAGAGAAGAGTCAGCTCCCGGGACAAATACTGAGGAAACAGAGAGAAAAGTCAGCTCCAGGGACAAATACTGAGGAAACAGAGAAGAGTCAGCTCCCGGGACAAATACTGAGGAAACAGAGAGAAGAGTCAGCTCCTGAGACAAATACTGAGGAAACAGAGAAGAGTCAGCTCCCGGGACAAATACTGAGGAAACAGAGAAGAGTCAGCTCCAGGGACAAATACTGAGGAAACAGAAGAGTCAGCTCCCGAGACAAATACTGAGGAAACAGAAGAGTCAGCTCCCGGGACAAATACTGAGGAAACAGAAGAGTCAGCTCCCGAGACAAATACTGAGGAAACAGAAGAGTCAGCTCCCGAGACAAATACTGAGGAAACAGAAGAGTCAGCTCCCGGGACAAATACTGAGGAAACAGAGAAGAGTCAGCTCCCGGGACAAATACTGAGGAAACAGAGAAGAGTCAGCTCCCGGGACAAATACTGAGGAAACAGAAGAGTCAGCTCCTGAGACAAATACTGAGGAGACAGAAGAGTCAGCTCCCGAGACAAATACTGAGGAGACAGAAGAGTCAGCTCCTGAGACAAATACTGAGGAAACAGAGAAGAGTCAGCTCCCGGGACAAATACTGAGGAAACAGAAGAGTCAGCTCCTGAGACAAATACTGAGGAGACAGAGAAGAGTCAGCTCCTGAGACAAATACTGAGGAAACAGAAGAGTCAGCTCCAGGGACAAATACTGAGGAGACAGAAGAGTCAGCTCCCGAGACAAATACTGAGGAAACAGAGAAGAGTCAGCTCCTGAGACAAATACTGAGGAAACAGAAGAGTCAGCTCCTGAGACAAATACTGAGGAAACAGAGAAGAGTCAGCTCCTGAGACAAATACTGAGGAAACAGAGAAGAGTCAGCTCCTGAGACAAATACTGAGGAAACAGAAGAGTCAGCTCCTGAGACAAATACTGAGGAAACAGAGAAGAGTCAGCTCCTGAGACAAATACTGAGGAAACAGAAGAGTCAGCTCCCGAGACAAATACTGAGGAAACAGAGAAGAGTCAGCTCCTGAGACAAATACTGAGGAAACAGAAGAGTCAGCTCCCGAGACAAATACTGAGGAAACAGAGAAGAGTCAGCTCCCGAGACAAATACTGAGGAAACAGAGAGAAGAGTCAGCTCCCGGGACAAATACTGAGGAAACAGAAGAGTCAGCTCCCGGGACAAATACTGAGGAGACAGAGAAGAGTCAGCTCCCGAGACAAATACTGAGGAAACAGAAGAGTCAGCTCCTGAGACAAATACTGAGGAAACAGAGAAGAGTCAGCTCCCGAGACAAATACTGAGGAGACAGAGAAGAGTCAGCTCCCGAGACAAATACTGAGGAAACAGAGAAGAGTCAGCTCCTGAGACAAATACTGAGGAAACAGAAGAGTCAGCTCCAGGGACAAATACTGAGGAGACAGAGAAGAGTCAGCTCCCGAGACAAATACTGAGGAGACAGAAGAGTCAGCTCCCGAGACAAATACTGAGGAGACAGAGAGAAGAGTCAGCTCCCGGGACAAATACTGAGGAAACAGAAGAGTCAGCTCCCGGGACAAATACTGAGGAAACAGAGAAGAGTCAGCTCCAGGGACAAATACTGAGGAGACAGAAGAGTCAGCTCCTGAGACAAATACTGAGGAAACAGAGAAGAGTCAGCTCCAGGGACAAATACTGAGGAAATAGAAGAGTCAGCTCCCGAGACAAATACTGAGGAAACAGAGAAGAGTCAGCTCCTGAGACAAATACTGAGGAAACAGAGAAGAGTCAGCTCCAGGGACAAATACTGAGGAAACAGAGAAGAGTCAGCTCCTGAGACAAATACTGAGGAAACAGAGAAGAGTCAGCTCCAGGGACAAATACTGAGGAAACAGAGAAGAGTCAGCTCCTGAGACAAATACTGAGGAAACAGAAGAGTCAGCTCCCGGGACAAATACTGAGGAAACAGAAGAGTCAGCTCCCGAGACAAATACTGAGGAGACAGAGTGAGAAAAGTCAGAACAGGGACAAAAACTGAGGAAAAAGAAAGAAAAGTCAGATCTCGAGACAAATATTGAGGAAACAGAGTAAAAAAAAAGGCTAAAAAGGGACAAATATTGTTTAAAAAAAAAAAAAAAATTAAAAAAAAGGAAAAAAAAAAAGTCAGAACAGGGACATATGCTGAGGAATAGGGACAGATATTGAAAAAACTGAAAAAGAAAGAAAAACAGGGACAAGAGACTGAGTTCAAAAAGTGAAAAATATTTAACGTTTTTTTTTTTAAAGGTGAAAAACAGAAATACTGAAGAGACTGAGCTAAAAAAAAAAAGTGAGAATAGGGACAAATACAGAGGAAACTGAGTTTTAAAAAAGTCTGAAAAGGAACAAATAATGAAAAGACAGAGTTAAAATGAACAGACCAAGATAAAAATATGAAAACAGGGAGGAATACTGAAGAAAGGGTCAGAAAACAGAGACACTTAAACAGTGAGGCCAGAGACAGAAGTAAAACACTGACCTCTCGGAGAACACTGAGGCGGATGAAGATGAACTCCTGCTCAGACACGGGCATCGAGTCGGCGAACTCGTCGTGCTGAAACAGAACAGAGGAGTGGCTCAGTGGTCGGGCCGGGGCACATGTACCGGGCCTCCCTGCTGGGGTTTTAGGCTTCACCCCGAAAAATCTCCTCTCGTTAGTTTGAGTCTAATTGAAGGTTTTAGTTTATAATCAGGACTTTGGGAGAGCGGAGCATGGACCTGCGCCATGACCAGGTGAGTCGTGTTTAGCTTCACAGCGCCTCCTGGTGTTTAGTCTATTGTTGTGTGCCGTTTGGACTCATTTTGAAGGTTAAACACTGCAGGTAAACGGGAAAAATCTTACACTTAAAAAACAATCTATTGTAAACTTCTCCTGTAGTTTACTCACATGTAGAAATAAGGCATTTTATGTGTAAAAAACAGCCAAAATGTCTCTTTTTTTTTTTTTTTAATTTATTTATTTGAAGGGACAGTGTACAGAGACATTACGCTCGTAAGACAGAGATGATCTGTACCAGATTCTAGCTAAACAGCTAATTTGGGACATTTTAATCTGAAATAGACTGGACCAGGTTTAAATTCTTACTTCATTTTGTAACATCTTATATATAAAAATTGTGTAAAGGGGATTTTGGATTTCTTGTTTAGTTACAATTTTTAGGACAATTTTCAGTCAGATCTAGTTTATTCAAAAACGAATTTCGCCTCTTGTTTTTTTACTCAAAACTTTAATAAATCAAGTTTAGAATTAGATAAACAAATCCTTGAGTTCATCGTGTCAGAGTCTTGTGGAGTCCAGATTGTACAGTTTGGTGCAGGAGCTGCTTTAAGGCTCATACGTCGATGTAAACCCTCATTCGTCCAGGTGTGGTTCATCGTAGAAAGGGTTTCAGGGGTCGTCATCCGGACGCTGTTTGAAGATCGAGACGTTTCGACTTTTATCCAAAAGTCATTGTCAATCAGAGAGCTGGTCTGGGAACTCAGGCTTATATGCTATGTTTGTTTGTCACCTGGGATTTGATTAATTGGTCTGTCTAGTTTGATTAATAGTTGGCCTCACCTAGTTTCACCTGTGACTAAGGTCTATTGTTCTATTGATAGCTGGCTGTTGCTCCCTCCTCACTGCTGATGACCTCATTAGCATTTGTCTGGTCTATTGATCTGGACCAGGGTGTTAGGAGGCTGTCATAAATCTTAGTCAAATTAAATCTTAAGCCCCCATTCCTGTTTAGAGACGGATTCCCTCTTTTGACAGAAATAGCCTCCTTAACTCCTCTTAAGGCTCATATTTATGCTTCTGTGGGACAAAAATGCATTTGGAGGAAAACAGCAGATATGTTGAGAGAAAACTGACCCAAAAAAATTTTTTTTAAAGTTTTGCCTGCAGCGTCTCGCATTAATTGTGGAGAATTTGATGCAAAGAGCACAGTTGACCTGCCCCAAACGTCACACCGAACCAGACAATCCACGGCCCGTTTGACCCACACTCTTTGCACCAGGACCAGCCCGACACGCACTTCTGGAGCAGATGTTGAAGGATTCATAAATACTGATTACAAACAAGCCACTAATGTTTAATGAGCACGAACGACTTTTATGTGGTTCATTAATAAGCAGGTCACATGGTTATCTGATTTGTTATTGTATAAAGTGCTTTTTAATGATGTTCATTGGCACTGATAAAAAAAAAAAACAGCTATATTTTAACTCCATTCAGCAACTCTGCAGCGAACGGAGTGTTTCGTGCAACAGTCTCACGTAAATTTATAGACTGTAAAATAAATCGATTAAGTTTCTTCCATCGTTCCATGTCAGACATTAGGAGAGAAACAGCTCTTCAGTCACGGACCATCGAGTGACGCTTCTGAAACAACCACAACTTTGTAAGAAACTGAAACCCGGAGGTTCTGAGCTTTAAATTGAGGAGTGGCCTCATGTGGGCGGAGCTGACGTTGAAGAACACGCGTCTGAATGTCGACAGTTAAATAAATTACAAAACACACACAGGGCAACATTTTGGCCGACGTCTCATGATTCCAAAATGTGCATGTCCTGTTCACAATAACAGCAGCAGTTTTCTCACCTGCCCCTGATCCTCGCGGGCCGCGCACTTCAGTTATAGTCGAAGAAAAAGTAGTAGTAGAAAAGGTAGGAGGAGGAGAAAAATAAGTAGTAGTAGTAGTAGTAGAAGTAGAAGCAGAAAAAGAAGTAGAAGTAGAAAAAGAAGCAGCAGTAGTAGTAGAAAAAGAAGTATAGGAGTAGAAAAAAGTAGTAGTAACAGAAAAAGTAGTAGTACTAGAAATAGTAGTAGCAGTAGTAAAAGTAGTAGTAGAAAAAAAAAAATAGTACTAGAAAAGGTTGTAGTAGCAGTAGAAAAAGTAGTAGTAGGAAAAAAGTAGTAGCAGAAAAAAAAAAATAGTAGTAGCAGTAGTAGAAAAAGAAGTAGTAGTAGAAAAAGTACTATTCTCACCTGTCCCTGCTTCTTGCAGGCCGTACACTTCTACACTTAGCTGTTATAGCAGTAGGAGTACTAGTTTTCTCGCCTGTCCCTGCTTCTCGCGGGCCGTCCCGGTGCACTCCTTCACAGTTAGTTATAGTAGTTGTAGCAGCAGTAGTATTAGCAGTAGCAGTAGCAGTAGTTGTAGTAGCAGCAGTAGTTGTAGCAGCAGTAGTAGTTGTAGCAGTAGCAGTAGTTGTAGCAGCAGTAGTAGTTGTAGTAGCAGCAGTAGTTGTAGCAGCAGTAGTTGTAGCAGCAGTAGTAGTTGTAGCAGTAGCAGTAGTTGTAGCAGCAGTAGTAGTTGTAGTAGCAGTAGTTGTAGCAGCAGTGGTTGGCAGCGGTGGTTGGCAGCAGCGGTATTAGCAGTGGCAGCGGTTGGGCAGCAGCAGTGGTTGTAGCAGCAGTGGTATTAGCGGTAGCGGTAGTGGTTGTAGTGGCAGCAGTGGTATTAGCGGTAGCAGGCGGTAGTAGTTGTTGGTAGCGGTAGTATTAGCAGTAGCAGCAGTAGTAGTTGTAGTAGCAGCAGTAGTATTAGCAGTAGCAGCAGTAGTAGTTGTAGTAGCAGTAGTATTAGCAGTAGCAGCAGTAGTAGTTGTAGTAGCAGTAGTATTAGCAGTAGCAGCAGTAGTAGTTGTAGTAGCAGTAGTATTAGCAGTAGCAGCAGTAGTAGTTGTAGTAGCAGTATTCTCACCTGTCCCTGCTTCTCGCGGGCCGTCCCGGTGCACTCCTTCAGCTCGTGGCCCATCTGTCCGCACAGGGCGCAGGGGCGGGGCTTGTTGGGCTTGAACTCTTCTCTGATGATGGTGAAGTTTGGCTCGTGAGTGGCCAGGCCCAGCATGATGAGGTCGGCTGCACAGACACGACACGCTCAGGTCTCTGGACCTCCACATACAGAGTCTACAGTAAAGCGTCAGCTCATTGGCTTCTTACCGTCGGCTCCACAGAGACAGTGGTGTGTGTTTGGGTCGTGGTTCGGCTGAGCTGGAGAAATATAACACAGTCAATATGTTAAATGTAAAAGCGTCCTTCTGGTCCCATGTCGAAGTCTACAGCAGGTCCAACATCCAGACGCTCAGCTTCTTTAGAGCCGACACATTTATAAGACAGTTTTATTGTCTTCACTCCTGCTCCTGACACCTCTAACCCACTGTCTGCGTGGCGTTAAAGGAAATAGAATTTAAAAAAATATCATTAGCCCTTAAAACATGCTCGAGTGGTTGCCATGTCAGGTTTTAGAACTAGTGCTGTCAAACGGTAAAAAGTTAAATCTGATTAATCACACTTTGGAACTGTGATCAATCACGATTCATTTTATCATGCAGTTTTTCAAATGTTGTCTATTTTTGCAAATTTTCTTCAAAATTAAATTATTTTATTATTTCATAAATCTAAACACATTTAGAAGCCCAACTAATGAAGTCTAGACATTGCATTTCATGTTGAATCTGTGGCTTCATGTTTCAGGTAAATCTAGGCTACACGACCAAACTATAGGTTTAATCATTAAGGGCCCCTCACACACTCATAGAACTATAGTTACACATAGGTAACTGACATGTGTGATTGACAGATGGAGCTGGTGTGGGTCTGGTGTCTACACCTGCTCTGTAATAGTTTGGTGACATGTTTGGTCCAGTTCACTTGTGTTGTTTTGGTCACGGAGCACACGCGGCTCGACACGTGATCCTCGCCCGGGTTTGGTTTGGTCTGCAGCGCAGAGTAAAACAGCACCGCTGTACGCCGCTCCGCGATCCTAAACATCAGGCGCTGAGTGACCTGCACTCAGCTACATAAGGACCGATATGTGTAAAATGAACCACGTGATCACAGCCGCTCTGTTCATCCTCAGGTAAAGCCTCCTGCGTGAGCTAAAAGAACGTGTTTCATCAAATCAACCCATGTGATTAATCCACATCAATTTGTGATTAATGAGTCCATTTTCTATGATTAATCGTATTAATTAATACGTCAACTTTGACAGCCCTATTTAGAACTAAAAAAAAAGTTTATTATGAACTAAATGCACTTCTGCTCTCGGCTGCTTCCCACGGCACTTACTGAGTTTAGGCGCCATCTACTGGCTCCACGGCGCTTACACAAGTAAATTATGTTATTACGTAAGGGACTGTGTGATGCTACAGGCTGGTGACTTAAAAAAGACAAATCTTAAGATACGCCGCATGAGATCATAGACAAAAACAAACAAAAAATTTAAAATGTGTGACATTTTGGGTCACTTGTTCTGTCTCAGTCATAAAACTCCTCTTCACACTGTGGAGTTTGTGCATAGCTAAGACTGTTATTCGATTACCAAATGAGTTGACAATTATTTACACAATCGATTAGTTGCGATTAATCGATTAACTTGTTTCAGCCCTGCTAGTTTTAATTCAGACTTGTCCCCGAGAGACATTTTCACGTCATGAAGGGGCAATCTTTATGTCAAACTTGCATTTCAGAACCCTGTTCCAGTCGGCCTGAGGTTTCCTGCTGCGCTCGTGAACACGGTAGAACACTGTTAGAACAACAGTTTGATCCAAGCAAAGGCCTGACCGGCGCCGCAGAGTGTCCGTACCTCTCTGTCTGCGGATGTAGTCCATGATCTTGTGCTCTCCTTCTCCCGGGACGCTGGCGTCGGAGAGAATCACCTGCAGCACAAAGGCAGGAGTGAGACGCGCCGCCTCCTTTTGGGCCCGAGGTTCGGACGAGCGCGACTCACCGTGACGTTCTTCCAGCCCGGGTCGTTGCTGAGGCGGTCGGCGACGTAGTAACGCAGACATCGGGCCAAGTTATCCATGAACTCTGTGCCCTGAAACACAAACCTATGAACTCTGTGCCCTGAAACAGACGGACATGAACTCTGTGCCCTGAAACAGACGGACATGAACTCTGTGCCCTGAAACAGACGGACATGAACTCTGCCCTGAAACACAAACCGATATCAGGGCTGCGCAAAACGCATCAATTATGCTACTCTTCATTTCAAAAAGATCTCTGCTTGACTGAGATAAAAATGTCCTAAATCTGGCCCCGTTTAGTCTATGAAATGTGCACTTCTCTGGATTTTTTTTCGTCGTGCTGCATTAATGGACAGATATTCTGCATTATTTGGACCGTTATAGCCCTTTACAAACGCTCTAGAGTAAAATGGTTTAAAGGAAAAATATTATGCATTTTTTATATTGTTATTACTTAAATTTAATGCTTTTTAATGTCACAATCAATGTCAAAACAAGACGTGCGTTTTTATTTACGTTTTATCAAGTCACAACGACATGCTTCTGCCCTTCCCACTGGCAGCAGAAAGTAAAACAAACCATTTTATAATATTCAAAAAGCAAATTTACGTGAAATTTAAACCATGCACATGTTCTGAATCTGATCAAAGCTATTGACATCTAGATTAGGGATTCAAAAAATGTATTTGAACGTCGTGGACACTCACTGCTGACACGGACTGCCATTATTTGGTCTCATTATTATTATTATGTTATTGTTCTGATGGTTAAATCTTTGTTTTAAATGTTTAGATTTGACGCTTGTAGGGATTGAATTAAATACATATTAAAGGCCTTATATTAATTTAATGACTTTTAATGCCCAGTGGAAACCCTGTGTGATTGAGCACCTTAAGTTTGGCATCTCATGTTTTAATTTAGAACTAAAAAAACTTTATAAAACAAAATGAACATCTGCATCTCGGCTGTTTCTCACGAGTTTAGGCGCCATCTACTGGCTGCACAGCACTAAAAATGCGAGTTAAGCTCGTTAGTTTGTAGTGACGGTGTTTAGGCAAAAATAGTCTGTGATGATTTAGGACTTAAAACAGCAGAAGATTCTCAGATAAATGACGTCTAAAATCTGAAAAACATCAGTTCAATAAAACCTCCTTTGACTGGATGAATGAAAGACGAGTTTAAATCACATTGTGGAACCTTCAAGCAGAAATTATATGTTATAAAGTTAACTTAGGGTCGACTACTGAGCTATTATTTTTTCGATTAATCAAATGAATATTTCTATTGTATATTTAAACTTATTAAATACATGATCGAAGGTTGAAATATAGGACTGAAGACTTCTATAGAGAATGTTTATAAAGTGCATTACTGATGAAAAGCAGCAATAATCTATTATTTTGACAGTTTGACGTTTTAACGTCTCTGTTATAAAAGTTCTTTAGACGTGTGTTTGGTCCATTACAATCATCCTTTTTACAGTCGACTGTCACCATTAGTTGATTAATTGTTGCAGCTTTAATAATATTTTAGAGAAAATCAGGTGAATGATCCTCGACTACCTTTAAATAATTTTGTTTTAGTTCAGTTTTCATTTCAAACACCAACTAAACTAAACGTTTTGGTGGCGTTTGGGCGGCCAGAACGACATGATGGTTTGAGACTAAACAGATGCAGAGTTTCTCACTGGAGTGATGCAGTTGCTGTCGAAGCGCTCCTTGATTTCCTCTGGAGGAAGGTACCCGCCTGCAAACACACATGGACACGTTTAGACCGAGCCGCTCAGACGCGCAGAGGGGCGGCGGGTCGGCGGGTGGCGGACCTCTCTGGATGACCTCCTCCCTCATGCGGCTCTTCTCGTCGGCCAGCTCCACGCCCTCCTTCGACGCCCTGAACCTCCTGGACCTCTGCTGGTTCATCTTGGCCCGCGGCGCCTTTGGCACAAACACGGCGCGTTTAAACTCACATCACAGTGTTACTTACGGTTTAGTGCAGGCATGTCCAAACTCAGGCCCGGGGGCCAAATGCGGCCCTCAGACCCATTTTTCTTGGCCCTTAGTCTTCCTGGTGAACTGGCCCACACTGTCCTGATAAGTACTATTTACAGCACATTTCAGATTTTCTACAATTCCAACCTAAATAACTAACATTTTGGTGCGACACAGACCTGATATTAAGGCACTGAGACTGAATGTAGATGTGGTGGAGCTTAAAACATCAGATAAATGCAGCTTTTTTTAACGTTTCACGATTGATTTGTGGCCCTCCGCTTGGTCTATATTTCAATATGTGGCCCTCGATGGAAAAAGTTTGGACACCCCTGGTTTAGTGTGGTGATGTTGTGAGGTCCGCACCACTCCGTCGATGGCCATGTAGAGCACTCGTCTGGGCCGCACGATGTTGAACAAACGGTCGATGTACTCGAAAATGGCCACCATCATCTCGTCCTCGTTTTTCGGAGCCGGTCTGAGGAGCAAAAGCAATCACACGCCGCGATTAAAAACAAACAACCGCACGTGCAATTATGATCATCAATTATCATGAATAGAATGTTATTATAGTAACGTCACTGCAAAAAATGAATGTCTAGCAGAGTTAAAATGTCTTGATTTGAGGATATTAATCTGAATTTCAGACGTTTTGACTCGTTAAGATCAGCAGAGACGATTTATTTGATGGAACTAGATTATTTCACTTGTTTCAAACCGTTTCTGACTTGTTTTAATCCATTATTTCTTACTTCAATCCAAATTATCTGTCAGTGGGTTAAGATCATTTTACTTACCGCACTGACAAATATATTTTCTTCTTTTAAGCAAAATTATGGCCTGATCATCAGAAATACCTTGAAATCAGTGAAATATTCTACATCACATCAGCAATTAAATCTCATCGAGTCAAATCTACTCAAATCCAGATTAAAAAAAAAGATTAATTCAAGCCATTTTAAGATTGGATAGATTTACATTTTAGATCATTTGTTTTTGTCATCTGTACCTTGTAACGTCAAGGACCCCCTCACAAACGAGATGTTACTAGAGCTGCAGTCGACTAAAGACCTGCCCCATCGACCCATTAATCGACTAAAACGGGGTGTGGTAACAATATAGACACAGAGGAGTTCAAGCAAAAACAACTATTTTTACAGAAAAGTACTAGTATTACAAGTGAAGAATTAGTATATGTTAGACTCAAATCTTCAGCTAACTCACTCTATTCACTTTATTCCTGAAGTTGTCTTACGCACCGCCGTCTTGTTTCCGTTGTAGTTCACACGGAGCAGACGAGCTCAACAGAAAATAAGTTCTACTCGACTAAAAAGACGTTTTCAGACTGACCAGGAAATCGTTGCGTTGTGACTTGTTGTTGCTCGTGTTCATTAAACATTTTACACAAATCAATCTACTTTATGTAACATTTTAGCGTCAGACTTTTCCCTCGTTCATCATTAGCTTTAACGGAGTTCTCGTCAAACGGAAGTGCGTTTACAACAAAAGTGTGATCTGTGGCAAAAAGAGGCAAAAGTGGGCGGGGCAGAATAAGGTCATTATCTTGTGTTTTTGCAACATATATATTTTAATCTTAATAAAATGATTAGTCGACTTATTATAAATATCTTGGTCGACCGTTTAATCGACTGAAGGACCACAGATGTCACGTCTCATGGGGCAGTAAAATAAATGACCTGGTGGCTCTGGATCTCACGGTTTGTGTTAAACACGGCCTTGTTTCACAGGTATTTTTCTCTCGTTTGATTTTTTAATTCATTCATTCATTCATTTTCTACCGCTTATTCCCGTTAGGGGTCGCGGGTGACTGGAGCCTATCCCAGTGACTTTGGGCCTTAGGCGGGGTACACCCTGGACAGTGGACAACTCATCACAGCAAACACAGAGACACAGACAAGGACAGACAACCATTCACTCTCACATTCGTTCATTAGGGACAATTTAGAGTTCTCAATTAACCTACACAGTCATGTCTTTGGACGGTGGGAGGAGCCGGAGAACCCGGAGAGAACCCACGGTAACACGGGGAGGACATGCAGACTCCACCCAGAGAGATCGTGTGATGTTAGGGTGGTTCGGAATTCGAAACCACGATGTTGGGGTGGTGCGGGATTCGAACCCACGATCTCTTTATTGAGAGGCAGAAGCTCTAGCCGCTCTGCCACCGTGCACCCCTGATTTTTTAATTTTAAATTTTAAATTATTGCCCATCACAATCATTCAGGATCTTCTTCTATCCTCCCGGGTTTGAATCATGTTTTGGACGGTTCTTAAAGCGCCTCTGACAGGTTGAACCACTCATTTAACTAAAATGCAGTTCAGATAAATATATTTAAATTTCTTCTCAGATCTTGAACCATTTTACCACAGTTTAGTTTTTCTTTTAAGTTTATAATTTTACTTCCTGGTTGTAAAATATGACATCACGCTAGGAAATTACCATAGCAACCACACTGTACACCGGGCCAAAACTCATCTAATGTCACAGATTTTGTTCATTTGACGAAGAGAAACACATGTGACACCTTTATTTTGTTGAATCGATGTTTAAAGGGTCAAAAAAGTTGTTTCTTTTGTGTAAATTATGCATAATCTTTGTCTCCCCAGAGTGATTCATTAGTCATTAATTTGTTTACTTCCTGTAATTTACGACAAATGTTTCAACTTTTCTTCACAAACAGAAACCTGATTGTTGTAAAACTACAATTTATATTTACAAGCGGTAATAATACACTGAATAAAGTCAAAATGAGAAAATCCTAAAAACCTGTCATAGGCACTTTAAGATCATTTCAGTAGTTCGTGCTTCTCCTTTTTCTGTTTGCTGCTAATGATCTGACTCTTCTCAAACACACTCGCATCTTTTCCATGACCACGGGATTCGTCTTTCCACATCTGTGACATAAACGAGGAGCCGCTCACTGCCTCGGTTGGGTTTAAGTGCCGTGTTGCAGCTGAAAGACGATCACCTGCAGCATTTCTCCACCAGGAGGAGCCACCTGTCCGATTACGGAGTCCAGGTGGGACAACTGGGCGCCGTGTCATGACTGTGGAGCGGCGGCTGAGGGGCCTGTGGCGGCGCCGGGGCGGGGCAGTACTCACTTGTCCTCTGGATGCGTGCACGGGTGAATGATGCCGTTCATGTCCAGGTACAGATTGTCAAACTCCACCTCGTTGGGGTTCGGCCGCGTCGTGTCCACGGGGATGCGCACGCCGTTGAACTCCTTCCCCTGAAACGGTTTACGACAAGAATCTGATCAACAACGAGCAGGAACAAGAACGGCACGATGGGTTTAACAGAAGGAGGGCGTTAGAGCGGCACAGAGGACCCGAAAGATCCAAAAACACAGGACTATTGTGTTGATGTTATGTTTTATTAACCATGTCTGTTTTTGTCCGTTTTATTGCCATTTTGACATCATGGCCGAGGGACTACAGATGAAAAATAGTCTCTTTGGCTAATTCTGGCTGTTTTACTCATGTTTTATTCATGTGTTTTATGAAATTGCACTGTCCCCTTTTGGAAATAAACTAAACTAAAGGGAGTGTCCCGAGTCCTTCAACTGTAAAAAGGATTGAAAGCAGTGCTGGGCGATACGGCAAAATATTATCGCGATTTTCTTGGGGCCAGATCATCATTTGGATTTTCACTTTGTATTTTTCCATTGCCCTTAAAGGGCCTATGACAGATCGAGCTACTCATTTCACTAAAATGTAGTTTTTAGAAATGTATTTCACATTTTGCCAAGATACTTTACCAATTTTATCCCGGTTAAGCAATTTTTTAGGTTTTTAATTTCACTTCCTGGTTGTAAATGATGACATCACACTAGGAAATTACCATAGCAACCACACTGTACACTGGGCCAAAACTCATCTGATGTCGTAGATTTTTAAAATTTTACACATAAAAATAGATGTGAACACCTTTTTATTGAATTAATGTATAAAGGGTCAAAAAAGTAGTTTTGTGTAAATTTTGCATAACCTTTGTGTCCACAGTGTGATGTCATCCATTTGTTCACTTCCTGTAAATTTCTAAAGATTTTTCAACTTTTCTCCACAAACGGCCACTTGATTGGTGTAAAACTATCATTTTAATTTATAACAAGTATTAATGCGCCAAAGACAAAATTAGAAAATCATGAAAACCTGTCATACGCACTTTAACAGAGCTGCATGATTTAGGAAAAATATCCAATTGAGATTTTTCTGACCAGCACAGGATTCTGTTCAAATTCACATTTATACACAATTTTGACGCTTTCAACCGCGTTTTTGTCACGTTCAGCTGCGTTTGTCACTTTTAGCGGTGTTTTGGAGTCTAGGGCTGCACGATATGGGAAACTAATGCCTTATGGGTGTCATGTGTTGCGATAACAATATTATGGCAATATTTTTTCCTCATTTGCATATATTTTTCTTTTCCAAATGTGAAGGATAACTCAACTCTTACTTTAAAATAGAGTAACTTTGGTACAAATACAAACACATTGCTTTGTCCACTACTCTAAACCATAAAAATACATCACTGAGGCATTTTAAACATTTTATTCGCCTTCATTTATGTGTGTATGAAATAGTGGAAAATGTTATGAGGATTTTGAAGCAAAAGGTTTAACTAAAAACACTTAAACATTCACTCAGGTACTTGGCTAAACGGTGCTTTTGGGGGTGAACATTTGAGTCCGATTGGTCGAAACAGTAAAGGACTGTAAAAAAGTACAGTAAAAACAAGCTCTGGTGCACAAGAAACTCTAGATTAATGCATTTAACCATTAGAAATTATCTCCCATCTTTGTCCATATCGCGATCACAAGTGCGATAGCGATATTATTCCGATATATTGTGCAGCCCTAATGGAGTTGCATTTGTCGCTTGTAGGCGTGTTTTTATTTCTTTTGCTGGCGTTTGTGGCTTGTTTCAGAACGTTTGTGCAAATCCAAACTACAGTGTTAGCAGTTTTTATTCAAATCAAAGCGAGACATTTTGTTGTTTGTGGAAGAAATTAGCCTTTGCATCCATTAAAATTGCATTTTTGTGTGGATTTGGTTTAATCGTGCAGCTCTGGCCTTTAAGAGGTAAATAAAGTCATCTGCTCAGAGGCTTCAGAGGCTAAACAACAGGAGAAAAAGTGTGTTTGAACAGACAGCTGCATTAAAGACACAAACCACAGTCCGTCACAATAACAACATTTCATAAAAACAGCAGATTGTCACAGGGACAAGCTCATGATTCCATTTTTATCACCAAATCAGACAGACATAATTGAAGGAACACTAAATAAACGGCTAAAACACGTATCGTTGACATGAGCAGTTATAAATGTATACAACTGAAGACCTGGAGTATACAATGACAGTAGATTTTTGTTATTTTATAGCCCCTTTAAAAGTCTAAACAAAGACATTCTAAATTCTTTAATGGAGTAAAAAGTGGAACATAATCTGATTTCACTGGAGAAGTATAAGCCTGAGTGACATCAGCTGCTTTAAACACATTTACTGTTGTATCTGACATGATTTGTTTATGTTAAAAGGAGATTATGATAAACTCTTGGCATTGTGGATGAAGGAAAAGTACAGATTCTAGGTTTAACTGGACAAATACTGACAGAAACAATGAACTACAGTTCCTACGATGTGATACAACTACAGATAACTTAAAAATCTGCAACATGTTTTAATAACATCGCGTTTCAGAAACAGATTTGAATGAAATGACGGGTGTCGTGTTCATCACCACAGGCCGATCAGCTCCGAGCTTAGGCCCGGCACGAGGACAACATTTGAAGGCCGATATATTATAATTAGGGCTGCAACAAGTTAATTTATCGGTTATAGAAATGGTTGTCAACTAATTAAATAATCAAGTAATCGTTAACGGGTCTAAACACAGACTCCAAAACATTGTAAGAGCTGAAAGAAGAGGTTTTATGACTCAGACGGAGCAGGAATGACACAAAAACACACAGGAAACATGTAAAATGTGTGTTTTTGATTAAAATCCTTGTTCCTCTTTAAATATTCTCCTCCAGGACGCCGTCAAACGCCTTCACTTCAGCTTTGTCTGAGTGAAACTGAGTAAAATTCTCATATTCAAGGGTCTTTTGCGTTCAAAACAACTAATTGATTAATCGAAGGAATAATCACTAGACTAATGTGGATTACCAAAATAATCATTGCAGCCCCAATGAAAATATTGCAATAAATTATATTACTTTATGTCACTGACACAATAAAACCGATGCAGGAAATTCACAGTAAACCTTTTCTAAAGAAACGCTTCCTAAAATGAGCTGTGATAAAATAAAATAAAAAGAAAAACAGAATGAAACTAAGGCTGAAACAAGTTAATCGATTAATTGCAACTAATCGATTGAGATAGTCGTCAACTAATTTAGTAATCAAATAATCGTAATCTGGGCCAAACACAGACTTTAAAGCATACCATGTGCTCAGAAAAGAGGTTTTAGCACTCAGATCAGGAATTACAGCAAAATGACAAAGAAAACGTGATAATTTTGTGTTTTTTTTCCAACTTATTCAACATCTATATTTCAGTTATCATTCCAGCTATTAAAATGAAACCGAACTGAAAAAAAAGCTAAAAAAAATTGCACTTTTTATGACGTTAAAGTGCTGCTCTGAAAAAGCCTGTGACTCTTAAAATTAGCAAACCACTTTCCAAAAAAGAAGCCAAGAGTCACTATAAACTGTTTACACTGTTTGACCAATTTACCTTTTTGGAGAGTCCTGAGCAACTTCTGCACCAAAAACAACGCAAAACCATCACGACTGCCAAATTTAAGACAGTGGCACATACATGATTTGGCTCATTCTGTACCATGTTTTTTACTAAATGGTCTGATTTGTTAAAGTTTCAGTAGTAAATGCTGTGCCATTGCATTTTTTAAATCCAAAAAGTGTGGATCAAAAAAGGTTGAAAAACACTGGTCTAATCTGTCAAATAGACTTTAAAGGTCGATACAGTCTTCATCGTGACAGTTCTACCCGAGCAGTTGATATTCATTTTTTTTGGAAAACCATACGGGAAAAAGCTGTGGCTAATTTAGCGGCGGTGGGCAGGCTCTGGTGAACTCCACACATGAACCATGAGTCCAGGGCAAGAAGGCTGATTTTACTGACCACGGATCGTACAACGGACTCCAGCTTGCCGTTTGGTAAAATAACAAGCTAACTCTTCGATCTGTCGTATCCATCGTGTAATTATTGATCAGTACTTGAATTCTACGACAACAAAATGAATAAAGACAATCGCAAACATACAAAGTTTTAATGGAAATAAGTATACCGATAAATAAGGACAGCGGGAAATGAATATTTCATCCAAATCTGGTCATAAACATGATGTGTTTTATTGTGCTGCTATTGTGGAGGACGACAGGACCCAGGGGATGTTTTCATGTTTTCGTCGAGCTGCAACTAACGATTATTCTGGTAATCGATTAGTCTAGCGATTATTCTTCAGATTAATCAATTAGTTGTTTAGAACGCGAAAGAATGTGACATTTTAATTTAATTTGACACAGATAAAGCTGAAATAAAGTGACCGATGACGTCCTGCTGGAGAATAGTTGCAGACAAAATTGTATTTTCCATCAAAAACCTATCATTTACACAATTCCCGTGTCATTTTTGAGTGATTCTTGCATCTTGTAACAAAATCTCTCCTTTCTCAGCTCATGGCATGTTTTGAACCGTGTGCAGACCAGTTAAAGCAGGGGTGTCCAAACTTTTTCCACCGAGGGCCACATACATAAATGTAGACCTAGGGGAGGGCCACAAATAAATCGTGAAACGTCCAAAAAAGTTGCATTAATCTGATTTTTAAAGCGCCACCACCTAAATTCAGTCTCAGTGCTTTAATATCAGGTCTGTCTCACTCCAAAATGTTAGTTATTCAGGTTATAATTGTAGAAAATCTGAAATTTTGCAGTAAAAAGTATGTCTTAGGACAATGTGGGCCAATTCACCAGGAAGCTTGAGGGCCAAGAAAAATTGGTCTGCGGGCCACTTTTGGCCCCCGGGCCTTAGTTTGGACATGCCTGATTTAGTCTATGACAGATTAGACGACACATTTCACTAAAATGTAGTCAACATGATTTTATTTAAGATTGTACTAAACATTTGGCCCCAGTTTGACAGTTTTTATTTATAATGTCACTTCCTGGTTGGACCTGGGCACAAATATGACTTGGAGGTAAATCTACAACTGTTACCATAGCAACCATTTTGAAAACAAGGGCAAAAGTCCATATAAATAACACTGTAGTTATATTTGACAAATAACACTACCTATTAACGCCTTTATTTTGTTGAATGACCGTTTAATTTTAGAACGCCTGTACTTTTGAACATCTATTTTTCAAAATTTCTTCACAAACTGCAACGTCACAATTGTAAAACTATGACATTTACCACAGGTGCCCTCCCACCAAACTAAGGCAGAATTAGAAAAGCATGAGAACCTGTCATATAGACTTTAACGATTATTCAATTACTTGTCAACTATTTAAATAATGTGTATAATAAATTGCGATTAATCGGTTAACTTGTTGCAGCCCTAGTTTTCAGACTGATAAGGGGCCCCTGGAGATTTGTGATTTGTGCCGCTGCATGAACTCAAATTCTGCTGAAATATCATGTAGTTTCAGGATCATTGTTAATGATAGTTATATTTGAAATGATGGAAGTCAATCTTATAACACGATGGACTCTGGAGGACGAACTGACCGCAGAGCTTTCCGTTAATTACATCTAAATAAATGAACAAATACAGTAAAGTTTGGGGCTTGTTGTTTAGTTGCGCAGCTGAGATTTTCCATTCATCACAAGGTTTGGCTTTACAAAATTAAATAAACACAGTTAGAAGTGTGTACGTATGACATATATACGGGTTATTGCGCGCATAACCCCGGAAAGTGTAGAAATACCACACTTCCACCTGCGTTTGAGCTCGTTGTTGTTTGCAAACAGTCAAATGTGGCGCTGTTCGCTAACAGCTACATGCTAACATGCTAACATGCTAACATGCTAACATGCTACAGCGGCTGCAGCTCACCTTCTCCTCCACGCAGTGCACGATGATGGACGGGTACTTTCGGCTCAGCCATCGGAAAAACGCCGGGACTCCCATCTCCGGACCAGGCTTTAAAAGACGACGGGCTTCGGCGAAAAGTGGATAAAAAGTGGAGGTAAAACACGCGTGACGGAGCGAGGGGCAGTGCAGCGGGTCCGCTACACGCCACGGGCCAATTGTAGACGCGCAGGCCGGGTCAGAGCGCACTGTTTCCGGGGAAAGAGAGAGCGAGGCCCGGGCCACAGCGACACCTCCGGGGCTGACACGGTACTGCAGGGGTTTAACGTTTTTGTTTTTTGTTTTTTTTTTTAGTAATGAATTTTGTTATGCGCAAGGAAATAAAACCAAATACAAAAGACAATAAAATAAGAATACATAAAAAAGATTAAAAAAAAGAATAGAGGCAAGAAAAGAGAACAAAAAAAATAAAAAAAATTAAAAAGAGGGGTTTAACGTTTTTTTTTTTTTTTTATTAATTAATTTTTTTTTGCGCAAGGAAAAAAAAAAAAAAAAAAAGGACAACAAAATAAGAATACATTAAAAAAAAAAAGATTTAAAAAAAGAATAGAGGCAAGAAAAAGAACAAAAAATACCAAAATAAAAAAAGAGGTGTTTAACGTTTTTGTTTTTTTTTAGTAATGAATTTTGTTATGCGCAAGGAAATAAAAACAAATACAAAGGACAACAAAATAAGAATACATTAAAAAAAAAAGATTTAAAAAAAGAATAGAGACAAGAAAAAGAACAAAAAAGAAAAAAGAGGGGTTTAACGTAAGGATTCAACGAGAAAAAGATGGCACATCGTCGTTTCACTTTACAACGTAGTCCATTTGTCACGTCTTCTCTGAGTTAAACGACACAAGTGAATCTTTCCACGTCCGAGTCCAGAGGCTGCGGTTCTGCCGGTTCTTGTGAGTGAGCGCTGCCCCCTGGCGGATAGCGGCAGTATTGGTCCGATGCGCATTTCCAAAGACGAACGCGAATTTGAAAAGGTTTGTGCACAACTTTAGAGAGCAGCGGCAACATCTGTTTTATATTCTTTATATTCTCGATGTAGAAAATCTAAATACAAACCACACACAGTTTTCATGTTGTTGAAGCAAAGCCTTTTACAAATGAACGGAGGCCTCTGTGGTTTCTTCATCAACCCTATTGTGCTTCCAAATAGTTCAAAAGTTGACTGTGGCTCCTTCTAAACCTTTAATATGATCTATCTATCTATCTATCTATCTATCTATCTATCTATCTATCTATCTATCTATCTATCTATCTATCTATCTATCTATCTATCTATCTATCTATCTATCTATCTATCTATCTATCTATCTATCTATCTATCTATCTATCTATATTTTAGAACAAAGTAAAGACGAATATAAATCCACAAAAATGTAGGTTATTAAATTTCAATTCATTCTTTTTCACAAAGAGCATCTGGTTCCTCGTTTAAAAAATAGTAATAGAAGGTATAAAAATTAAATAAAACACATCATATTAGGCCTATATTTTAAAGACTATCTCATAAAAATTCCACTTTGAAAATGTAGCCAGGTAAAAAGGCCAACTTCAAAGTGTTTAGCAAAGAACTATTTCAGAATCAGAATCAGAATTACTTTTATTTATCCCCAAGGGGAAATTCTTTTTATTACATGTGCAACCGACCAGTGGAGACAGTAAGTATTATAAACAAAATAAGATATATATAAAATAAGAATAAAATACAATAGATCTATAATGATCAACCCCATTTAACTTATAAAGTGTCTTTATTAATCAACTAAACCCCCGATATGAACAATTTACAATAATATTTCAGAGTCAAATGTGAAATGTTGATGTGATTTGGGCTGATTTTGGTTCGCGGAATCCGTTTCTGGATTTTTCCAAACTAAAACACCCTTTTTACTCAAAGCTGGGATTGAAACTCAAAACTGGGGCTGAAATGTCTCCGTAAACACGCGCCACTTGAGCCGAGGAGCAGGAGGGGCCCGTGAAAGGGTGGTGGTTGTTGTTGTTGTTGTTGTTGTTGTTGTTTACTGCAGCAGACCTTTTCCTTTGGTCACTCGGTTATTTTCCCTCGTGACTTCAGACGTGACGCTCGAGGACTTAAAGGACACGGCGCACAAACGTCTGTCGTGTTTTCTGACACAAGCGCGTGCGCGTGCATCACACCCTCGGCACGCGCACTTCCATCTCCGACACGCGCGTAAAGACGAGTCCAAAACCCGCACCGGAGCGCGCGGCACCGGAGCACACACGCACGCGCACGAGTTTGACATGACCCGCGCTTTCTGTTTTAATAAGTGCATTTAACTTTGCTTTACGAAGCTCAACGTGACAGGAAAAGGCGAATTAATTAATAATAATAATAATAATAATAATAATAATAATAATAATAATAATAATAATAATAATAATAATAATAATAATAATAATAATAATAATAATAATAATAATAATAATAATAATAATAAATATGGGCTCTGTTAATGCCGGCTATTCGTAGGTTTCAGAGTGACTTCAATCCATACAAACCATTAAAACAGCTCATATCTAATTAACAGAAGTCTTCAAACATACAACGTTCCTGTTACTGTTGTTTATTATGAACGGGTCTCCCTTCGGGGTTCGGTTGATGCGGATGAAGCTGGAGTTTGGATCCAGAGGTTCAGGTCCGGCTCGTGCAGAAGGTCCTTGTTGCACCTGCAGTGTCCGTGTTTCATGTGTGTCTCACATTAAACGTGCGCGTGATGCTCTGCTCCTGAGATCCACAGACGAGCTGAACACAGAACGGCGTGAGTTTGTTCAAACGCTCAGAGCTTTACTCCACAAACTTTAACCGTAAATGGAGCGGGTCATTACGCGGCGCGCTCAGCTCCATAATGAGACTGAACGAGAGTCAAACGCGTGTGAACTCACGGCCCGCGGCGCGGGGCCACGCTGGAGCCCGGGTCACGTGGTTCGAGCGTCTTTGAAAAGCCAGAGAAGGTTTTTCTTTGTGTGAGTGTTGTGTGAACAGAAATGTGACTAAACGGATCGTTACTGAGATGAAAAGCCGCGGCACAAATCCACGAGAGACAAAAACAATTCACCAAAACTCATAATGAGCTCGCGCCGCCGTGAGAGCGACGTCAAAACCACGTGAAACGACGCCTTCAAAGCGCAATCAAACCGAAGAACGCGAGAACAGGAGTAATCCAAACGGAGCGCGGAGCTAATTGTGATTTACGGCACTTTTGAATTAGCAGCAGAGGCTCGTGCGCGCGGAGACAAACTCGTGTGGACTTTTGCCGCGCGGTGAGAGCGCTGTTGATCCGGACTCACGCTGCGTTATTCAAACACGCCTCAGCGCCATTAGCCCGGACTCTTTCTGCGCTTATCTGCGCCACAGAAGCAGATGAAAAGAGGCGGCGCGGCGGGGGTCCGCAGCGCCGTTTACCCGCAAACCGAGCGGGCAGGGCTCGTTAGAGCGCGAGGAGGCGGCAGCGCGCGCGAGGAGGCGGCAGCGCGGCGCGGTGCGGCGCATCATTAGGAGCGGACGCACGCGCACTGACGCGCGCGGAGGAGGTGTGACGCTGCAGACCCGGAGGCCACGCTCTCAGGACCGCGCTGTGAGGACCGCGCTTCTTGTTTCACTTTTATTCTCAGGCGGTTCTCCACAGCGCCCCCTGTCTGTGGACGAAGGGTTCAAGGAAAAATACAAAAATAATAAATAAATATCGGAGATTTTTGAGGACTAAAGAAAGACGAATTAATTGCCCTGACAGTGAACACTACATCAAGTTTGCAAAAGCAACGTTTGTATTTTTTAAGGCAAAATTCTTTTTTGTTTTTCAGTCAGTTTTCTCTCACACAGATCGACTTTCATGTGGAAACAACAATCATGTCCAATCTGCTCCTAAAGATGTTTTAGTCTTCCATTGAATCCACTTCATCCATAGATTTCTCTGGGACATTGTAACTTCAAAGGACGTTTTCTTCAAATGCATTTTTGTCCCTCGAGACATAAAGATCAGCCTCAAAGTAGATCCTACACCAAACTGTACAATCTGGACTCAACAAGGTTTAGACCAAACACAAGGATTTGTTTATATCGAATTCTAAAATTGATTTATTAATTTTTAAATTAAAAAAAAAAAAAAAAAAAGAAAATTTTTAAGTACATTTTCAGTCAGATCTAGTTTAGAAATCCGTACCTTTTTGTAACAGATTTATGTAAATGAAGCAAGCCATTTTTCAGATTTAAATGTCCCAAATATGTGACATTTCGGCATTTTTTTAAATAATAAAATGCCTTATTTCTACGTGAAAACATGAAACTATTTCTTACATTTCTGTGAGTAAACTACAGCAGGAGTTTATGATTGATATCTTTGAATTTAAGATTTGTTCCTGTTTCACCTGCAGCGTCTTGACTTCAATCAAATGGTGGACTTTTACCGTCGACAGTGCAATAATGAAACTGTTTTACAAACGCTTAATTCAAAGTGTTTTAACTTCCTGCATCAGTGCTGGGGCGGAGCTTCGTCTCAAAAACAAACAAAAAAATCGAACAAATAGACTCTGAATGTCGCTCAGAAGTTTGCACGTTCTCTCTGTGCCTTTATTCTCACCAGGGCCGGCTCTAGAGTCTGGGGGGCCCCACCAAATCACACTGTTTGAATCAATGGACATAACAATGGAATATAATAAATAAAAAAGAAAGAAATCCGCAGTGATTGTTTAGCAGCTGCTGCAGTGGTTCAGGGGGTTTTCATGTGTCGTGTGTTTGAAGTTTGAAGTTTTCAGGCAAAAAACAAAAAAAACAACAACAAAAAACTAATCAGGAGTGGACCTGGAGAAAGGTACGTTGGGATTTCCACATTCATCAGCATTTACATTTTTCTTTTAAGAATTAGAAATAGTTGTCGTCCCCCGAGAAATCCCTCGTCACGTCCTGTTGTAACAAAACTAAACAAACCGGACATTATCCTTATGCTGCATTTAAAGGACACGCCGTGACTTCTCTCTTTTAACCCTGTTCTACACATCAAAAACACACCGGGAGTTACATTCAGCTGCATTCACGCTGTTTTGAGGAATGTTTATTAGAAAATCCTCCCCCTCCGAGCGTCAAACACACTTCCTGCTGAACTCTTTCTGTCCGGGACATATTTTCAGATCATCTACGTCATTTATCCGGGAATATTCTGCTGCTTAATGTCCTTAAATCATGACTAAACTCGTTCTGAGCATTTCTGCCTCTAAACACGATCACTGCTGCAGCAAATCCACACAATGACGTCTTTTCAGCGCTAACTTCACTAGATTGTATATAGCTCTGGTGCCATCTGCTGGCTGGATGCACTGTGTCCATAGAGACTGATAAAAAAAAAGTCATTGTGGATGAATAAGAAACATATTTTTTGCTTCAAAACAGGAGGGAAATTTAAGGCAGTCAAGAGCATGTTTAAAGGCTAATAATATGAAAAATGCAGAATATGCTTCCTTTAAAGATAAGTTTTCAAGTGGAGCACATTTACACAGGTGGATGTTTAACTTGTGTTCACTTTCAGGTCCGGACACAGCAAACACTTTGAAAAATCATATTTGTGCCACTTTTCCGACATAATATGAATAAAATCAGCTTCTCAAATGGTTAAAAATAAAAGAGTTTTAACGTATTTAACTTTATTTAATGTTTAAAAAAAGAAAATAGTACAAGGTGCAGACTAGGGATGCAGCGATACAACACAGGTATGGAATACCGGTGGAGATACGTAAACGTTTGCTGAATCAGTTTTTGGCTCCCAAATTTCGACTCGATATCCTGGCGGGCCCCTCAGAACATCTCATGATGTCTGAGCTTTTATAAAACTGTTCTGTCGTAACTGAGCGATAAAGAACAGTTACAATCCATTTGGACAGTTTGTCATACTTTATTCACCTTGTTCTGCCCCGCCCACTTTTGCCTCTTTGTTCCACAGATCACACTTTTGTTGTAAACGCACTTCTGTTTGACGAGAACTCCGTTAAATCTAATGGCGAACGAGGGAAAAGTCTGACGCTAAAATGTTACATAAAGTAGATTGATTTGTGTAAAATGTTTAATGAACACGAGCAACAACAAGTCACAACGCAACGATTTCCTGAAAACGTCTTTTTGGTCGAGTAGAACTTATTTTCTGTTGAGCTCGTCTGCTCCGTGTGAACTACAACGGAAACAAGACGGCGGCGCGTACGGAAACTACAGGAATAAGGAGAATAAAGAAAATAAATGCTATTTTCAGTCTTTGCAGAGGTATCGGTCGGGCATCGTCAGATACTTAACGCCCAAGTATCGAAATCTGAAAAAGCTGGATCGGTGCATCCTTAGCGCAAACGGCTATTTTTTTGTCTTCTGTAATTAAAAAAAACACATGGTCTCGTACCCCAGTTTTATTATTCTCGGACAAACAACACGACCTGCCGCGGGGAAAGCAGTTTAAAGTGCGGATGACAGGTTTTTATGATTTTCTAATTTTGACTTTATTCAGTGTATTAATACTTTGTGTAAATATAAATTATAGTTTTACACCAATCAGGTCGCTGTTTGTGGAGAAAAGTTGAAAAATCTGTTGACAATTACAGGAAGTAAACAAATCGATGACATCACACTGGGGAGACAAAGATTATGCATAATTTACACAAAAGAAACTACTTTTTTGACCCTTTAAACTTTGATTCAACAAAATAGAGGTGTTCACATGTGCTTCTCTTTGTCAAATGAACAAACTCTGTGACATTAGAAGAGTTTTGGCCACTGTACAGTGTGGTTGCTAGCGTGATGTCATACTTTACAACCAGGAAGTAAAATTTAGAACCTAAAAAACAGCTAAACTGGGGTTAAATTTGTAAAGATTTTAGTAGAAATGAGAATATATTTATCTTAACTGCATTTTAGTTAAATGTGTATTTCAACCTGTCATGGGCCCTTTAAGGGCCGTCGATTGAAAACATCAGCCTCTTCAGAGTCGATGCTGGCCGCGGCTCTGACATGTAGCCGTGTGGCGTTCGAGGACAATCGTGACACATTCACTCCACAGGGTCCTCATGTCCCGACACACTCGAGCCGATCGCCGGCACGTCGGGGGCCACTGCGTACCTGTGGGTTCACACGGATTGGCCCCTCATTATCTCAGATTTTTGATGATGATTCTTGAAAACTGCTTTCTCCACAGAGAGTTGTGTTGTCTGAGCAGGGGCGTCGCACAGGGGGGGCCTAAAGGGTGCTGGTCTGCGGGGCCAAGGGCAGGAAGGGGCCCTCAAAAGCAATGTTGTTGTTGTTTTTTTTGTTTTTTTTTTATCCTGAATCTGTTCTTGTTGTAATAAAATCCAATGCTGTTGAGTAAAGTCCCTGAGAGACTAAACAGAATTACACATGAGAGCTAAGGGCCCCATCAGCCTTTAAAAAGAGGAAAATCATTGCTCACACATTAGCCAAACCGTTTACAAATAAAACTCGCAGTTAGTGTATTTTCTTATTGTAATAATTCGTTTTGAAATGTTTGTGAAATTGGTCTATTACAAACATAATAAAAACCGGCAGCAGCAGGATGTCTCTGAATCAGCGAGTTATTGTTGGGTGTTTGTAGCAAAAAGGAATGAAAAAATAACCACATTTATGGGCATAAATAAAATATGCAAAATTTTGTATAAGGGGCCCACTGAGAGGGTTCATAGCTGGGGCCCAGAAGTTGGTGCTACGCCACTGCAGCCCCGGGGACAGTGTTTTTCAACCTTTTTTTTTAGTCGTGGCACACTTTTTGCGTTTAAAAAAATAACATGGTACACAATTTACTGAAACATTACCAAATCAGACCATTAAAGGACACACATTGTGCTTGAGTGACTCTGATCTTTTCTCCATGTTCTCCCTCTGTTCATCATAAACTCCTGGAGCAGCATTCGTTTGGTTCTCATTTGTAAATCCTGTCGTCCTGAACTCCTTCCACGTGTGACGTCATTTATCCCACAATCCTTTCTGAACATTTCTCATTGATGTATTAAATGAACTGGATAAGCCACGCCCCCTCTGTCCGTGTCCCAGGTTGATTAGTGGCCGTGCGAGGTACTGCATCATTGCTCATTATAATCACAGACAGGACTGAATTATTATCGGTATTTAAATAAAATAGGACGAAATGTTCTTTTCTACCGTTTCTAAAATCAGTGAAATTACCGTTTTTATATGAAGTGAAGTCACACAAACATGTGTGAGTCACATGAACGAGCGTCGGACGATACAAACAGAAGCTCGTGGAAAAGGCTCGACTAGAGACACCTGTAAGTTGTATTTTATTTCATTTCAGACGCTTCACGTGTGTCTAACATGAAGAACACAATTACAATCACACAAGCTAACGCTAACACAAAAACTTGCAAGCTGCGTGATCCATAGAACTATAATAAAACCTGGAAGATGTATCAAAAATGGCCGCCCTGTTCCTCCTGTGGCCTGAGCTCATTGGTGCATGACCCCAAAAAAGTTTCTTACTTCCACATTTACTTCCTGATACGGAGGCGGCCATCTTTGTTTTACTTCCTGATACGGAGGCGGCCATCTTTGTTTTAGGGCACCACGTGACCACAATCCCCCATGATGCTTTGAGCGACGTGAACGACCAGCAGCTGCAGTTTTTGTGTTAGCGTTAGCTTGTGTGATTGTAATTGTGTTCTTCATGTTAGACACACGTGAAGCGTCTGAAATGAAATAAAATACAACTTACAGGTGTCTCTAGTGGAGCCTTTTCCACGAGCTTCTGTTTGTATCGTCCAACGCTCGTTCATGTGACTCACACATGTTTGTGTGACTTCACTTCATATAAAAACGGTAATTTCGGTGATTTTAGAAACGGTAGAAAAGAACATTTCCTTCTATTTTATTTAAATACTGATAATAATTCAGTCCTGTCTGTGATTAAAAGGCTGGTTCCAAGAGGCTGCAGTACCTCACACGGTCACTAATCAATCTGGGACACAGACAGAGGGGGCGTGTCTTATCCAGTTCATTTAATACATCTATGGTTGTGATCGCTCACGTCGCTCAAAGCATCAGCATCAGTAACGCGGAAATAATGAACTTTTTGGGGTCAAGTACCAATGAGCTCAGGCCACAGGGAGGAACAGGGCGCCATCTTGAGTTCATCTTCCAGTTTTAATTAGAGTTCTATGATGTTTCTTCCGTCCAATCACGATAACTACAACTTCATCAGATCCACTCTTTACTGCAAAGCATTGTGGGTATATATTTACATGTGTGTAATTGCCTCTACAGCCAGTAGATGGAGCCACAGCTGAGTCAAAATGGCATCTCCCAACAACAGGGATAAAGTAATGAAAAAAAGTATGCCTTTTTATATTGTTCATGTCCTTTAAACCTGCTCTTGAGTGTCGCCAACAAAAAATAAAATTATTGATGAACAATACAAAAAACGCATACTTTTTTTGCTTTAAGTTAAAAAAAAAAGGTAAATTATGGGGCAAATATTGTCTGCGCAGCTGTCTGGTTCTTTACTTTTGGTAATAACGATGGTTTTGTGTTGTTTTTTGGTGCAGAAGTTGCTCAGGACACAATAAATGAGTCAAAAACAACTGCATCTGTGAATCTGTCACTCAGACTGGACATGTTTTCAAGGCTCACTGGTGCTCCACACTGGTCCAGACTGGGGCGAGAGGGGTTTCTCTGCAAAAAACTGGCAAATGAGATGTATTCTATTGTATTATTTGATGTGATGGTCTAAATGTGTGTCATGGACATCTGTTCTGAGTTCAATGGGACATTTCTGGTTAAATTAAGGCTAAATAAAACATTCACAGTTGAGTTCACAGTTTGTGGAAAAGGCCCTGGTCATGAGTGTGAGGGGCCCCTGAGTGCAGCTCCAGGTCTGCAGCTCCTCCTGCAGCACCGAGGAGGAGAGGGAGAGGGAGGGGGAGGAGGAGAGGGAGAGGAGGGGGAGAGGAAGGGGAGAGGGAGAGAGGGAGAGAGGAGGGGGAGAGGGAGAGAGGGAGAGGAGGAGAGGAGGGGAGAGGAAGAGGAGGAGAGGAGGGGGAGAGGAGGAGAGGAGGGGAGAGAGAGGGGGAGGAGGAGGGGGAGAGAGGAGGGGGAGAGAGGGAGAGAGGGAGAGGGAGAGAGGGAGAGGAGGGGAAGAGAGGAGAGGGAGAGAGGAGAGGGAGAGGAGAGGAGGAGAGGAGAGGAGGGGGGAGAGGAGAGGGAGAGGAGGGGGAGAGGAAGAGGGAGAGGAGGGGGAGAGGGAGAGAGGGAGAGGAGGGGGAGAGAGGGGGAGGAGGAGGGGGAGAGGAGGGAGAGAGGAGGGGGAGAGGGAGAGAGGGAGAGGAGGGGGAGAGGGAGAGAGGAGAGGGAGAGGAGGAGAGGAGGGGAGAGGGAGAGAGGGAGAGGAGGGAGAGAGGGAGAGGGAGAGGAGAGGAGGAGAGGGAGAGGAGGGGGAGAGAGGGGAGAGAGGAGAGAGAGGGGAGAGGGGGGGAGAGGGAGAGGAGGGGGAGAGGAGGAGAGGAGGGGGAGAGAGGGAGAGGGAGAGGAGGAGAGGAGGGGAGAGGGAGAGAGGGAGAGGAGGGGGAGACTCAGAGGAGCAGCAGGAGAGACCTGACCCAGGGCACCTTCACTCACCACACTCACGACACTCACGACACTCACGACACTCACGACACTCACGACACTCACGACACTCACGACACTCACGACACTCACGACACTCACAGCACTCACAGCACTCACGACACTCACGACACTCACAGCACTCACGACACTCACGACACTCACAGCACTCACCACACTCACGACACTCACAGCACTCACGACACTCACGACACTCACAGCACTCACCACACTCACGACACTCACGACACTCACAGCACTCACGACACTCACGACACTCACAGCACTCACAGCACTCACGACACTCACGACACTCACAGCACTCACGACACTCACGACACTCACAGCACTCACCACACTCACGACACTCACAGCACTCACGACACTCACGACACTCACAGCACTCACCACACTCACGACACTCACGACACTCACAGCACTCACAGCACTCACCACACTCACGACACCCACAGCACTCACGACACTCACAGCACTCACGACACTCACGACACTCACGACACTCACAGCACTCACGACACTCACGACACTCACAGCACTCACAGCACTCACGACACTCACGACACTCACAGCACTCACCACACTCACGACACTCACGACACTCACAGCACTCACAGCACTCACCACACTCACAGCACTCACCACACTCACAGCACTCACCACACTCACCACACTCACGACACTCACAGCACTCACCACACTCACAGCACTCACAGCACTCACCACACTCACGACACTCACGACACTCACAGCACTCACCACACTCACGACACTCACGACACTCACAGCACTCACAGCACTCACAGCACTCACCACACTCACGACACTCACAGCACTCACCACACTCACAGCACTCACCACACTCACAGCACTCACCACACTCACCACACTCACGACACTCACAGCACTCACCACACTCACAGCACTCACCACACTCACAGCACTCACCACACTCACCACACTCACCACACTCACAGCACTCACCACACTCACAGCACTCACGACACTCACGACTAAGTGCTAAGAATAGATCTTTAATGTCTGCTTTATAAAATCTTAAAATCTCAAAAACCAGAAACTCAGGGTTTAAGACAAAGAGCAAACAATAATTATATTGTTAGTTTCGTAAAAACCAGTTTGGTGTCTGTAAAAAGTCAAATGTTTCTTCCGCCCTCTACACTCAATGATGAAGGTTGTGTTTTTCACAAACTGCAACTTCATGGATGTAAAACTATGATAAATATTTCATTCACTTCATGGAGCTGTGCGCTGCTTCACTTTGTGGTTTCACAGCCGCTGTTTGTATCTCGTTATCCTCATCGTAAGAATAATCTTAAATTCATATATTTACTTTATTTACTTTTTAATTCTATTCCTCTTGTACATTTTTTTAAACCTTATTTGAAACGTCTTGTTCTATAAGCTGTTTGTCTGGTTGGTATGTGGCGGTGTCTGAGCTTCTGGAGGTTTATGTAATGCTTTTTAATGCACATTTCAATATGTTTAATGCCATATTAACATCTAAAACATCTAGGACTGTGGAGGATGTAATGTGCCAAAATAAATTAATTTAAAGTAAAACTCATAATTAGATATCATTAATGTATTAAAAGTGTACACCTAATTAATTAAATATACATTTTAATAATTATATGTACAATTAATATAATTTTTAATTTGGGGGTGCACGGTGGCAGAGCGGCTAGAGCTTCTGCCTCTCAATAAGGAGATCGTGGGTTTGAATCCCGGACCACCCCAACATCGTGGTCTCGAATCCTGAACCACCCCAACATCACACAATCTCTCTGGGTGGAGTCTGCATGTCCTCCCCGTGTTACCGTGGGTTCTCTCTGGGTTCTCTGGCTCCTCCCACCGTCCAAAGACATGACTGTGGAGGTTAATTGAGAACTCTAAATTGTCCAGAGTGAATGAATGTGAGAGTGAATGGTTGTCTGTCCTTGTCTCTGTCTCTCTGTGTTTGCTGTGATGAGTTGGCCACTGTCCAGGGTGTACCCCGCCTAAGGCCCAAAGTCACTGGGACAGGCTCCAGTCACCTGCGACCCCTAACGGGAATAAGCGGGAGAAAATGAATGAATGAATGTACACCCCCCCACCACTGTGTGGCAGTGTGGCTGAGCCTGGATGACCATTAAGTCAAAGGCACCTCGTAACGATGGGTTTGTTAGGATGATGGACGAGTTTGGACGAGAACAAAGAGAACAGAGCCTCAGTGAACGTGTTCTACCAAAAACATCAGACAGACAAAGGCTCCAGCTTCAACATGTTTAAACTCACTGCTGCTCCCATTCGAGCTGAAGCAGATAGGCCTGACCTCAGGAAGGAAGGCAGCTCGTGACAGAAATAGGCTTTGGAAGAACAACCGGCCATTAGAAGAAGAAAGAAGGAGCAAACTGAGCTTGAAATGCAGATGGTTGAAGTTAAGGCTAAACTAGCCCTTTTGAAGTCCACTAGAGGGAGCAATAACACTGTTTCACACAAAGTAAAAGTAAAATCAAAAGAAGAGATTGAATCACATCAAAATGTTGCTGCCCCATAACCACCACCTCCGACAAACAAGCCACTCAGTGAAGACACCGGGGCCGTTCACCTCTGAACCCCAAGTACCACATCCAGGACCAGGACAGAGTGGCCTCATGTCCAAAGGTGAAGAGGACACCTCCAAACGGTGAAGGCACTGGCCCTGGAAGCTCTCTGAGGAGTGAAGGACAGGGCTCTGTCTGGACGCTCGAGCGGTGGGTGTGGATGGAGGAGGCTCTGGACTGAGAGCCGTGCTTCACCTCACAGTTACATGTGCCCTTTGGACTTGAACTCTTCTTGGTCTGTGAGGACAGATCTGCCCTACAACAGACTTCATCAAATGTTCAGTCATTTACTTCAACTGCAATGAATTATAAATAAGATAAGCCTAATCTGTTTTTAATTCATTCAGGATTTCATGAAGTTAAACATCAAAAGAATCTGTCAGACTCACACGTCAAACTCAGAAGGCGGGACTTACACTGCTCTGGTCCAGTCCATTTCACTACAGTTTTTTAAAATGAATTTATTGCACATTTTAGTAAATCACTGAACATTTAATTATTTCATTGCACATATATTTAAATGCATATTTAATTGATTCAGAAAACACTTTAAATGAATTAATGACATAATAATTATGAGTTTTACTTTTAATTCATTTTGGCACCATTCATCCTTTTACGCTTTTATCGTATCAAAACCTCAGGTTTGTAACAGTTCCAGACCAGAATATAATAAACTACTTTATATCTAAAAAAGATCATTTACATGAAATTTAAACCATGCACATGTGTTTCATGTGAGTTTAACATCTGTAAATCCAGAACCTCTGGGATTCAAAATAAATGTTAACGTTAAAAGTAAAAACTGCCGCCCTGAACTCACTCCTGAAGCAGCGGCTCTGGAGACACAGACATTATTTGATCTTTTTTTATTGCTCTTTTTGGTGTGGTATTTATTTAGACAGAAACAGAGCTCAACAAACACCAAAAGGAAAGCTGCAGGTTGTAGCTGCAGAGGATGTTTCCTCTTCTGATAGATATATCTTTTGGTCAAAATGCCTGGGGATTTAATTTAACTCATTTTAAGGCTTTATTTTTGCAAAAATGTATTTAATGACTCTTAATGCTTTTAATGCTTTGTTCTGTGTCTCTTTTGGATCAATAAAGTTTGTCTAAATCTAAGTCAGTGATCTGAGCCCTCAGAGTGTGAGGATCAGTGCTGGGCCTCAGACTCAGACTGTGGTCTGTGGGGGCCCCTCGGGGGCCTCAGACTCAGACTGTGGTCTGTGGAGCCCCTCGGGGGCCTCAGACTGTGTGGTCCAGTCTGGTCCTGGTCTGGTTCTGGGGTGGTCCTGGTCTGATCTGATCCTGGGGTGGTCCTGGTCCGGTCCTGGCTCTAATAGTGGGTAAATGTGGTTAAACGGGTCTGGTCGGGCCCCTGGGCTGAAGGATTAGCTCTGCGGCGCCCCCTGCTGAAGAGCACGCTCCTCCTTTCAGATCAGGACAGGCTTCACTTTTGTTGCGCGGCCCGTTTGAGCCGGCGCTGGTTTAATCCTGGTTTAGATCCGGTCCATGTCGTGCAAACGGTTTGGGTTTGTTTGGTCGGCTTCACCAAACACTGCACTGGGGCCAAGTCTGTTTGACATAGTTTCTCACATCACCACGAGGTTAAGGTTAATTAGCTTAAAGTCTATGTTTCAAGTTTTGGTGTTTTTCTAATTCTGACGTCGTTTGGTGGGAGGGCACCTGTGGTAAAAATATATTATAGTTTTACATTTGTGAAGTTTAAGTTTGTGAAAAAACATTTTTAAAAATAAAAGTTTAAAATTACAGGAAGTGGAAGTTTTAAAACAGAATCCCTCTGTGATGTCATCAAAAATGGACGTACCATTGAAAATACTGAGACAGTTTCCAGGCAGCTGACACATTTTTCTAACCGTCTGAACCATCATTCAACAAAATCAAGTGTTGGCAGGGACGGCGTGCGTTGTTAGCCACAGTCTGAGCCGTCCGGTGTGCCGTGTACGACCTTTGACCTCCTGCGTTTCCCGCTCTCTGCTCGGTCCACACACCTTTAGCGTCGGTCGGACCATGAGGCTAACGATGCGGTAGTTGGGGCCTCCACGTGGCGTTGTGTCGGTGTTTGCTCGACAGTGGCCCGGGGGCCCGGTCGGTCTGGAGCCACCCGGTCCCTTAAGTACTGGTGCCAGACGGCGCTAAACTAAACTGTGTGTAGCACTAGGCGCCATCTGCTGGCTGGATACACTCACATTGCACACAGCAGACAAATCCTCTCTTTTTAGTCCATAATGTACTTTTTATGTTTCAGAACTCGAGAGCAGGTTTAAGGGATAAAAACAATATGAAAAATGCAGAATATTTTGTCTTTAAGTCCTTTAAATCTTCACAGACTCATTTTGAGCATTTCTGCCTCTAAACACGATCATGGGTTACACGAGCTTCTGTCGTCCCTTGAGTAATAACACATTTAGTTAACTTGTGTAAGTGCTATACAGCCAGCAGATGGCGCCTAAACTGTAAGTGGGAAACTCTCCCATTGAACAAACAGAGACATGTTAATGCGGTTTATAAACATTTCTATTTTTATTTCTAAAACATGTGATGCCAAACTTAACGTACTCAATTTACTTTAATAATAAAACAATTATTTTCATTTAAGTCTTTTTAATTCAATGTTTAGTCCCAAAAATACATGTAATTCTAAAGTACAATTTCATCAGGCTGGTTTTGTCACAGGAGCATTGTTTACTCGCCTGAACACTCTATCACATTCATTTAAAGGGAGCAGCAAATCGAAAATTCTATGGTTTGTGGACAAAGCAGACATATGTTCCCAGTCCTAGTCCCGGTCCTGTTCCCTGGTCTAGTCCTAGTCCCTGGTCTGGTCCTATTCCCTGGTCTAGTCCCGGTCCTGTTCCCAGTCCTAGTCCCGGTCCTGTCCCCTGGTCTGATCCTAGTCCCTGGTCTGGTCCCGGTCCTAGTCCGGTCCCTGGTTTACTCCCAGTCCTGTCCCCTGGTCCAGTCCCAGTCCTGTCCCCTGGTCCAGTCCTAGTCCTGTCCCCTGGTCCAGTCCTAGTCCCTGGTCTGGTCCCGGTCCTGTCCCGGTCCTAGTCCCTGTTCCGGTCCTAGTCCCAGTCCTGTCCCCTGGTCTGGTCCGGTCCCGGTCCTAGTCCTCGGTCCTGGTCCCTGGTCTAGTCCCAGTCCTGTTCCCTGGTCTAGTCCCAGTCCTGGCTCCTGGTCTGGTCTCTGGTCTGGTCCCTGGTCCGGTCCCGGTCCTAGTCCTCGGTCCTGTTCCCTGGTCTAGTCCCAGTTCTGTTCCCTGGTCTAGTCCCAGTCCTGTCCCCTGGTCTAGTCCCAGTCCTGTCCCCTGGTCTAGTCCCAGTCCTGGTCCCTGGTCCGGTCCCGGTCCTAGCCCTCGGTCCGGTCCTCCTCGCTCCGGTCCTGCACCCTGAGCTCGGGGAAGCCGGTCCGTGGGTCCATCTCTCGGGTGAACAGCAGCCCCGGGGCCTCTCCGATGACCACTTCGGCGGTGGTGAACACCCGTAGGTCCCCGAGAACGTGGCCCCCGACGGTGCGCCCCCCGCTGTCCGACAGACAGAGGTGCAGGTGGGCCTCGGGGTTCAGGGTGCCCACCAGCGACACGATCTCGAAGCGGCCGCTCAGCTCCAGCACCTGAAGACGACAGAAGGTCCGAGGGTGAACCAGAGCGGCCCCGGGGCCCACAGCGGCCGCCCTCAAACATATTTTATCTCTAGATTTATTGGTTTGGTCCTGGTATTTTCAACGGTGCTTTTTGATGACATCACAGAGGGATTCCGTCGTATCATTTAAAACTTTTATTTTTCAAAACACGAGGGAAAAGTCTCACTGCAAAAACATTATATGAAGTCGACTGATTTGAGTAAAATGTTTAGTGAAGTCGAGCAACAACAAGTCACACTGCACCGATTTCCTGGGCGGTCTTATCTGGTAGCTGCATTTTCTGTGGCGTCGTTCACCTGGTTGGTGTCGGTTGCCGTGGCCTTGTTTACCTGGTTAGCGTCGGTTGCCGTGGCGTCAGTTGCCGTGGCGTCGTTCACCTGGTTGCCGTGGCCTCGCTCACTTGGTTGGCGTCGGTTGCCATGGCCTCGTTTACCTGGTTGGCGTCCGTTGCCGTGGCGTCGTTCACCTGGTTGGTGTCGGTTGCCGTGGCTTCGGTTGCTGTGGTGTTGTTTACCTGGTTGGGGTCAGTTACCATGGAGTCATTCACCTGGTTGGCGTCGGTTGCCGCGGCGTTGGTTGCCGTGGCGTCGGTTGCCGTGGCGTCGGTTGCTGTGGCGTCGGTTGCCGTGGCGTCGGTTGCCGTGGCGTCAGTTGCCGTGGCGTCAGTTGCCGTGGCGTCGGTTGCCGTGGCGTCGGTTGCCTGGTTGGGGTCAGTTGCCGTGGCGGCGTTTACCTGGTTGGGGTCGGTTGCTGTGCCGTCGGTTGCCGTGCCGTTGGTTGCCGTGCCGTTGTTTACCTGGTTGGGGTCGGTTGCCGTGGCGTTGGTTGCCTGGTTGGGGTCGGTTGCCGTGGCATCGGTTGCCGTGGCGTCATTTACCTGGTTAGCATCGGTTGCCGTGGCGTCATTTACATGGTTAGGGTCAGTTGCCGTGGCGTCATTTACCTGGTTCACGTCGGTTGCCGTGGCGTCGTTTACCTGGTTCACGTCGGTTGCCGTGGCGTCGTTTACCTGGTTGGCGTCGGTTGCCGTGGCGTCGTTTACCTGGTTGGCGTCGGTTGCCGTGGCGTCGTTTACCTGGTTCACGTCGGTTGCCATGGCGTCGTTTACCTGGTTGGGGTCGGTTGCCGTGGCGTCGTTTACCTGGTTCACGTCGGTTGCCGTGGCGTCGTTTACCTGGTTAGGGTCAGTTGCCGTGGCGTCGTTTACCTGGTTCACGTCGGTTGCCGTGGCGTCGTTTACCTGGTTGGGGTCGGTTGCCGTGGCATTGGCGAGCCGGAGCCGGGCGGAGGTCAAACTGCCGACACACGTGAGGACGAACGGAGCCCGGAGCCGAGTCTGGACCACGAAGTCCTGAAGAGACCGAAGCAGATCTGAACCAGGACCGACCCGGAGCCCATAGACCTGAAGAGACGAGGGACCGGCCTGAGGAGAGACCAGACCAGGACTAAAGAGGGACCAGACCAGGACCTGACCAGGACCAGACCAGGACCAGGACTAAAGAGGGACCAGACCAGGACCAGACCAGGACCAGACCAGGACTAAAGAGGGACCAGACCAGGACCAGGACTAAAGAGGGACCAGACCAGGACCAGACCAGGACCAGACCAGGACTAAAGAGGGACCAGACCAGGACCAGACCAGGACTAAAGAGGGACCAGACCAGGACTAAAGAGGGACCAGACCAGGACTAAAGAGGGACCAGACCAGGACCAGACCAGGACTAAAGAGGGACCAGACCAGGACTAAAGAGGGACCAGACCAGGACCAGACCGGGACCAGACCAGGACCAGACCAGGACTAAAGAGGGACCAGACCAGGACTAAAGAGGGACCAGACCAGGACTAAAGAGGGACCAGACCAGGACCAGACCAGGACTAAAGAGGGACCAGACCAGGACCAGACCAGGACTAAAGAGGGACCAGACCAGGACCAGACCAGGACTAAAGAGGGACCAGACTAGGACTAAAGAGGGACCAGACCAGGACCAGACCAGGACTAAAGAGGGACCAGACCAGGACTAAATAGGGACCAGACCAGGACCAGGCCTGGACTATAGCGGGACCAGACCAGGACCAGACCAGGACTAAAGATGGACCAGACCAGGACCAGACCAGGACTAAAGAGGGACCAGACCAGGACCAGACCAGGACCAGACCAGGACTAAAGAGGGACCAGACCAGGACTAAAGAGGGACCAGACCAGGACCAGACCAGGACTAAAGAGGGACCAGACCAGGACCAGACCAGGACTAAAGAGGGACCAGACCAGGACCAGACCAGGACTAAAGAGGGACCAGACCAGGACCAGACCAGGACTAAAGAGGGACCAGACCAGGACTAAAGAGGGACCAGACCAGGACCAGACCAGGACTAAAGAGGGACCAGAGCAGGACCAGACCAGGACCAGACCAGGACTAAAGAGGGACCAGACCAGGACCAGACCAGGACCAGACCAGGACTAAAGAGGGACCAGACCAGGACTAAAGAGGGACCAGACCAGGACCAGACCAGGACTAAAGAGGGACCAGACCAGGACCAGACCAGGACCAGACCAGGACTAAAGAGGGACCAGACCAGGACCAGACCAGGACCCAGACCAGGACCAGACCAGGACTATAGAGGGACCAGACCAGGACCGGGACTAAGAGGGACCAGACCAGGACTAAAGAGGGACCAGACCAGGACTAAAGGAGGACCAGACCGGGACCAGACCAGGACTAAAGAGGGACCAGACCAGGACCAGACCAGGACTAAAGAGGGACCAGACCAGGACTAAAGGAAGACCAGACCAGGACCAGACCAGGACTAAAGGAGGACCAGACCAGGACCAGACCAGGGCCAGACCAAGACTAAAGGAGGACCAGACCAGGACTAAAGAGGGACCAGACCAGGACCAGAGCAGGACCAGAGCAGGACCAGACCAGGACCAGACCAGGACTAAAGGAGGACCAGACCAGGACCAGACCAGGACTATAGGAGGACCAGACCAGGACTAAAGGAGGACCAGACCAGGGCCAGACCAGGACCACACCAGAACTAAAGCGGGACAAATTTAAACAAACGACAGAAAACACAAACTCACCATGTTTCAGTTTGTCTGACAAAGTTGAGCGCATGCGCACATCACACTGGACTCTGACCTGCGCGCGTCAAACCCACGTGCGGCCTTGTACTGCCCCCTGCCGGACGTTTAATGTTAACAACGTCAACTAAAAAAAGAAAGACCATCGTCAGTGACCTCACATTATTTTATAGCTCTGTTATTCAGCATTATGATGTTGTTCTTGATTATTTATTTGTTTTTTATTTAAAAGTTGTTACGTATTAAGTTATTTACGCAATCACATCATGTTTCAAGTATACCTCTTAGAAATCATCCATAATACATCGTGTACAGTTTTATTTTTAATTTTTAATCGAGTAAAGGCATAGATAATTGAACAACAAAGCTAAATACAGAAACCATAATGGAATAATAACAATAATCAACATTAACAGATGCACTAAAAACAAGAGGACAAGAAACAAAATAATCTTATATTTGCTATTATTGTATATTGGCTTGAACCGCAGTGGACGCAGCACGGTTTATCTATGACAGGCATTTGTGGGGCCCTTGGGAGTTCAGTGTTCTGAAAGTGTGAAAAGAGCATGGATGTATTAAATGAACTGGATAAGCCCCGCCCCCTCTGTCTGTGTCTCAGATTGATTAGTGGCCGTGCGAGGTACTGCAGCCTCTTGGAACCAGCCTTTTTCTAAAATGTCACATTATAATCACAGACAGGACTGAATTATTATCAGTATTTAAATAAAATAGAAGGAAATGTTCATTTCTACCGTTTCTAAAATCACCGAAATTACCGTTTTTATATGAAGTGGGGGATTGTGGTCACGTGGTGCCCCTAAAGCAAAGATGGCCGCCTCCGTATCAGGAAGTAAAACAAAGGTGGCCGCCTCCGTATCAGGAAGTAAATGCGAAAGTAAGAAACATTTTTGGGGTCATGCGCCAATGAGCTCAGGCCACAGGGAGGAACATACAGAGAGTCCAGACTGAGAAGTGAAGACCAGAGTAGATCCAGCACATGATGGTGACCACCTCCAACTGTAGAAACAGAGGGACAAGTGGATGTGGAGGACATGGAGGGACGGACTCAGGACATTTAGGCTCAGATAAGAACTGGAATAACACGTATGATTTGGATCAATCGCACGCTGGACTAGTGTCACAGAAGAATAAACTCAAGGGTCTGGACAATAGAGACGGGTCTTGTACAGTTTACAATTTCACTTTATTTAGTGAGGTCACATTTTTTAGTTTTATTTCACTGTGTAGTTTGTTTGTTGATTGTGTTGAGGCCCGACACTGGGCAGACGTCTGTGACTGTGAGGCACGTCGACCGGAGAGAACCTCTGAGGGACAGACGTCCTTTGTTCACCAGGTGCCAGTGAATAAAGCCAGAGTGTCTGGCTGCAAACCTTAACCAGGAGGCGCCTTCATCCACAGGTCCAGAAGTACACATTGCGTGTTACTTACAATATTACATTTTACTAACCTAAGTAAGAGGTTAGTAAAAATATGTCTAAAACTATTAGAAAAAATTTAAACTGAATGAAAGATTGGCAGTTTATGGAAATATTGATAGCACTGTACGCTGAAAATTGTTATGAAGAAATGCCAAAATAAAATACAGGTGGCGTTGTCGTCATAATTTCAGATGCTGGGCCTCCGTAACCACAGATATTTCTTTTATTAACAGTAAATCTCTTCTGATCCACAAAATTCTGAGCCACAAATGATTAACTGTGTCTTTATTTGTTTGTTTTTGGCTCAACAAACTTGTGTGACAAATCACAATATTGAACATTATAATCAGAAAATAAAAAAACAGCACTGAAAAAATTAAAAACTTGAAAGAAAGATGACATGCATGACTCATTCATCTTCACAAAAAACTAAGCCCCTCCCTCCACCACGTCTTCCACACAAACAAATAGGATTTTAAAAAGCTCCAGCTCCTCGTGTTCTTCAGAGTCAGATTCCAGACGATGGATCTATTTCTACAAATTCACATTAAAGGTCCCATAACATGCAAAATGGACTTTTCAGAGGTTCTAACCTTCCTCCAGTGCTATTTGGGCCTCGTATGTTGTACCCAAAGTGGTTTTTTGATTGATTCCCTCATGTTTTCACTAGAGAACTGTCTTTTCCGTCCCCCTCTGAGCAGCAGACGGGGGCTCCTCACTAAGATGACGCGTGTTTAAGCCACGCCTCCAGGAAGAATAAAAACAGCTAATGCTAATGCTACACAGTAATTACACGATGGATACGACCGATAGAAGAGTTAGCTTGTTATTTACCAAACGGCACGTCCGTCGTCGAGGCCCTGGAGCACGTCAAACTCCAGGTCAGATCCAGGACGTAGGACTCAGCACGACGCACCGTCAGGACCAGAAAATGTTTATTCAGTGTTTGTGTATCGCTGTTTACCGGAGCACACGGCGCATGCACCATCTCCACTACAGGGGAGGCACGGGTTGGGAGGGGGAGGCGCGCGAGTTGGGCGGGGGAGGCAGCCTGCTCTCTGTTCAGGAGGGTCAGATCTCAGAGTGAGCCGTTTGCTTTTGCAAGGAGGGGGGCCAGTCCAAGAAATGGGTGTTTTTTGTAAACTGTTATCAAATCAAATCAAATCAATTTATTTTTATAATGCCCAAAATCACAACAACAGTTGCCTCGATGGGCCACAGGTAAAAGCAGTTCAGATAACTGTCCCAGAATGCCCCTGTCCTTTGACCCTCCTTCGCGGCGAGGAAAAACTACAAAAAACCCCATGGGAAAAAGTAGAAACCTCTGGGAGAACCACAGTGAAGGAGAGATCCTACTCCCACGGACGGACAGGCTGCAGATGAACTAGGACTGACGCATCCACTTGGACTGTGGAGCCAGAACCACTCAAGAGGGAGGTGGCTTTAAAGAGTTCCTCCAGGCGGACGAGGAGCAGTCCACCAGTGTAGAGAGATCCTCCAGCAGGAGATGAGGAACAGTTCATCTAAAGTAGAAGGAGTTCGTCCAGGCAGGCGAGGTGTGGCTAATCCAGCTGTCCAGGCGGGTGGCGCATAGATCGTCCAGACAGGTGGGGTGGGGGGGTCGTCACTGGAGCAGCCGCCGAAGTGACAGAAACAGTCTCCACACCCCGGGGGAAGTGGAGAGAAAGAGAAACATGTGAACAGCAATGAACAGACTACCGTTGAAGTAATATTAAATATTGTTGATAGGTAAAAGTAGGAAGAACCAGAGGATAGTGTTCAAGCTGCCATACTTCCCCCAGCAGAATTGCTCCAAGGGCAGCGTAGCTAAAACTGTAGGTTTTTATTTCTGTTCCTAACTGGCCTGACCATAAGCTATTTCAAAGAGGAACGTTTTGAGCCTGGTCTTAAATGTAGAGACTGTGTCGGCCTCTTTTACATGAACAGGGAGCTGGTTCCATAACACAGGAGCTTGGTAGCTAAATGCTCGACCTCCTACTGTGCTTTTAGAGACTCTGGGGACTAACAATAGTCCAGCATTTTGAGAACGAAAGAGCTCTGTTTGGATGGTACGCTTTACTATTGCATCTTTGAGGTAGGATGGGGCCATATTGTTTAAAGCTTTATAAGTCAGGAGGAGGATTTTAAATTTGATTCTAAACTCAACAGGAAGCCAGTGAAGAGACTCTAACACTGGTGAAATATGATCTCTTTTTCTAGTACCTGTTAATAATCTTGCTGCTGCATTTTGAACCAGTTGAAAGCTTCTTATTGAGCTTTTAGGACACGCTATAAGCAGAGCGTTACAATAGTCTAATCTGGATGTGACAAATGCATGGATGAGTTTTTCGGCATCATCTCTGGGCAGGATTTTTCTAATTTTGGTTATGTTACGCAAATGAAAGTAGGCTGTTTTACAGGCTTGATTTATATGAGCTTTGAACGAGAGATCTTGGTCAAATAGGACCCCAAGGTTTCTTACAGTAGAGCTGGGGGCTACAGTGATATTGTCCAGAGAAACTATCTGGTCAGATAAAGAGTCTCGCAGGTGCTTAGGGCCCAGCAGAATGACCTCGGTTTTTTCAGGGTTAAGGAGCAGATAATTAAGAGTCATCCAAGTTTTTATGTCTTTCACGCAGGCACTAAGTCTGTCTACTTGATGGGTCTGATCAGGTTTCATTGATAAATTGATTATGTTATGGATATTACACAACGAGAAAATGTATCAACAAAGCCCTGAGAATAGACTGTGAAGGGGAAAAGAGCAGGATATGGGACCTTTAAATTTGCGATTAACAGTAAACTTCAGCCCTAGTTTTTATAACATGTGACTTAAAACTCCACTTCAACGCCATTAACACTATATTTAAAACACTTGACGTTATAACACAGGTTTGATTGAAACACATGACGTAACCTTAAGAGCGTGTGGAGCTGTAAGATCTAAATATTCACTTCACACGAGACTAATTCTAATCATCACATTTTGTTCAGATTAATCAGTGGAGAGCCTCAGTCACTCACAGTCCTGTCCTGTTCAGTGACTAAATAGTGCCTCAGTCCTGGACATAGACATAAAAATAGTGGACAGACGGTTGTGGCTCCGCCCCCTTCATGATGATGCGGCTCAGTCATGGAGAATTCAAAATGGCCGCGGGTTAGCCCCCACCACTCCCCCCTCGGTGGGGAGGCGGGGAGAGGGCGACTTTGGGGCGGCCTTTTGCTGACGTACTGCCGTCGTTGTCTCTATGGTTACCGCCCACTCGTAGGTGTTTGGCTGCGTCCTGACATTTCCGGCGCGTAAAGCCCGCCTTCTTCATTAGATATTCAAGAACTTTAAAAAATCACAGGCTAAACCAGCCTGGTTTAAAAAAATTCACCCCCTCAGCGTCACAGAGCCGTAAGCTAACGTTTGAGACCAAAGCCGTATTCTGAGCCTCAGGCTCTAAAGTAGGTTTTGAGACGTCTAACTCCCCATTGACTTGCATTGAATAATTCTACTTCCGCAGCGGCCCCTAGTGGTCAGCAGCAGATTGCAAACATGGCAGCCTACAGTCGGCGGCTCAATTTGAGCGCGGTAGCCTCGCCCACTGGTCCTGGAGCGATTCAGACTCAGCTCATACTTCCTCCTCGCCGCACGTCACGTGACTCTGCCGTCTGGGAGGAAAAATGTATTTCTGTAATGAATATGGATCAAATCCTCCAGACACCTATTTATGGACTAATAAACATCACACGTTTTATTCATCATGGATCACACGTTAAACATCAAACAGACTGGATTATACAACTTTTTGTCAGAGGTTTGTGATCTATTCACAGCTGACGCTAAGGTTAGCGGCTAACGCCAGCAACGCTGCCGCTAACGGTTTGTTCAAAGTGTTTTGTTCATTATCGTGGCTCAGTTCGTTTAAACAGCTCCTCTTTCTGCTTCATTCAGTTCACTGTAGTGTTTCCGACCGGTCTAGTGACCATCGCTGGGCACTACTTTTCAAGATGCATTGTGGGAAATTTTGAGTGCACAGCTTTTTCACCTGACATTCGGACACACAAGGCACTCTGATTGGTTTACTCTGCTTCCTGTTTGCTCCGCCCTAGAAATCGAATTGACTCAAACGCCGACCAGACTCACCGCTGGTACAGCAGATGAGTCTGGACTTTTCCAGGCAATTAAAGGCCTGAACCTAAAACAGGGGCTGTTCAGACAGTCTGCGTGTTATTTGTGATGTTTGTCTAAGGACCACGACGATGATACAGTCCAAACTGGTTGATTGCAATAATGCATGACAATATTACTTCCACAGGTGCCTGGCAAATAATCTATAGCATAACTGAACAAACTTTTACATTATTTCAAAATTGCTCAAGATTTTCTGTTTAACCATAAACCAGTGTATTTACAATTTAACAGCGGAAAGATTGTAAGGGCAACTTATGAATTTAAACGTTGTCACTTCTTGGTTGCATGATCAGACCTCCAGGAGCCTCTCTGATCAGGTCCAGAGGTAAACAATGACGTGAAGATGTCTTTGATGTATTGTATTGTTGTCTTTTGGTGTCCTGCATAAACAGTTGACCGTTTGTTTCAGAGTCTTGAGAGTCGATAAGATCCTGTTCTGTTTCCGAATGTGAAAGTTCACGCCACTGTTCCCTCTAAACTGCGCGCGTGCGCAATTGCGCACAGCTCCCAGGGACATCGCGCAGAGAAAACCTTTGTCGCGCACGAGAGAAAACGAGAGAGAAAGAGAGCGAGAGGCGCGAGCTACACACCGTGACGTGCACCTGAACACACCTGGTCTTAAAGAGCACATGGCGCCAAATCAAAGGCTCAGAACTAAAGTTCTACATCCCATACGCTTTTAACTGGTCTTTCTTCTGGACCAAACAGCTGACGAACTATTGCGTCTAGAATAGCGCAAATTACCGCGAAGATTTGCGCTCCCCATCAGGGCTGAAAGTAACGCATTACGGCCCGTTACTGCGGACCCCTAAAACATTTGGTGGAAGTACGCTGTACCAGCAGGCACGTAAACGAGCTCCTCCCCCTGACGCACAGTAAAGTAGTCCCACTGAAACCATTGCCTCTGGAGTCAAACCATCACATCAGACACAAACTTAATCCAGGGTCACACTGTACACTTTTGGAGATTTAATCAACCCAACCCCGAACTCTCAGAACTCACGATGACAAACTTGATTTGAGTTCATTCATTTTGGATCTGACTTGTCTCCGCGCGTCTTTACGCGTCTTTACGCGGCAGCGACGTGAGCGCCGTGAGCTGCGCGGCACAGACACAGACTTCAGACTTCTCTGTCCTCAGCTCCAGTGAAGAATCATGAACCAATCAGAGCAAACGCCACAGCGCGTCTACAAAGTTTAGCGCTTCGCACAGTTTTCGCGTGGATTGATATGCAAATGAGCCGCGTGCGTAACGAGGCGTTAAGTGCTTTATGCACAGAATAATCCCAAGTGAAAACTGGAAGAATGAAAATGAATGGCCACTGACGGAAAGTTTATTTAGGCTTTGAAGACTGTCTTGTTGTGTCAGAGCTACAGTAAAGTCTAATCAATGACATCCTTCAAGAATTAACTGTAAATTATCATTAGGCCTATTTGAAACATGGGCTTATGATCTAAACATGACACACAGGTTACTTTGTCCAGAGGCTTCCAGGGGAAATTTAAGCACAGAATTAAATTAATACAGAATTAAATGAATATTGCACAGAAGTGTTGCTGGATAAGAGTCAATCTTTATATTAAAATGCATCAGAAAACTGTGGAAGCTTTGGAGGGAAAAACACCATGAGTCTGATTTGAACACAACTTAATGATGATATCCATTTTTTTTTTTAATTAATTCTACCTAAACCAAATTATAGCTGAGGGGCTGTGATCAGAGAGAGGAGGACAGTGCAGCTCACAGACAGGGGGCGCTGAGGAGCAGAGGACAGTGCAGCTCACAGACAGGGGGCGCTGAGGAGCAGAGGACAGAGCAGCTCACAGACAGGGGGCGCTGAGGAGCAGAGGACAGAGCCAGCCACAGACAGGGCGCTGAGGAGCAGAGGACAGTGCAGCTCACAGACAGGCGCTGAGGAGCAGAGGACAGAGCAGCTCACAGACAGGGCTGAGGAGCAGAGGACAGAGCCGCTCACAGACAGGGGCGCTGAGGAGCAGAGGACAGAGCAGCTCACAGACAGGGCGCTGAGGAGCAGAGGACAGAGCTGCTCTGAACAGGGGGCGCTGAGGAGCAGAGGACAGAGCAGCTCACAGACAGGGGCGCTGAGGAGCAGAGGGACAGAGCTGCTCACAGACAGGGGGGCGCTGAGGAGCAGAGGACAGAGCAGCTCACAGACAGGGGCGCTGAGGAGCAGAGGACAGAGCAGCTCACAGACAGGGCTGAGGAGCAGAGGACAGAGCAGCTCACAGACAGGGGGCGCTGAGGAGCAGAGGACAGAGCTGCTCACAGACAGGGGGCGCTGAGGAGCAGAGGACAGAGCAGCTCACAGACAGGGGGCGCTGAGGAGCAGAGGACAGAGCAGCTCACAGAGAAACACTGACCAGATTTAGACCCAAGTGATCAGCAGCATGTGTCCTACAGGTGAACTCAACTGTGCCACAAGTTTTCTTCTGATAAACAAAGCCTCCATTTGAATCTTGGGCAGAAGTCGCCTGCATCATAATGTGTGATTAAAGGTGCACTATGGAGCTTTTGTGTGGAGGGTCTGCCATTAGCTTATTGCATGATGATAGGTTCAGGTTAAGTTCTGCAACCCTGCTAGTATAATGAAGAAAGACAAGAGAGATAATAATTTGATTTACTCGCGAGGAGAGAGGACGGAGAGGAAAGCCTTCAGTAACAACTACCAGCTCTCGTGCTCCGAACCCTCTGAAGTCTCTACCGCCTCTTCTCCTCTTTTATTAAGATTAGGAACCCTAGTTACATGCCCACTGCCTTATCTCAAGGGATGGGGGAAACATATTAAAAGGCAGTGGGAAACAGGATAACACTTCACATCAAAATATTCAATGTCATCGTGACTTCTTTCCACTCCCATGGTGGCCACCCAACAGATGTTTCCTTGTACGTTGATTATGGTGACCTTTTGTACTTCTGCAAAACACGATGTTATTCTGCGAACTCAGAACACACAGATTACAAATATGTACTTGGTTTCGTATTACAATATGCATGTGAGAATATGTGAGAGTAAATAATAGAGAATAGTAATGAACAGTGAACATGTTACCTTTAATAATACTTCAGTGAGATAAAAATACATAATGAATCCATCACATGATCATCAAATGTATCACTGTAACATTTGAGTTTGTTGATCTAAAACACCTCAAAATCCCAGGAAATTACATCCATTCTGTTGAAAATGTTCAGCTTTCAAAGTTACCTGCTATAAGTTAAACTCTGAATTCTATCCAGGGATGATTCATTGATGGATGAAGGCCAACAAAGTCTTGTGAAAAGTGCCCAAAAAAGACTGTTACGGCGCTGATCTCAGGTTTAGAATAAGTGTGACCCCGATGTGGCCCCAGAGCGTCTGATGTCGCTCACATGGTCCAAGGCGCTGCTCAGGGAGTTTGTGTGTTTGCTCAGACGAATGAAAAATTAGAGGGAACATTGGTCACCATCATGTGCTGGATCTACTCTGGTCTTCACTTCTCAGTCTGGACTCTCTGAAGTCTGATCTCCAGCTTTTTGAGTCTGACTTTGGGTTCAGCCTCAGCATCTCTGTCTCCTTTAGTTTGTTCAAGACGACGCACCTTCAGGTGAGCAGCTTTTCTGAAAGCCCTCCCACACTGGTCAGAGCTGCTGCTCTTCTCTTCATAACGGCAGGTTTGCATATGTCTCCAGTGATGCCCCCCAGATCCAAAAGCCTTCCCACACTTTCCACAGACGTAGGGCTTCTCTCCGGTGTGGGTCCGACGGTGCACTGTGAGGCTTGATGAAGTTCTAAAAGTTTTACTGCAGTGTTCACATCTGTACGGTCTTTGTCCTGCGTGGATTCTCTTATGAATTTTAAGACCACTTGACTGTGTAAACCCTTTTCCACACTGGTCACATTCAAAGGGTTTCTCCCCAGTGTGGATTCTGGTGTGGACTTTGAGTGTCGGTGCTGCAGAAAAACTGATCCCACACTGGTCACACTCGTATGGTTTCTCTCCTGTGTGGACTCTCATGTGACGCTTAAGGTTTTTGGCCAGTGCAAATGTTGTCCCACACTGGTCACACTCGTATGGTTTCTCTCCTGTGTGGACTCTCATGTGATACTTAAGGTTTTTTGACAGTGCAAATGTTGTCCCACACTGGTCACACTTGTATGGTTTCTCTCCTGTGTGGACTCTCATGTGATACTTAAGGTTTTTTGACAGTGCAAATGTTGTCCCACACTGGTCACACTTGTATGGTTTCTCTCCAGTGTGGACTCTCATGTGACGCTTAAGGTTTTTGGCCAGTGCAAATGTTGTCCCACACTGGTCACACTCGTATGGTCTCTGTCCTGTGTGAGTTTTGTAGTGTTCTTTGAGTCTTGTAGCAGAGGGCCATGTCTTCCCACACTGGTCACATTCAAATGGTCTCTCTCCAGTGTGGATTCTCATATGTCTTGCTAAGCTGCTTGATTGTGAAAATGTCTTCTTACAAACGTCACAGAAGAACGGCTTTTCTCCAGTGTGGACTCTGATGTGGTCTTTGAGATGTGCTGCTGAAGAAAACCTTTTCTCACACTGGTCACACTTGTATGGTCTTTCTCCTGTGTGAGTTCTGTAGTGTTCTTTGAGTTTTGAAGCCAAAGGCCATGTCTTTCCACACTGGTCACATTCAAAAGGTTTCTCTCCAGTGTGGACTATGATGTGACGCGTTAATGTCGTTCGTGCAGAAAAACGGTGCCCACACTGGTCACACTCGTATGGTTTCTCTCCTGTGTGGACTCTCATGTGACGCTTAAGGTTTTTGGCCAGTGCAAATTTTGTCCCACACTGGTCACACTCGTATGGTTTCTCTCCTGTGTGGACTCTCATGTGATACTTAAGGTTTTTTGATAGTGCAAATGTTGTCCCACACTGGTCACACTTGTATGGTTTCTCTCCAGTGTGGACTCTCATATGACATTTTAGGTTCCCTGACTGTGTAAATGTCGCCCCACATTGGTCACATACAAATAGTTTCTCTCCAGTGTGGACTCTGGTGTGAAGCTTTAGATTTGCTGCTGAAGAAAACTTTTTCTCACACTGGTCACATTCAAATGGTCTTTCTCCTGTGTGAGTTCTGTAGTGTGTTTTGAGTCTTGAAGCAGAGGGCCATGTCTTTCCACACTGGTCACAGGTGAACCCCATTCTATTGATGGACTTTGTAGATCTGACAAAAACACAGAAAAAGGACACGTTAGATAAACAACTTTAAAATTGTCTGTGTTGAGAGGATTTTATTATATAAATAATAAGAGTCCCTTAACAAACCTTGATCAGTTATGATATGAAAAGGAGTTTATTCTTTGTTAATGTTGAAAAGGCCCTGTATCTTGGGGCCTCCATCGTGGGACCCTCATCGTAAGACTTTTTCTGCCTAGAGATTGACACTGTATGGAGCAGCCAATTAGGGCCCAGCTCACTTCTCTTCACTTCCGCATGGAAACTGACACTGTCTGTATCAGCCTATCGGGATCCAGCTCCACCCACCCGGACTCAGAGCGGGGCTGAGGCCAGGTATCGGGTTCAGAGGGAGAGACGGACTGTGATCGGAGAGGCTGCAAGAAGAGTGTTCCAGTAACTAGTTTAGTTTGTTTACAGTGTTTCAAATAGTTAGCGAGAAGCCTACACTTGCTTTCATATGTTGTCGCATGTCACAGTCTGCTGTGGGTTTTTCTTATTAGATGTGGGTATTTATATAATTATTTGAGAATGTTCTTGTAACTGTGCCGTGAGAGGTCTCTGTATCAGAGCGGTGTGTTGAATGCAGCGCTGGCAGAGAGAGACGGTGCGCTCTGCACGCTCTTAAAGGGGCAGTGCACCAGTCACCTAGGCGGCGTCTCCAAGCAATAAAATGGCAATCCGGGCCATGTTTGTTACTGCAGCAAACCTTTGATGGTCAAAGATGTATATATGTATATTAATCTAGTATTGTAAATGTGTATAGTTAGTTAATGTCTTTTATGCTTGTTTTTTGTACAGAGCCACATTCCACCATTCATGTTTAATAAACATCCCATCAACGACATCTGGCTGATTCCTTTGTGGACACCCTGCAGCGGGTCAATATAGACAGCACCTTAGTGTTTCTATCAGATAAAGTGCTTTTTCTTCATAAATATATTGTCCAAGTTGAAATCCAACTTTTAGCACAGCTGTCCAAACTCTATTGGAAGCTCCAGAACGACCCGTTATCCTGAAGGAAACGAGCAAAGTCCAGAGATTTAACAGAACACTGTGACAAAAACTGAGGGCGCTCACTGAAAAAGAAAAGTCAAACCTGAAAGAGCCTCTGATTTAGGTCTGGGGGGTGTGGTGATAAAAATGGAATGTTCAAACACACTTTTTCTCCTGTTGTTTAGCCTCTGAAGCCTCTGAGCAGATGACTGTATTTACCTCTTAAAGGCCAGAGCTGCACAATTAAACCAAATCCACACAAAATTGCAATTTTATTGGGGCTGCAATTTTTGAAGTGCAATCATTTCTTCCACAAACAACAAAATGTCTTGCTTTGATTTGAATATTGATTTTTTGTTTTCTATTTTTCTGTATTTTATTGGAAAGCACTTTTCAGTGTTGTAAAGGGCTTTATAAATTAACGTTGATTGATTGATCAAAACTGCTCACACTGTAGTTTGGATTTGTACAAACATGTTCTGAAACAAGCCACAAAAGCACGACCAAAAGCAACACAAAAGCAACTGAAAATGACAAAGACAAAGACTAAAATAGACAAAATGTGAACTTGAACAGAATCTTACTAATTATATATATATATATATATATATATATATATATATATAATTACACAGCAGGTCACAAATGACTGTAAATGCTGTTGTTAGTTCTTATGGATCATAACAGTCCGTTTGAATCACTGACTGTGGGATTTTCTTGACTTTGGGACGGTTTAGTCCATCGACATTTGTGCACAAACTAAACCGAGCCAAACGATCAGCTCCAGGCGCTAAAGTCCACAGCCTGAATCCTCTCCATGTTTGTGTGAATGGTCTGCTCTCATTTAACAAGTGTGAGACCTTCAGAGAGAACAATAATAATGTGACCATGTGACACAATAAAAGACTTGAGGACAGTGGGACATGGACCTGAGCCACGACCAGGGAGTCGCCTTTAGCCTCGAGGCGGCTCCTGGTGTTTATTCTATTGTTGTGTGTTATTTGGACTCGTTTGTGGCAGTGATTCTGGGGAATTTGAAGAGGAGACTGAACTTTACCATTACTTTCCTCTAGTTTGGCCTTCATTAAAAATGGCGTTGTTAAAGACTGGATTATTTACGGTTAAATAAACCCATTTAGCTCTGATGAGCCGAGTTAAAAACACAGATAAATGTCCACTAGAGTCACAGAAACAACAGAATAAACCGACTGTATCGTCACATCAGAGGATTTACTGTTAAACCAGAGGAGATTATAAGATGCTAAACATTAAACTTAGCGTTCATTCCAAAGTCTTCAGACTCTACAGTGAGATAAATGTGTTTACCAGCAGTGACCGCAGTTTATCGTGTTGTTCACGGCTCTTTTGTTCCTTTTCCACGTTGTTTGCGCCGCAAACGTAAAGTGTTTGTCCCTGTCACCATACGATTCGTCCGGAAGTGCTATTGCAAGCATGCGCAGTACGAAATAAAGTATACTTTTTTTTTTTTTTTTTTACGGTGGTTTTCTTTTTATATTATGTAAAGTTCCAATCTTTGTATTTATTCTATACAAGGAAATACCGTTTTTATATTTATTTATCACTTTTGAACTGTTAAACCGCAGGCGTTCGCTACGCAGTTGTGTAGTGACGCATTCAAGGAAATAGAAAGATATACGAATGTAAAAAAAATATTTTGATTGTTCAGATTTGTTTAGATACTTTAAGGAAAAATACTAGAAAATAAAGCAAAAAGTTCTTGATACACCACGTACTGATCCATTTTGCCGGTGCGAAACAAAATCAGAGGCGATTTATTTTTATTTCTATTTTTTTTTTTTTTTTTTTTTTGTGATATATTATTATTATTATTTTTTTTTTTTTTTATACCAACAAAATTTAAAATAAATGAAAATTTTATAAATTTTCAGAATCTAAATTTATTGCTAGTCCCTATACAAGTCTCAATTCAGTTCAGTCCTGTTTATTTCTGTAGTGCCCCGAATCACAACTACGGTCGCCTCGATGAGCCACAGTTAGAAAGCAGATTAAATAAACAATGTTCAAGATAATTGATCAAATGGATAACTGTCCCAGAGCGCCCCCTGTCCTTCACCCTCCTTTTCAGCAAGTAAAAAAAAAAAAAACTGTGGGAAAAGGTAGAAACAGTCTCCTGTCTGTCACCATTGAGATGTTAATGTTTTGCCTGCAATGTTCCACAATTTGGCATTAAACATATCTTTTTTGAATCCATTCTAATTGTAACATAACCCCCGAAAGAAGGTTCACATTTTACTGATAATTTTCAGATTTAATGGCAATAAATCTGAAACTAAATACACTGTCAGAGCTGGGGAAACACAAAATGATGGTAAATACCCTGTTCTTAACTTTAGCAAATAACCCAAAACGTTAGCTTGATGAACAATCGTATTTACTAATCAATTAACCGTGTTTTAATTATAACATTTATTTTGTATATAAAAATATACAATTGTGCTTGTTATGCAACTTAAAACGTACCTTTTTTTTTTAATTATTTTTTTTTATTAAACAAATATGTATTTTTGAACAGTAATGCTAGGGGTCATAGACAAGATAAGCACACAGTTACAGATACATTTATACAATAATATTGAAAAGAGTGAAAAGAGTTCTTACAGCCTTGGGGTTCAAAGACAACTTGATCGACTCTGAGTACTGTTGTGCTTCCATTACAAATAGAGAGAAAAAGGGTTTCTTTGAAGCAAATTTGCATTTGTGAATATGAAACTTTGCCAATATAATGAGCAAATTAATTAAGAAGTATTCGTTCCTATGCATGTTCCTTATATTATAAAAGCCGAAAAGTATATTAGTGTATTTTAGAGAAAAATTTGATAGTACATGAGACTCGACAAATTGTATAAATTTTTTCCAGAAAGTTACAGTGAAGGGGCATTTCCAAAACAGATGAATTGTTGTTTCTTCTTCTTGGTTACAGAAAGAGCAAGAACAATCAATGTCTTTGTATAACGATTTCTTAGCAGGATAACATCTGTGGAGAAGTTTGAAGCAGACGTCCCGAACTTTGTTTGTGATAAAATACTTTGATGTTAAAGTCCAAACCGCTGACCATTTGACATCAGGCACAAACTGTCTCCAGTAATGGGTTACATAAGGTACAGTGGAAATGTCTTTTTGGAATAAATGCCTAATTTTTTTATTTCTTGATACAGGACTAGAAATAAAACATATTTTTCCCACTGCGGTCTCAAATAAATCTACACAAACATTCACCCTCTCCTCTACTGGAGGAACACTTCCCTTGAATAGCATCAACACTCCTGGAGGAATAGCGTCCATGACAATAGCACATTCTCTGGGGGTCACTGGGATCTGGTAAAAAGTCAAAAATTCCGAATAAGACATTAAGTACCCTTCAGGAGTAAAAAGCTGTTTCACATAGACTATGTTGTTGTTATACCAATTTGAAAGAAAAATGGATTTGTTTTTGTAAAGAATGGTACAATTATTCCAAATTTGATAAGTATGTGGTGAGAATGAGTGTTTATATATAAGAGACCAAGCAAGGAGCATTTGTTTGTGATAATTGGCAAGTTTTATAGGCAATTTATCAATCTTAAAGTCCGATTTTAAAACTAATGAGAGGCCACAATTCTTAGAAAATATATGATTAGGGATCAAATTCCACATTGAATTAGGGTTCAACAAAAATTTCCTGATCCAACTTATTTTAAAGGTATTATTTAAGGTGGTGAAATCTAAAACATTTAGTCCTCCAGCATCAACAGGGTTTGAAAGCACTGTGTCTTTAATGTAATGAGTTTTATTCTTCCAAATAAATCTGTATAGCATTCTATCAATGGTTTTGCACATTGGCGAGTTGACGTTCAGAGACAGCGCAGCATAAGTTAATCGAGAAATCCCTTCTGCTTTGGATATAAGAACTCGACCTCTAAGGGAAAGGTCCCTTTGAAGCCAGTGATTAAGTTTTCTTTTTGTTTTCTCAATGATGGGCTCAAAATTTAAATTGCATCTTTCCTCTACTTTTTTGGTAATAACTAGTCCTAGATACGTAACTTGAGATTTGACAGGAATATTGTAAAGTGATGTTTCATTACATGAATGGATGGAGAAGCTCACATTTGTTTACGTTGAGAGTGAGCCCTGATGCTGCAGAAAAATGTTGAATAAGCTGAAGAGCAATTGGAATTTGACTAGAGTCTTTCAAAAAGAGTGTGGTGTCGTCTGCCACTTGACTAATAAGAATTTGTCGATCTGCAAGAGAGTTGCCAGACACACCATTTTCAGAAATGTACGTTGCAAGAAGTTGCGCTGCAATCAAAAAAAGATAAGGCGCCACAGGACAGCCTTGATGTACACCCCTATCTAAATGGAACCTTGGTGTTGTTCCATGCTTGAGTTTATTGAACAATTACCATTATAGTACAGAGTCTGAATGGATTTAATGAAGGTTTGGCCAAAACCACATTTTTCTAATGCACTGAAAATAAAACCATGTTCTTATGAATCGAAGGCCTTGTAAAAGTCTAAAAACAAAATTTAATTTATTAAGTCAGAGTAGTCCACTAGATCCAAAACAAGACGCAAGTTGTTTGTGATATGTCTTTGGGACATAAAGCCGGACTGTGATTCGTCAATAATAGAGGGTAACACTTTTTTCAATCTTTTTGCTAGAATGATGGCCAAAATTTTGTAATCATTGTTGAGTAAACAAATTGGTTGCCAATTCTCGATTAGTAATTTATTTTTTTAGGTTTTGGGATTTAAAGAGGCGATTTAAAATGTAAATCTCCCTCTGACTTTGACGTCATCGATGCGCATGCTCAGAGCTGCAGCTCTTCATTACAGGTTGTTATATAAATCTTATTCCATATAAATACAGCAGAAAAACGTGGTCCTTAACTTAATACATTTTTCTAATATTTTTCCTTAAAGTATCTAAACAAATCTGAACAATCAAAATAATTTTTTATATTCGTATATCTTTCCATTTCCTTGAATGCGTCACTACACAACTGCGTAGCGAACACCTGCGGTTTAACACTTCAAAAGTGATAAATAAATATAAAAACGGTATTTCCTTGTATAGAATAAATACAAAGATTGGAAATTTACATAATATAAAAAGAACACCACCGTAAAAAAAATATTTTATACTTTATTTCGTACTGGGCATGCTTGCTATTGGACATCCGGACGAATCGTATTTCCGGGACGAGCATCACTGTTCCATCCAGAAGAGCGTCAGGGGCGACAGCAGCGGGACAAGAAGCAGAGCAGCTCATTCACACCAGGCTAAGACTGGGCCTCAAACATGTCCTCATCCAGTGTGTCCTCTACAAAGAACAAAGAAGTCGTCTCTTCAAAAGAACGACTGAACTTGGAATATCTAAAATGTCACCTCAAAGTCTACAGCTCCAGATTCACACAGAGCAGAAGTTCCAGCGGCACTTATTCATTTTGTTCTTGACTCAGAACTCCATCTAAGGCTTTGGATTGACCCCTGCAGTACTTAAAACAACCTGTGCGGGGCAGCAACGCGCCAGGAGGCGTCTACTGGACCAGTGTGGGGTGACGTTTATACGTTCTAGTTCCCTTAAGCTTCATATTAGAATCCACACTGGAGAGAAACCACACGAGTGTGACTAGTGTGGGTTAAGTTATGCCGTCACACCAGAGTTCACGCTGGAGAGAAACCCTTTGAATGTGACCAGTGTGGAAAGGAGTTTTCTCAGTCTTCCTCCTACAAACATCACTTGAGGATCCACTCTGGGGCAAAGCCGTACACGTGTGACCTCTGCAGTAAAACTTTTAGAACTTCATCAAACCTCACAGAGCACCGTCGGACCCACACCGGAGTGTGAATGTGACCAGTGTGAAAAGACATGGCCCTATGCTTCAACACTCAAAATACACAATCACATTTTCCTAGATTTAGATAGAGACCCGAGGCTTCTGAGAAACAGGCAACAACCTGCAGAGCTATTGGTATTTGAGCCTCGTTTTTAAGAAACAGCGTGGCGTCATCCACTAATTGACTAATTGCAAGTGGACATCCCAAAACATCACATTTTTTAAATTCCTCACTATTTTTCATCATTATACTCAGAATTTCTACAACCATAAGGAATAAAAGTGGGGAGGCGGGGCATCCTTGCCGTATTCCCCTTTTAGTGTCAAACCTTGTACATGAACCCGAGGGCAGCATAACAGCACGACTGATGTCATTGTACAGCATTTGAATAATTTCACAAAAGTTATTCCCAAAACCAAAATAACATAACGCTTCTACATAAAGGAATGGTCTACACAGTCGAAGGCCTTAAAAACATCCAAAAATAAGATAAAACCACTATCTTCAATTTTGTCTCTATAATCCAATAAATCCAGAACAAGCCGAATGTTATTATGGATTGACCGGCCTTTGAGAAAACCAGATTGTGATTCACTGATAATTAGAGAGACGCCCTCTTTAAGCCTATTTGCAATGACATGAGCTAACAATTTATAATCCACATTGAGTGTTACATGTTATTGGTCTCAGATTGTCCAAATATTTCTTGTCTTTGCCAGTTTTAGGAATAAGTGCAATAAGCCCTTGTTTCATAGTAGTCATCAGAGTTTTACTTTGGATACTTTCTTGTAGTGAGGAAGAGCAAGTCCTTAAGGTCCTCCCAAAAGTGCTTCTAAAAGTCTGATGAGAGAGCGTCCTGTCCGGGAGATTTCCTACAGGACAATTGTTTGACTGCACCGTCCAACTCAAACATTTCAATATTCGAATCACACAAGTCCTTAAAGTCGGAGCTGATGGATGGAATGTGATGTTTAATACTTTACAAATCTGAGAGATCTCTGCTTTGATCAGGAGGAGTGTATAAGTCTTTGTAAAACCTGTAAACCTCTTCAGAGATTAATTTAGAATCTGCACATTCAGCGTTATTTATTATTAATGTGTTAATAGTGTTTCTCTCCTGTCTCCTCTTCTCCAGACGCAGACATACGCTGTTACGTTCACCTTCCTCGATCCATTTCGCCCTTGATCTTATGAACGCTCCCTTCGCTCTCCTGGTGCTTAGCTCATCCAGTTTAGTTTTTAGATTGATAAAGGCAGCTTTGTTTGAGTCCATCCTGGGGGTCCTCTTGCAGTAGTCATCCAAATCTTGTATCAATTTAAGCTCTTGTTCTTTCACGATTCTGGCTTTTTGTTTACCAAATTGTATTGAAATCTGCCTTAAATTTAAAGAACTCCCAGCGGTTGCAGTAGTTACCAATTGATAAATCATATTTAATATTTAACATTAGCTCTTTTATTGTTCTGCAGTATTCTTGGCATTTCAGAAGGTCAGGATTGAATTTCCAGCAAACAACACTATTTCCTCTCATTTCTGGTTCTAGTTTAAGAGACAACAAACAATGATCTGTGAAGGGAGCACTGGAAACGGTCGCCTCTGAAACATAATTATTAAGCTCAGGAGCTGTTAGCCACAAGTCAGTTCTAGATCGAATACTCCCAACACAGACAATTTTAAAGTTGTTTATTTACCGTGTCCTTTTTCTGTGTTTTTGCAGATCTACAAAGTCCATCAATAGAATGGGGTTCACCTGTGACCAGTGTGGAAAGACATGGCCCTCTGCTTCAAGGCTCAAAGAACACTACAGAACTCACACAGGAGAAAGACCATACAAGTGTGACCAGTGTGAGAAAAGGTTTTCTTCAGCAGCAAATCTCAAAGGCCACATCAGAGTCCACACTGGAGAGAAACCATTTGAATGTGACCAGTGTGGGACAATATTTGCACGGTTAAATCACCTCAAGCTTCATATGAGAATCCACACTGGAGAAAAACCATACGAGTGTGACCAGTGTGGGAAAGAGTTTACATTTTCTAATCACTTAAAAACTCATATGAGAGTCCACACAGGAGAAAGGCCGTACAGATGTGACCAGTGTGGGAAGGCTTTTTCTCAGTCTTCCTCCTACAAACGTCACTTGAGGGTCCACTCTGGGGCAAAGCCGTACACGTGTGACCTCTGCAGTAAAACTTTCAGAACTTCAACAAGCCTCACAGAGCACCGTCGGACCCACACCGGAGAGAAGCCCTACGTCTGTGAAAAGTGTGGGAAGGCTTTTGGATCTGGGGGGCATTGTTGGAGACATATGCAAACCTGCCGTTATGAAGAGAAAAGCAGCAGCTCTGACCAGTGTGGGAGGGCTTTCATAAAAGCTGCTCCTCTGAAGGTGCGTCGTCTTGAACAAACTAAAGGAGACAGAGCTGCTGAGGCTGAACCCAAAGTCTGACTCAAAAAGCTGGAGATCAGACTTCAGAGAGTCCAGACTGAGAAGTGAAGACCAGAGTAGATCCAGCACATGATGGTGACCACCTCCAACTGTAGAAACAGAGGGACAAGTGGATGTGGAGGACATGGAGGGACGGACTCAGGACATTTAGGCTCAGATAAGAACTGGAATAACACGTATGATTTGGATCAATCGCACGCTGGACTAGTGTCACAGAAGAATAAACTCAAGGGTCTGGACCATAGAGATGGGTCTTGTACAGTTTACAATTTCACTGTATTTAGTGAGGTCACATTTTTTTAGTTTTAGTTCACTGTGTAGTTTGTTTGTTGATTGTGTTGAGGCCCGACACTGGGCAGACGTCTGTGACTGTGAGGCACGTCGACCGGAGAGAACCTCTGAGGGACAGATGTCCTTTGTTCACCAGGTGCCAGTGAATAAAGCCAAACTTATCAAGAGTGTCTGGCTGCAAACCTTAACCAGGAGGCGCCTTCATCCACAGGTCCAGAAAAACACATGTTTTTGCGTGTTACTTACAATATTACATTTTACTAACCTAAGCAAGAGGTTAGTAAAAATATGTCTAAAACTATTAGAAAAAATTTAAACTGAATGAAAGATTGGCAGTTTATGGAAATATTGATAGCACTGTACGCTGAAAATTGTTATGAAGAAATGCCAAAATAAAATACAGGTGGCGTTGTCGTCATAATTTCAGATGCTGGGCCTCCGTAACCACAGATATTTCTTTTATTAACAGTAAATCTCTTCTGATCCACAAAATTCTGAGCCACAAATGATTAACCGTGTCTTTATTTGTTTGTTTTTGGCTCAACAAACACAATATTGAACATTATAATCAGAAAATAAAAAAACAGCACTGAAAAAATTAAAAACTTGAAAGAAAGATGACATGCATGACTCATTCATCTCATGACATTCACAAAAAACAAAGCCCCTCCCTCCACCACGTCTTCATAAAATGTCCACGTCTTCCACACAAACAAATAGGATTTTAAAAAGCTCCAGCTCCTCCTCGTGTTCTTCAGAGTCAGATTCCAGACGATGGATCTATTTCTACAAATTTACATTAAAGGTCCCATAACATGCAAAATGGACTTTTCAGAGGTTCTAACCTTCCTCCAGTGCTATTTGGGCCTCGTATGTTGTGCCCAAAGTGGTTTTTTTGATTGATTCCCTCATGTTTTCACTAGAGAACTGTCTTTTCCGTCCCCCTCGGCTGAGCAGCAGACGGGGGCTCCTCACTAAGATGACGCGGTGTTTAAGCCACGCCTCCAGGAAGCACACAGCCGCAGAATAAAAACAGCTAATGCTAATGCTACACAGTAATTACACGATGGATACGACAGATCGAAGAGTTAGCTTGTTATTTACCAAACGGCACGTCCGTCGTTGAGGCCCTGGAGCACGTCAAACTCCAGGTCAGATCCAGGACGTAGGACTCAGCACGACGCACCGTCAGGACCAGAAAATGTTTATTCAGTGTTTGTGTATCGCTGTTTACCGGAGCACACGGCGCATGCACCATCTCCGCTCTAGGCTTCGGCACGAGTTGGGCGGGGGAGGCGCGCGCGTTGGGCGGGGGAGGCAGCCTGCTCTCTGTTCGGGGGGGTCAGATCTCAGAGTGAGCCGTTTGCTTTTGCAGGAGGGGGGCCAGTCCAAGAAATGGGTGTTTTTTGTAAACTGTTATGTTATGGATATTACACAACGAGAAAATGTATCAACAAAGCCCTTAGAATAGACTGTGTGAAGGGAAAAGAGCAGGATATGGGACCTTTAAATTTGTGATTAACAGTAAACTTCAGCCCTAGTTTTTATAACATGTGACTTAAAACTCCACTTCAACGCCATTAACACTATATTTAAAACACTTGACGTTATAACACAGGTTTGATTGAAACACATAACGTAAAGAGCGTGTGGAGCTGTAAGATCTAAATATTCACTTCACACGAGACTAATTCTAATCATCACATTTTGTTCAGATTAATCAGTGGAGAGCCTCAGTCACTCACAGCCCTGTCCTGTTCAGTGACTAAACAGTGCCTCAGTCCTGGAGCGATTCAGACTCAGCTCATACTTCCTCCTCGCCGCACGTCACGTGACTCTGCCGTCTGGGAGGAAAAATGTATTTCTGTAATGAATACGGATCAAATCCTCCAGACACCTATTTATGGACTAATAAACATCACACGTTTTATTCATCATGGATCACACGTTAAACATCAAACAGACTGGATTATACAACTTTTTGTCAGAGGTTTGTGATCTATTCACAGCTGACGCTAAGGTTAGCGGCTAACGCCAGCAACGCTGCCGCTAACGGTTTGTTCAAAGTGTTTTGTTCATTATCGTGGCTCAGTTCGTTTAAACAGCTCCTCTTTCTGCTTCATTCAGTTCACTGTAGTGTTTCCGACCGGTCTAGTGACCATCGCTGGGCACTACTTTTCAAGATGCATTGTGGGAAATTTTGAGTGCACAGCTTTTTCACCTGTTGGACATTCGGACACCACTAAAAAGGCACTCTGATTGGTTTACTCAGCTTCCTGTTTGCTCCGCCCTAGAAATCGAATTGACTCAAACGCCGATTTTTCCAGGCAATTAAAGGCCTGAACCTAAAACAGGGGCTGTTCGGACAGTCTGCGTGTTATTTGTGATGTTTGTCTAAGGACCACGACGATGATACAGTCCAAACTGGTTGATTGCAATAATGCATGACAATATTACTTCCACAGGTGCCTGGCAAATAATCTATAGCATAACTGAACAAACATTTACATTATTTCAAAATTGCTCAAGATTTTATGTTTAACCGTAAACCAGTGTATTTACAATTTAACAGCGGAAAGATTGTAAGGGCAACTTATTAATTTAAACGTTGTCACTTCTTGGTTGCATGATCAGACCTCCGGGAGCCTCTCTGATCAGGTCCAGAGGTAAACAATGACGTGAAGATGTCTTTGATGTATTGTATTGTTGTCTTTTGGTGTCCTGCATAAACAGTTGACCGTTTGTTTCAGAGTCTTGAGAGTCGATAAGATCCTGTTCTGTTTCCGAATGTGAAAGTTCACACCACTGTTCCCTCTAAACTGCGCGCGTGCGCAATTGCGCACAGCTCCCAGGGGCATCGCGCAGAGAAAACCTTTGTCGCGCACGAGAGAAAACGAGAGAGAAAGAGAGCGAGAGGCGCGAGCTACACACCGTGACGTGCACCTGAACACACGTGATCATAAACAGCACATGGCGCCAAATCAAAGGCTCGGGGAACTAAAGTTCTACATCCCATACGCTTTTAACTGGTCTTTCTTCTGGACCAAACAGCTGACGAACTATTGCGTCTAGAATAGCGCAAATTACCGCGAAGATTTGCGCTCCCCATCAGGGCTGAAAGTAACGCATTACGGCCCGTTACTGCGGACTCCTAAAATATTTGGTGGAAGTACGCTGTACCAGCAGGCACGTAGACGAGCTCCTCCACCTGACGCACAGTAAAGTAGTCCCACTGAAATCATTGCCTCTGGAGTCAAACCATCACATCAGACACAAACTTAATCCAGGGTCAGGCTGTACACTTTTGGAGATTTAATCAACCCCGAACTCTCAGAACTCACGATGACAAACTTGATTTGAGTTCATTGGCCCGAGCCAGTAAACTGGCGAGGGACATTGTGTTTCGTCCGTTTATTGCTTATTCTTATTTTTGTCGTTTTCTTACTCTTCGCGGCCCTTTTTGACCCAGTAAACATGCACGAAAAGTCTTCAATGGGGGTATAGTCGCGATCGGCCCGGAAAAAAATTTTGTATTTCGTGCGTCTCGAGAGCGTCCGACCCGAACCGAACGAGCAGCACCGGCCCGAATCGGACCCCTATGGGAAATGGGACGAGCAAATTTTGCCCGGCAGCGCCTGAGGAACTTCGGAACAGTGATAGAGAACAGTGAACCGAGCAAAACATGACATTGAGCGGCCCTCGGACCAAGAGCACGGCGGCCATATTGGACCGAAGTCGCCACGCCAGTTTGACTTTTTTGAGCTCCGATGAGTCCTAGGGTTTTGGTCCGACATGGGTCTGGCATACACGTAGTCGATCTACACGGATTGAAATTCAATAGTTATCCGCTTTTTTTACGATATCTCAAATGGTTTCGCCGCGGCTCGCCATCGAAGAACGCCTTCGTTTCCTGTTTTTACGATTGCATGTCACGGCTACACGCTTGGACTGAGAGAGCTGTAATTTCAGTCACGAGTGCGTAATTATGATCTGAATGTAATGCATTAATAAAAATAAATAAAAAGTACTCGCTAGCGCCCCCTACCTATTAAGTCAAACATCGACTTTGTCCGATTTGGACGAAACTTGGGGAATATGTCCAGTGCAGGGCGCCATGAAAAAAACTGAATTAGTGATATGGTGCATTTATCACCGTTGGCCACCAGGGGCGCAAAGAGTGCTCACCAAATCATTTCAATAGCTCCTGCACGCACATGCATACTCCGATCGACATGAAATTTGAAACACTCGTAAACGTAAAGCTGCTTAATCCATTTATATGCGCACAATAACAATCAACCCTACGGCGCCACCTGTAGGAGCGCACTAAATTACAATGGGGAGAAAAACAATTACTTTGACTTTTATTAGTGAAAATTTGCAGACAATTCTTAGACGGCCTCCTGATCAGAAAAGCCAATGAGACCCATAGCCTATTTTTCACACTTTTGCCTCTAGAGGCCTCCAGAGCTCCTATTCATTGTCTATGGGACTCAGACTGTCTTCACACAAGGCTGCAATAAAAAACAACTAAAACCTGCAGGACAGCCACCAAACTCAATATAGTGACTCCTTTTAAGGGACATTAATGGGTCATAACCGTATGTTTACTGAAAGCAATAAACAGCCTCTACAGCGCCACCTGTTTGGTGTGGCCTATGGAGTGGGAGACAGATTTACTTTGGTTGAGGCCCATAAACTTTGGCAGAGTGATCGTACACATAAAAGCACCCTAAAACATAATTGGAGCACAGTCGTCAGACCAACTGCATGGCAGCCATATTGATTTTTATTTCACACGCCACTTTAACTTCTTATTTTCCATTGAGAACTTGTCCTAGGGTTTTGGGCCTAGATCAGTCTAACATACATTTTCCTGATCAGGACGCATTGAAATTCAATAAAAAACCAGTTTTTGGAGATATCTCTTAGGGTTTGCGCGTGACTTCCTTTCAAATATCGCCATCATTTCCTGTTTTTGTGCTTATCCCTCAGAGGCACTTGGACTGTGCCTACAGAGCCCAAATTGCCACCAATGATGGAAAATTGAATATTACACAAAATTGACCAGGGAGCACAGGACCACTAATAACTATAGCGCCCCCTACAGTTCACTTAAAAGTGTCCAGATTGTCCGATTGACACCAAATTTGGGGACATGATTCTTTGCTATATAAGATGCAAAAGTCAATGAGACCCATGGCCTATTTTTCACACTTTTGCCTCTAGAGGCCTCCAGAGCTCCCATTCATTGTCTATGGGACTCAGACTGTCTTCACACAAGGCTGCAATAAAAAACAACTAAAACCTGCAGGACAGCCACCAAACTCAATACAGTGACTCCTTTTAAGAGAAATTAATGGGTCATAACCGTATTTTTCCTGAAACTAATAAACAGCCTCTACAGCGCCACCTTTTGGGTGAGGCCTAAGGAGAGAGAGATACATTTACTTTGGAGGAGGCCCATAAAATTTGGCACAGTGATAGTACACATAAAAAGCACCCTAAAACATAATTGGTGCTCAGTCATCAGACCAACGAGATGGTGGCCATATTGATTTTTATTTTAAACGCTACTTTAAGTTTTCGCTTTTCCATTGAGAACTTGTCCTAGGGTTTTGGGCCTAGATCAGTCTAACATACACGTTCCTGATCAGGACGCATTGAAATTCAATAAAAAACCAACTTTTGGAGATATCTCGTAGGGTTTGCGCGTGACTTCCTGTCAAATATCGCCATCATTTCCTGTTTTTGTGCTTATCCCTCAGAGGCACTTGGACTGTGCCTACAGAGCCCAAATTGCCACCAATGATGGAAAATTGAATATTACACAAAATTGACCAGGGAGCACAGGACCACTAATAACTATAGCGCCCCCTACAGTTCACTTAAAAGTGTCCAGATTGTCCGATTGACACCAAATTTTGGGACATGATTCTTGGCTATATAAGATGCAAAAAAGTCAATGGGACCCATGGTCTATTTTTCACAGTTTTGCCTCTAGAGGCCTCCAGAGCTCCCATTCATTGTCTATGGGACTCAGACTGTCTTCACACAAGGCTGCAATAAACAACAAATAAAACCTACAGGACAGCCACCAAACGCAATACAGAGACTCCTTTTAAGAGACATTAATGGGTCATAACCGTATTTTTCCTGAAACTAATAAACAGCCTCTACAGCGCCACCTTTTGGGTGAGGCCTATGGAGAGGGAGACGATTTACTTTGGAGGAGGCCCATACAATTTGGCACAGTGATAGTACACATAAAAAGCACCCTAAAACATAATTGGTGCTCAGTCATAAAACCAACGAGAAGGCGGCCATATTGATTTTTATTTTAAACGCTACTTTAAGTTTTCGTTTTCCATTGAGAACTTGTCCTAGGGTTTTGGGCCTAGATCAGTCTTACATACACGCTCCTGATCAGGACGCATTGAAATTTTATAATAAACCACATTTTTGGCCTGTCTCATTCGGTTTAGTCATGACTTCCTGTCAGAATTCGCCTTCACTTCCTGTATCTTAAACTTATTCTCCAAGCCACAGGCATTGCCGTACAGAGCACAAACTGTAACCACAGATGCCGAATCAAATATTAAACAGAACAGACTCAGGAGCACATGAGCACTTTTCACTATAGCGCCCCCTGCTGGTCATGTAAAAGTACCTAAATTATCGGTTTTCCACGAAATCTTGGAATCTGATTTTAAGTGTCAAAAGCTGCAAATAAGTCAATTACATCGATGTCCTATTTTAGATCGTTTGCCCTGGGGGGCCACGCATATTCCCCATGCATTTCCTATGAGACATGTCATAACTCTATGGAGAGGCCAAAATTATTTAGAGCAAAGTCAGTGAAACTCGGCAGACGCATTATTTAGAGCATTTCAATCGAAAAAGTCAATTACATCGAAGTCAAGTTTTGAGCGGATTTGCCACTTCTGGAGAGCAGTGCCCGCCAATGCACTCCTATAGGGACGCCACCCGGTGTGAGTGGGGGGAGGGGGGATCACGGAGGCCCGAGTGACGCTCAGAGGAGGAGGACGGTGCCCCGGGGCGGTTTGGGACCGGCCGAGGCCGCGTGGGAAGGCGGTCGCGTGCGGGGCGAGGGCCATCATCGCCGCTTTGCGGCTTTAATTCATTTTGGATCTGACTTGTCTCCGCGCGTCTTTACGCGGCAGCGGCGTGAGCGCCGTGAGCAGCGCGGCACAGACACAGACTTCAGACTCCTCTGTCTTCAGCTCCAGTGAAGAATCATGAACCAATCAGAGCAAACGCCACAGCGCGTCTACAAAGTTTAGCGCTTTGCACAATTTTCGCGTGGATTGATATGCAAATGAGCCGCGTGCGTAACGAGGCGTTAGGTGCTTTATGCACAGAATAATCCCAAGCGAAAACTGGAAGAATGAAAATAAATGGCCACTGACGGAAAGTTTATTTAGGCTTTGAAGACTGACTTGTTGTGTCAGAGCTACAGTAAAGTCTAATCAATGACATCCTTCAAGAATTAACTGTAAATTATCATCAGACCTGTTTGAAACATGGGCTTATGATCTAAACATGACACACAGGTTACTTTGTCCAGAGGCTTCCAGAGGAAATGTAAGCACAGAATTAAATGAATACAGAATTAAATGAATATTGCACAGAAGTGTTGAGTCAATCTTTATATTAAAATGCATCAGAAAACTGTGAAAGCTTTGGAGGGAAAAAACACCATGACTCTGATTTGAACACAACTTAATGATGATATCCATTTTTTTTTAATTAATTCTACCTAAACCAAATTATAGCTGAGGGGCTGTGATCAGAGAGAGGAGGACAGTGCAGCTCACAGACAGGGGGCGCTGAGGAGCAGAGGACAGTGCAGCTCACAGACAGGGGGCGCTGAGGAGCAGAGGACAGAGCAGCTCACAGACAGGGGGCGCTGAGGAGCAGAGGACAGAGCAGCTCAGACAGGGGGCGCTGAGGAGCAGAGGACAGAGCAGCTCACAGACAGGGGGCGCTGAGGAGCAGAGGACAGAGCAGCTCAGACAGGGGGCGCTGAGGAGCAGAGGACAGAGCAGCTCAGACAGGGGGCGCTGAGGAGCAGAGGACAGAGCAGCTCACAGACAGGGGGCGCTGAGGAGCAGAGGACAGTGCAGCTCACAGACAGGGGGCGCTGAGGAGCAGAGGACAGAGCAGCTCACAGACAGGGGGCGCTGAGGAGCAGAGGACAGAGCTGCTCACAGAGAAACACTGACCAGATTTAGACACAAGTGATCAGCAGCATGTGTCCTACAGGTGAACCCAACTGTGCCACAGGTTTTCTTCTGATAAACAAAGCCTCCATTTGAATCTTGGGCAGAAGTCGCCTGCATCATAATGTGTGATTAAAGGTGCACTATGGAGCTTTTGTGTGGAGGGTCTGCCATTAGCTTATTGCATGATGATAGGTTCAGGTTAAGTTCTGCAACCCTGCTAGTATAATGAAGAAAGACAAGAGAGATAATAATTTGATTCACTCGCGAGGAGAGAGGACGGAGAGGAAAGCCTTCAGTAACAACTACCAGCTCTCGTGCTCCGAACCCTCTGAAGTCTCTACCGCCTCTTCTCCTCTTTTATTAAGATTAGGAACCCTAGTTACATCGCCCACTGCCTTATCTCAAGGGATGGGGGAAACATATTAAAAGGCAGTGGGAAACAGGATAACACTTCACATCAAAATATTCAATGTCATCGTGACTTCTTTCCACTCCCATGGAGGCCACCCAACAGATGTTTCCTTCTAAGTTGATTATGGTGACCTTTTGTACTTCTGCAAAACACGATGTTATTCTGCGAACTCAGAACACACAGATTACAACATGTACTTGGTTTCGTATTACAATATGCATGTGAGAATATGTGAGAGTAAATAATAGAGAATAGTAATGAACAGTGAACATGTTACCTTTAATAATACTTCAGTGAGATAAAAATACATAATGAATCCATCACATGATCATAAAATGTATCACTGTAACATTTGAGTTTGCTGATCTAAAACACCTCAAAATCCCAGAAAATTACATCCATTCTGTTGAAAATGTTCAGCTTTCAAAGTTACCTGCTATAAGTTAAACTCTGAATTCTATCCAGGGATGCTTCATTGATGGATGAAGGCCAACAAAGTCTTGTGAAAAGTGCCCAAAAAAGACTGTTACGGCGCCGATCTCAGGTTTAGAACAAGTGTGACCCCGATGTGGCCCCAGAGCGTCTGATGTCGCTCACATGGTCCAAGGCACTGCTCAGGGAGTTTGTGTGTTTGCTCAGACGAATGAAAAATTAGAGGGAACATTGTTCACCATCATGTGCTGGATCTACTCTGGTCTTCACTTCTCAGTCTGGACTCTCTGAAGTCTGATCTCCAGCTTTTTGAGTCTGACTTTGGGTTCAGCCTCAGCAGCTCTGTCTCCTTTAGTTTGTTCAAGACGACGCACCTTCAGAGGAGCAGCTTTTCTGAAAGCCTCCCACACTGGTCAGAGCTGCTGCTTTTCTCTACATAATGACAGGTTTGCATATGACTCCAGTGATGCCCCCCAGATCTAAAACCCTTCCCACACTTTTCACAGACGTAGGGCTTCTCTCCGGTGTGGGTCCGACGGTGCACTGTGAGGCTTGATGAAGTTCTAAAAGTTTTACTGCAGAGGTCACACGTGTACGGTCTTTGTCCTGCGTGGATTCTCTTATGAATTTTAAGACCACTTGACTGTGTAAACCCTTTTCCACACTGGTCACATTCAAACGGTTTCTCCCCAGTGTGGATTCTGGTGTGGACTTTGAGTGTCGGTGCTGCAGAAAAACTGATCCCACACTGGTCACACTCGTATGGTTTCTCTCCTGTGTGGACTCTCATGTGACGCTTAAGGTTTTTGGCCAGTGCAAATGTTGTCCCACACTGGTCACACTCGTATGGTTTCTCTCCTGTGTGGACTCTCATGTGACGCTTAAGGTTTTTTGACAGTGCAAATGTTGTCCCACACTGGTCACACTTGTATGGTTTCTCTCCTGTGTGGACTCTCATGTGATGCTTAAGGTTTTTTGACAGTGCAAATGTTGTCCCACACTGGTCACACTTGTATGGTTTCTCTCCAGTGTGGACTCTCATGTGACGCTTAAGGTTTTTGGCCAGTGCAAATGTTGTCCCACACTGGTCACACTCGTATGGTTTCTCTCCTGTGTGGACTCTCATGTGATACTTAAGGTTTTTTGACAGTGCAAATGTTGTCCCACACTGGTCACACTTGTATGGTTTCTCTCCTGTGTGGACTCTCAAGTGATACTTAAGGTTTTTTGACAGTGCAAATGTTGTCCCACACTGGTCACACTTGTATGGTTTCTCTCCTGTGTGGACTCTCATGTGACGCTTAAGGTTTTTGGCCAGTGCAAATGTTGTCCCACACTGGTCACACTCGTATGGTCTCTGTGCTGTGTGAGTTATGTAGTGTTCTTTGAGTCTTGAAGCAGAGGGCCATGTCTTCCCACACTGGTCACATTCAAATGGTCTCTCTCCAGTGTGGATTCTCATATGTCTTGCTAAGCTGCTTGAGTGTGAAAATGTCTTCTCACAAACGTCACAGAAGAACGGCTTTTCTCCAGTGTGGACTCTGATGTGGTCTTTGAGATGTGCTTCTGAAGAAAACCTTTTCTCACACTGGTCACACTTGTATGGCCTCTCTCCTGTGTGAGTTCTGTAGTGTTCTTTGAGTTTTGAAGCCAAGGGCCATGTCTTTCCACACTGGTCACATTCAAAAGGTTTCTCTCCAGTGTGAACTCTAATGTGACGCCTTAATGTCGTTTGTGCAGAAAAACGGTGCCCACACTGGTCACACTCGTATGGTTTCTCTCCAGTGTGGACTCTCATATGACATTTTAGGTTCCCTGACTGTGCAAATGTTGCCCCACACTGGTCACATTCAAATGGTTTCTCTCCCGTGTGGACTCTCATATGACTCTTAAGGGCACTGGGCTGTGTAAATGTCGCCCCACATTGGTCACACTTGTATGGTTTCTCTCCAGTGTGGAATCTGGTGTGAAGCTTTAGATTTGCTGCTGAAGAAAACCTTTTCTCACACTGGTCACATTCAAATGGTCTCTCTCCTGTGTGAGTTCTGTAGTGTGTTTTGAGTCTTGAAGCAGAGGGCCATGTCTTTCCACACTGGTCACAGGTGAACCCCATTCTATTGATGGACTTTGTAGATCTGACAAAAACACAGAAAAAGGACACGGTAAATAAACAACTTTAAAAGTGTCTGTGTTGAGAGGATTTTATTATATAAATAATAAGAGTCCATTAAACAAGCCTCAATCAGTTATGATATGAAAAGGAGTTTATTCTTCGTTAATGTTGAAAAGGCCCTATACCTTGGGGCCTCCATCTTGGGACCCTCAATGTAAGACTTTTTCTGCCTAGAGATTGACACTGTATGGAGCAGCCAATTAGGGCCCAGCTCACTTCTCTTCACTTCCGCATGGAAACTGACACTGTCTGTATCAGGGGATCCAGCTCCACCCACCCGGACTCAGAGTGGGGCTGAGGCCAGGTATCGGGGTTCAGAGGGAGAGACGGACTGTGATCGGAGAGGCTGCAAGAAGAGTGCGCTAGTAACTAGTTTAGTTTGTTTACAGTGTTTCAAATAGTTAGCGAGAAGCCTACACTTGCTTTCATATGTTGTCGCATGTTATAGTCTGCTGTGGGTTTATCTTATTAGATGTGTGTATTTATATAATTATTTGAGAATGTTCTTGGATGTAACTGTGCCGTGAGAGGTCTCTGTATCAGAGCGGTGTGTTGAATGCAGCGCTGGCAGAGACAGTGCGCTCTGCACGCTCTTAAAGGGGCAGTACATTAGTCACCTCGGCGCCGTCTCCGAGCAATAAAATGGCAATCAGGGCCATGTTTGTTACTGCAGCAAACCTTTGATGGTCAAAGATGTATATATGTATATTAATCTAGTATTGTAAATGTGTATAGTTAGTTAATGTCTTTTATGCTTGTTTTTTGTACAGAACCACATTCCACCATTCATGTTTAATAAACATCCCATCAACGACATCTGGCTGATTCCTTTGTGGACACCCTGCAGCGGGTCAATATAGACAGCACCTTAGTGTTTCTATCAGATAAAGTGCTTTTTCTTCATAAATATATTGTCCAAGTTGAAATCCAACTTTACCACAGCTGTCCAAACTCTACTGGAAGCTCCAGAACGACCCGTTATCATCCTGAAGGAAACGGGCAAAGTCCAGAGATTTAACAGAACACTGTGACAAAAACTGAGGGCGCTCACTGAAAAAGAAAAGTCAAACCTGAAAGAGCCTCTGATTTAGGTCTGGGGGGTGTGGTGATAAAAATGGAATGTTCAAACACACTTTTTCTCCTGTTGTTTAGCCTCTGAAGCCTCTGAGCAGAAGACTGTATTTACCTCTTAAAGGCCAGAGCTGCACAATTAAACCAAATCCACACAAAATTGCAATTTTATTGGGGCTGCAATTTTTGAAGTGCAATCATTTCTTCCACAAACAACAAAATGTCTTGCTTTGATTTGAATATTGATTTTTTGTTTTCTATTTTTCTGTATTTTATTGGAAAGCACTTTTCAATGTTGTAAAGGGCTTTATAAATAAACGTTGATTGATTGATCAAAACTGCTCACACTGTAGTTTGGATTTGTACAAACATGCTCTGAAACAAGCCACAAAAGCACGACCAAAAGCAACACAAAAGCAACTGAAAATGACAAAGACGCGACTAAAATTGACAAAATGGTGTTTAAAATGTGAACTTGAACAGAATCTTACTAATTATTAATATATATATATATAATATATATAATATAATATATATAATATATATATAATATAATATATATAATATATTATATATAATATATATATATATATATATATATATATACACACAGCAGGTCACAAATGACTGTAAATGCTGTTGTTAGTTCTTATGGATCATAACAGTCCGTTTGAATCACTGACCGTGGGATTTTCTTGACTTTGGGACGGTTTAGTCCATCGACATTTGTGCACAAACTAAACCGAGCCAAACGATCAGCTCCAGGCGCTAAAGTCCACAGCCTGAATCCTCTCCATGTTTGTGTGAATGGTCTGCTCTCATTTAACAAGTGTGAGACCTTCAGAGAGAACAATAATAATGTGACCATGTGACACAATAAAAGACTTGAGGACAGTGGGACATGGACCTGAGCCATGACCAGGGAGTCGCCTTTAGCCTCGAGGCGGCTCCTGGTGTTTATTCTATTGTTGTGTGTTATTTGGACTCGTTTGTGGCAGTGATTCTGGGGAATTTGAAGAGGAGACTGAACTTTACCATTACTTTCCTCTAGTTTGGCCTTCATTAAAAATGGCGTTGTTAAAGACTGGATTATTTACGGTTAAATAAACCCATTTAGCTCTGATGAGCCGTGTTAAAAACACAGATAAATGTCCACTAGAGTCACAGAAACAACAGAATAAACCGACTGTATCGTCACATCAGAGGATTTACTGTTAAACCAGAGGAGATTATAAGATGCTAAACATTAAACTTAGCGTTCATTCCAAAGTCTTCAGACTCTACAGTGAGATAAATGTGTTTACCAGCAGTGACCGCAGTTTATCGTGTTGTTCACGGCTCTTTTGTTCCTTTTCCACGTTGTTTGCGCCGCAAACGTAAAGTGTTTGTCCCTGTCACCATACGATTCGTCCCGGAAATACGATTCATCCGGAAGTCTAATTGCAAGCATGCGCAGTACGAAATAAAGCATAAAATATTTTTTTACGGTGGTGTTCTTTTTATATTATGTAAAGTTCCAATCTTTGTATTTATTCTATACAAGGAAATACCGTTTTTATATTTATTTATCACTTTTGAAGTGTTAAACCGCAGGTGTTCGTACACAGTTGTGTAGTGACGCATTTTGACGTCATGGATGCGCATGCTCAGAGCTGCAGCTCTTCATTACAGGTTGTTATATAAATCTTATTCCATATAAATACAGCAGAAAAACGTGGTCCTTAACTTAATACATTTTTCTAATATTTTTCCTTAAAGTATCTTAACAAATCTGAACAATCAAAATAATTTTTTATATTCGTATATCTTTCCATTTCCTTGAATGCGTCACTACACAACTGCGTAGCGAACACCTGCGGTTTAACACTTCAAAAGTGATAAATAAATATAAAAACGGTATTTCCTTGTATAGAATAAATACAAAGATTGGAACTTTACATAATATAAAAAGAACACGGACGAATCGTATTTCCGGACCGGGACGAGCATCACTGTTCCATCCAGAAGAGCGTCAGGGGCGACAGCAGCGGGACAAGAAGCAGAGCAGGTCATTCACACCAGGCTAAGACTGGGCCCCAAACATGTCCTCATCCAGTGTGTCCTCTACAAAGAACAAAGAAGTCGTCTCTTCAAAAGAACGACTGAACTTGGAATATCTAAAATGTCACCTCAAAGTCTACAGCTCCAGATTCACACAGAGCAGAAGTTCCAGCGGCACTTATTCATTTTGTTCTTGACTCAGAACTCCAGCTAAGGCTTTGGATTGACTCCTGCAGTACTTAAAACAACCTGTGCGGGGCAGCAACGTGCTAGGAGGCGTCTACTGGACCAGTGTGGGGTGACGTTTATACGTTCTAGTTCCCTTAAGCTTCATATTAGAATCCACACTGGAGAGAAACCACACGAGTGTGATTAGTGTGGGTTAAGTTATTCCGTCACACCAGAGTTCACACTGGAGAGAAACCCTTTGAATGTGACCAGTGTGGAAAGGAGTTTTCTCAGTCTTCCTCCTACAAACATCACTTGAGGATCCACTCTGGGGCAAAGCCGTACACGTGTGACCTCTGCAGTAAAACTTTTAGAACTTCATCAAACCTCACAGTGCACCGTCGGATCCACACCGGAGTGTGAATGTGACCAGTGTGAAAAGACATGGCCCTATGCTTCAACACTCAAAATACACAATCACATTTTCCTAGATTTAGATAGAGACCCGAGGCTTCTGAGAAACAGGCAACAACCTGCAGAGCTATTGGTATTTGAGCCTCGTTTTTAAGAAACAGCGTGGCGTCATCCGCTAATTGACTTATTGCAAGTGGACATCCCAAAACATCACTATTTTTCATCATTATACTCTGAATTTCTACAACCATAAGGAATAAAAGTGGGGAGGCGGGGCATCCTTGCCGTATTCCCCTTTTAATGTCAAACCTTGTACATGTACCTGAGGGCAACATAACAGCACCATTAATATCTTTGTAGAGTAATTGAATAATTTCACAAAAGTTATTCCCAAAACCAAAATAACATAACGCTTCAAACATAAAGGAATGATCTACACAGTCGAAGGCCTTAAAAACATCCAAAAATAAGATAAAACCACTATCTTCAATTTTGTCTCTATAATCCAATAAATCTAGAACAAGCCGAATGTTATTATGGATTGACCGGCCTTTGAGAAAACCAGACTGAGATTCACTGATAATTAGAGAGACACCCTCTTTAAGCCTATTTGCAATGACATGAGCTAACAGTTTATAATCCACATTGAGTGTTACATGTTATTGGTCTCAGATTGTCCAAATATTTCTTGTCTTTGCCAGTTTTAGGAATAAGTGCAATAAGCCCTTGTTTCATAGTAGTCATCAGAGTTTTACTTTGGATACTTTCTTGTAGCGAAGAAGAGCAAGTCCTTAAGGTCCTCCCAAAAGTGCTTCTAAAAGTCTGATGAGAGAGCGTCCTGTGCGGGAGATTTCCTACCGGACAATTGTTTGACTGCACCGTCCAACTCAAACATTTCAATATTCGAATCACACAAGTCCTTAAAGTCTGAGCTGATGAATGGAATGTGATGTTTAATACTTTACAAATCTGAGAGATCTCTGCCTTGATCAGGAGGGGTGTATAAGTCTTTGTAAAACCTGTAAACCTCTTCAGAGATTAATTTAGAATCTGCACATTCAGCGTTATTTATTATTAATGTGTATATAGTGTTTCTCTCCTGTCTCCTCTTCTCCAGACGCAGACATACGCTGTTACGTTCACCTTCCTCGATCCATTTCGCCCTAGATCTTATGAATGCTCCCTTAGCTCTCCTGGTGCTTAGCTCATCCAGTTTAGTTTTTAGATTGATAAAGGCAGCTTTGTTTGAGTCCATCCTGGGGGTCCTCTTGCAGTAGTCATCCAAATCTTGTATCAATTTAAGCTCTTGTTCTTTCACGATTCTGGCTTTTTGTTTACCAAATTGTATTGAAATCTGTCTAACCTTAAATTTAAAGAACTCCCAGCGGTTGCAGTAGTTACCAATTGATAAATCATATTTAATATTTAACATTAGCTCTTTTATTGTTCTGCAGTATTCTTGGCATTTCAGAAGGTCAGGATTGAATTTCCAGTAAACAACACTATTTCCTCTAATTTCTGGTTCTAGTTTAAGAGACAACAAACAATGATCTGTGAAGGGAGCACTGGAAATGGTCGCCTCTTAAACATAATTATTAAGCTCAGGAGCTGTTAGCCACAAGTCAGTTCTAGATCGAATACTCCCATTGGGTTTGGTGCCATTGGCTCTCCAGCTGAAAGATAATCGTGGCCACTCTGTTCCGGTGAAATGATGGTTTGCTTTGGTTTTTGGTGGGACGTTTTGTCTTGTTTCGTTCAGGTAAACGTTCAAATTCTTAATTTAAATTGAGTTTCAGTGGGGATTTAGAGTCAAACTATAACTTTGGAGGGAATTTACCAGAGGCTTACGACAGAAAACACAAACTCACCATGTTTAAGTTTGTCTGACAAAGTTGGGCGCATGCGCACATCACACTGGACTCTGACCTGCGCGCGTCAAACCCACGTGCGGCCTTGTACTGCCCCCTGCCGGACGTTTAATGTTAACATCAGCTAAAAAAAGAAAGACCATCGTCAGTGACCTCACATTATTTTATAGCTCTGTTATTCAGCATTATGATGTTGTTCTTGATTATTTATTTGTTTTTTATTTAAAAGTTGTTTTCTTCAGATATGCATTGTTTCTCTACACGTGCGGTACTTATGTTATTTACACAATCACATCATGTTTCAAGTATACTGATGTCCTCTTAGAAAGAAAAATCATACATTATACGCCGTGGACACAGTTTATTTTTATTATTATTATTATTATTATTATTAATCGAGTAAAAACATAGATAATTGAACAACAAAGCTAAATATACAAACCATAACGGAATAATAACAACAATCAACATTAACAGATGCACTAAAAATAAGAGGACAAGATACAATATAATCTTATAATAACAATAATAATCTAATTTGCTATTATTGTACAGGTATGTGCCACAGAATTAGAATATCGAGAAAAATGTAATTTATTTCAATAATTTGTTTCCAAAAGTGAAAAGTGAAACTATGTTATATGGTGCATAAAATTCTACATGACGCCGCCCCGCCTCCTCTTAAGACCTACAGCCTCGCTCTCAACTCACAAGTCGAGCGTTAAGATCTGTGTCTAGAGGTGATTGTAATATTCCTAAAAGAAAGTCGGCCTTTTCCCAATCAGCCTTTTCTTACAAACCACCAAGGAATGGAATGGGCTGAAGACAATCTCAAGAATTTGGCCGATTTCTACCACTTCTCTCGGGCGTCAAAAACTGGATTCTGGACCAAACTTGCTCACACTAACAATACCAAGCGGGAATCTAACATCAGATGTTACCCTCGTGGGTATCACCAGATCACCAGACCAACAGTGTAATAATATGACCTCGTTCATTGACAATACCATCAGGTACAGAGCTGTCAGATGTGACCCTCGTGGGGATCATAGCTGTATTTCTGCACTTTAAATACCATTGCACACTGCACTTCAATTATACCAGGTACTGTAATGTTGTAAATATGTATTTTATATTGTTTGTCTTTAAATGTTGTAAATGTGTATTTTTATGTTGTTTGCTTTTACTTGTCAAGGACTACAGATGGAAATTAGCATTTTTGCTAAATCTGGTGCAGCCATCTTTTAAATGTAACTGCACACTGTCCTTTAAAATTAAATTAAATTAAATTAAATTAAATTAAATTAAATTAAATTAAATTAAATTAAATTAAATTAAATTAAATTAAATTAAATTAAATTAAATTAAATTAAATTAAATTACACAAAGTGAAATATTTCAAACCTTTATTTGTTTCAATATTGATGATTGTGGCTTAAAGATAAAAAAAGCCAAATCCAGTATTTCACAAAATTAGAATATTTAATGTACACACTTGCACCCATCAGCGGGAACGCGCAATTGAGGGGCACAAGGGCAGAAGTGCAAGTATTGGGACAGGGCCTAATTCTCGTGTTCAAACATCCGGGTCTCAGAGCTAGAGTGAGTCGTGCTTGGCTTAAGAACCACCGGAGGAAAACATTAGAACGAAGTCAATGGGTCCTCGGATTCAGGAGGAGCCTGTGGTTTTGGTCCCGGTCGTGGACTGGACCAGCTCCAGACTCTCCATTGGGGGCTTGAGGGTTCATGGGAGTTTGCCTCAGTCACATGTGCTTTGTGTATCTGGAGCATTCGACCGTGTGCCCCGGGGCGCCTTGTGGGGGGCGCTCCGGGAGTATGGGGTCCGGGGCCCTTTGCTCAGGGCTGTCCCTGTACGACCGGAGCAGGAGCTGTGCTGCTGCAGTAAGTCAGACCTGTTCAGTGCATGTTGGACTCCAGGGCTGCCCTTTGTCACCGGTTCTGTTCATTATTTTTATGCAAAGAATTTCTAGGCACAGTCAGGGCGTGGAGGGCGTCCGGTTTGGGAACCACAGGATCATCTCTGCTGTTTGCAGATGATGTCGTCCTGATGCTTCCTCAAACCAGGACCTGCAGCTCTGGGACGGTTTGAGCCGAGTGTGAAGCAGCTGGGATGAGAATCAGCTCCAAATCCGAGGCCATGGTTCTCGACTGGAAAAAGGTGTCTTGCCCTCTCCGGGTGGAGAGTCCTTGCCTCAAGTGGAGGAGTTCAAGTATCTTGGGGTCTTGTTCAGAGGGAAGGATGGAGCGTGAGATTAACAGGTGGATCAGTGCAGCGTCTGCAGTGATGCGGGCGCTGTATCGGACCGTTGAGGGAAGTCTGGGACTCCCTGTTTAGACCCGGCAGTGAGCGCCCTCAGTTTTTGTCACAGTGTTCTGTTAAATCTCTGGACTTTGCTCGTTTCCTTCAGGATGATAACGGGTCGTTCTGGAGCTTCCAGTAGAGTTTGGACAGCTGTGCTAAAAGTTGGATTTCAATTTGCACAATATATTTATGAAGAATAAACTCCTTTTCTGATTGAGGCTTGTTTAATGGACTCTTATTATTTATATAATAAAACCCTCTCAACACAGACAATTTTAAAGTTGTTTATTTAACGTGTCCTTTTTCTGTGTTTTTGCAGATCTACAAAGTCCATCAATAGAATGGGGTTCACCTGTGACCAGTGTGGAAAGACATGGCCCTCTGCTTCAACACTCAAACAACACTACAGAACTCACACAGGAGAGAGACCATTTGAATGTGACCAGTGTGAGAAAAGGTTTTCTTCAGCAGCAAATCTCAAAGGCCACATCAGAGTCCACACTGGAGAGAAACCATTTGAATGTGACCAGTGTGGGGCGATATTTACACATTCCAGTACCCTTAAGTATCATATGCGAATCCACACTGGGGAGAGACCATTTACACTGTCCAGTGGCCTTCAGTGTCATGTGAGAGTCCACACTGGAGAAAAACCATACGAGTGTGACCAGTGTGAGAAAAGGTTTTCTTTATCAGCACATCTCAAAGACCACATCAGAGTCCACACTGGAGAAAAGCCGTTCAGCTGTGACGTTTGTGAGAAGACATTTTCACACTCAAGCACCTTAGTAAAACATATGAGATTTCACACTGGAGAGAGACCATTTGAGTGTGACCAGTGTGAGAAAGAGTTTACATTTTCTAATCACTTAAAAATTCATATGAGAATCCACACAGGAGAAAGACCGTACAGATGTGACCAGTGTGGGAAGGCTTTTTCTCAGTCTTCCTCCTACAAACATCACTTGAGGGTCCACTCTGGAGCAAAGCCGTACACGTGTGACCTCTGCAGTAAAACTTTTAGATCTTCATCAAACCTCACAGTGCACCGTCGGACCCACACCGGAGAGAAGCCCTATGTCTGTGAAAAGTGTGGGAAGGCTTTTAGATCTGGGGGGCATCGTTGGAGACATATGCAAACCTGCCGTTATGAAGAGAAAAGCAGAGGCTCTGACCAGTGTGGGAGGGCTTTCATAAAAGCTGCTCCTCTGAAGGTGCGTCGTCTTGAACAAACTAAAGGAGACAGAGCTGCTGAGGCTGAACCCAAAGTCTGACTCAAAAAGCTGGAGATCAGACTTCAGAGAGTCCAGACTGAGAAGTGAAGACCAGAGTAGATCCAGCACATGATGATGACCACCTCCAACTGTAGAAACAGAGGGACAAGTGGATGTGGAGGACATGGAGGGACGGACTCAGGACATTTAGGCTCAGATAAGAACTGTAATAACACGTATGATTTGGATCAATCGCACGCTGGACTAGTGTCACAGAAGAATAAACTCAAGTGTCTGGACCATAAAGACGGGTCTTGACTCGTGAGGTTCTTCTAGACAGTTGTAAAAAAGTTCATTTACCTGACATGTTTCGGCGGCAGGATTTCTGATGGATGTGATCAGATGTTTCCAGGCGTGGTCAGTTAGACAGAGGTATCAAACTGCCCCCTGGTGGTCTCTGGAGAAGTGAGAGCAGGCGTGGTCAGGTAAACATGTCAGGTAAACGAGCTCATAGCTTTTTACAACTGTTTTATCAGAAGAAACTCACTAAGTCGATATTATATATAGACAGAAGGAACTTTCCAAATATAGAGATTGGTCTTGTAGTACAGTTTACAATTTCACCGTATTTAGTGAGGTCACATTTTTTCCTGTGTATTTTCTTTAGTTCACTGAGTAGTTTGATTGTTGATTGTGTTGAGGCCGACACTGGGCAGACGTCAGTCTTTGACCTGTTTATTATAAAGGTCTGTGACAGATGAGTGCTCACTGGACAGAAGCTGAAAGGATGTGATCTGTAATGGCAACTTATTAATTTAAACGTTCAGCAAAAACTGAAAAAAAATACAGCAGAACAGCAGAGGGCAGAGCTGCAGAAACATAAGGCGTGTTCAGGATCAGCAAGACCTGCTCAGATCCTGGTGCCAAGCAACGATGATCTGAACGCGGTGCACCCTGGGAAGGTTTGTGTCCGACTTGCTCTGACGTCACGAGTTAAAACCTCGTGAAATCCAAACGGGATCAACGATCAGCCACTTCACTTTGGCTTAAAGAGAAAATATTATTTATTAATTCAATTCAGTTTACTTTTGTAGTGCCAAATCACAACAACAGTTGCCTCGATGGGCCACAGGTTCAGTTCAATTAATCAATGTTCAATACGTTTAATATTCAACATTGTTTGCCGTCAGAGGCTGGGGGGGCCTGGCAACCAGGGGCACCTGGGCCCGGGTGTTCATGGTTACTATAACATACTTTGATTTATTTTGAAATGTGTACACTGTCAATTCCTGTTTTTGCTGGGACGGTGCCCTTTAAATTGTCCTGGCGGGTGGGGACTGAACGGCTCCCAGACTGAGCGCCTGGCTGACGGGGAAAGAAGGTAAGGCCTTTTTGTTGTTGTTAATAAGGAACTAATTCATTGTATACCTTTTTAGCTCTTACTGTGATTTCTGTGCTGACGGCAAAATAAATGGAAAAACAAGGCACCTTCACCTGTACGTGCATTCATTCAGCCGGGGTGCTAACAGTTACTATATAAGTCTCAATCATAAATGTTTTGTCCTCTCTCCTTCTTCCAGGATTCCCACTCAGACTCCAATTCCAACTCAAACTCCGATTCGACTCTGACCATCCGGGGCGGTGAATGCTCCTTTGCACTTCTTAAATTTTGCATTTTTTGCATTTGCATTTCCTAAATTTGTAAAATAAAGATGTCTACTTTTTACAGCTTTCTTGGGGTCTCCTTAATGCTGTGACCCCTTGAGGCATGAGTCATAACAAATAGAATTTAGCAAATGGATAAATGTCCCAGAGCACCCCCTGTCTGTCCCAGAGCGCCCCCTGTCCTTGACCTCCTTCTCTCAAGGAAAAACTACAAAAAACCCCGTGGGGGAAAAAGTAGAAACCTCGGTGAGAAACAAATGAAGGAGAGATCCTGCTCCCACTGAAGGACAGATGGACCAGGACTGACACATCCACCTGGACCAGAACCACTCAGGAGGAAGGAAGGTGGATCATCTAATGTGAGAGAGTTCTTCTGGACAGATGGCTCCTCTAGACTGAGAGGTCCCCCAGGCAGACGACCAACAGTTCATCCAGAGCAGAGTAGGAATAGTTCCTCCAGACAGAAGAGGATCCAGATCAAGGAGAGTTCCTCCAGGCAGATGAGGGGAGGATCATCACTGGAGCAGCAGCCGCGGTGTCTGGAACAGACTCCACCCCCCGAGGAAAAAACATGTGAACAGCAACGAACAGACAGAACAAAGGACATTTTAGCCAGACCACGTCAGCTCCTCTGCAGCACATGTCTGCAGAGGCCATCAGAGGTTGCATTTGTTGTCCACAGTTCTATGATGTCCTAATGTCAGATGTTGGGCAAATGCCTGTAAAATCCTAAGGGAAATGTATTGTTTTATGAATTATCCAAAAACAGAATCCAAAAATATTGAACCTGATTAATTATTTCAGACTGCCTCCATAAACTGCCATATTAATAAAAGGCACCACTTTCTTTTCTTTGTGTTGAATAAGTTGACATGTTTTTTTTTCACTTTGTTGAGAGAGTACGAGCTCCAGCGGCCAATCCCACTTGATCTTTTGGTTGTGCATTTAGCTCATAATATAGAAGCATACGTGAAGTACAGAAAGTGTAAATTTATTCAAAGGAAAAGTTGCCACGACAAGTAACTTATAACACTCAAGTGCCATGACAGGTGCCATGACAGGTAGACTAGATCTGATTTTACCATGACACAAATCCTGGTTTTGCTCAATAACTTGCAGGTTTTGTGACTGATTCAGTCCAAATAAATGCAAAAAAGCTCAACAGGATGAGGATGATGAGGCAATTGATTTTTTTCAGAATATAGAATATAATTTCTGACCGATTTACCTGTTTTAACTTAAAAAAGGTTTTCTTTTGTTTTCTTTCATTCAGTGGTGTGCAAATTCCCCTGCCATCACGTTGCTGTGCCTTTAAGAACACGTCACCAATGCTAGTGTGACATGTGCATCGTAGCACAGGTAGCCAGTGCGCAGAAGGAGCAGCAGGAGTGGAGACCCCCCCCCTATTTTTATTGTTTCTAGTGCAAGTGGCCTTAATTAATTGCTTATCCCAAACGCGCCCTATGTTTCTGTGCTCATTCTGCCCTCTGCTGGTCTGTTCAAGAGTGATTTAAAGGATAGACACAGGACGCCCCTCAAGTCACTCACTGCAGACAGGACCAGCCCTGGCACATGTTTGACTGCTCCGTCTGGTTCAGGCGTCTCAGACTCATTTTTGAGATGGAGCCCAATTTAAACGATCAGAGCTGGTCAGGGGCCGCAACAGACACAGACTTTGAACTCAGTTCAGTTCAATTCATTTTTGTAGTTCCCAAAATCACAACAATAGTTGCCTCGATGGGCCACAGGTAGAAGGCAGTTCAAATAAACAATGTTCAACAGAATATAGCAAATGGATAAATGTCCCAGAGCGCACCCTGTCCTTGACCTCCTTCTCTCAAGGAAAACCTGTGGTAAAAAGTCTAAACCTCGGGAGAATCACATGAAGGAGAGATCCTCCTCCCACAGACGACCAGAACCACTCAAGAGGAAGGAAAGTGGCTCATCTACGCTCTAAGATACCTTTTCCTTCCCCACCAGAGCTATATGGGAGTCATGTATTATGAGGCCCGAGGATGAGGGGGTTTACAGCAGGTTCTTTGTCTGAGACAGTGGTTTAACTCTGGCTCTTGTGAATGATCAAACCTTCAGCTTTAGGACCAGTGCTGTTTGTGTCTGTGAGAGAAGTATTACTGCAGCACTTTGTCCGTTATTGAGACGTCTGAAAGAGACACAGGACAAAGTGGAGCGTCAGACGGTTTGATTTGGTTATGGTTTGTAAGAAAAATGTGACAAATATTAAAGGTACATATTTGAACAATTAGTAAAAATGTAATTTTGATGATATTGTATTATTACACTTAAATATTGTAATACACTTTTTATTGTTCTCTCTCCACAGTAATGGAGGAATCAACACGAGATGAAGCAGCACATGGTGAACGTCCATCACAAGCCGAACAACTGGTTCTATATCTTTTTGTGCAGATAATAAACTGCTGTCACACCAAACCCAGCACTGAAATAAATGAGAAGGCAAGACACACGGGTCACACCAGCAGGATTTCACATCCCATTCTTCAACAAAAAGAGAAAGAAAGGCTTTCACTCGATCACATCCTTTCAGCTTCTGTCCAGTGAGCACTCATCTGTCACAGACATTTATAATAAACAGGTCAAACACTGACGTCTGCCCAGTGTCGGCCTCAACACAATCAACAATCAAGTCAGAGGAAAACTACATTTGACCTTTATTGAACAGTTTTAGAACAACCTTAAACTTTATGGAAAATCCCTTGAATAAAAACTGAATAAAGTGAAATTGTAAACTGTACAAGACCCGTCTCTATGGTCCAGACCCTTGAGTTTATTCTTCTGTGACACTAGTCCAGCGTGCGATTGATCCAAATCATACGTGTTATTCCAGTTCTTATCTGAGCCTAAATGTCCTGAGTCCGTCCCTCCATGTCCTCCACATCCACTTGTCCCTCTGTTTCTACAGTTGGAGGTGGTCACCATCATGTGCTGGATCTACTCTGGTCTTCACTTCTCAGTCTGGACTCTCTGAAGTCTGATCTCCAGCTTTTTGAGTCTGACTTTGGGTTCAGCCTCAGCAGCTGTCTCCTTTAGTTTGTTCAAGACGACGCACCTTCAGAGGAGCAGCTTTTATGAAAGCCCTCCCACACTGGTCAGAGCTGCTGCTTTTCTCTTCATAACGGCAGGTTTGCATATGTCTCCAACAATGCCCCCCAGATCTAAAAGCCTTCCCACACTTTTCACAGACGAAGGGCTTCTCTCCGGTGTGGATCCGACGGTGCTCTGTGAGGCTCGTTGAACATCTGAAACTTTTACTGCAGAGGTCACACATGTACGGCTTTACCCCAGAGTGGACCCTCAAGTGACGTTTGTAGGAGGAAGACTGAGAAAACTCGTTCTCACACTGGTCACATCTGTACGGTCTTTGTCCCGCGTGGATTCTCTTATGAATTTTAAGATCACTTGACTGAGTAAACCCTTTTCCACACTGGTCACATTCAAAGGGTTTCTCCCCAGTGTGGATTCTGGTGTGGACTTTGAGTGCCGATGCTGCAGAAAAACTGATCCCACACTGGTCACACTCGTATGGTTTCTCTCCTGTGTGGACTCTCATGTGACGCTTAAGGTTTTTGGCCAGTGCAAATGTTGTCCCACACTGGTCACACTCGTATGGTCTCTGTCCTGTGTGAGTTTTGTAGTGTTCTTTGAGTCTTGTAGCAGAGGGCCATGTCTTCCCACACTGGTCACATTCAAATGGTCTCTCTCCAGTGTGGATTCTCATATGTTTTACTAAGCTGCTTGAGTGTGAAAATGTCTTCTCACAAACGTCACAGAAGAACGGCTTTTCTCCAGTGTGGACTCTGGTGTGGTCTTTGAGATTTGCTGCTGAAGAAAACCTTTTCTCACACTGGTCACACTTGTATGGTCTTTCTCCTGTGTGAGTTCTGTAGTGTTCTTTGAGTTTTGAAGCAGAGGGCCATGTCTTTCCACACTGGTCACATTGAAAAGGTTTCTCTCCAGTGTGGACTCTGATGTGACGCATTAATGTCGCTCGTGCAGAAAAACGGTTCCCACACTGGTCACACTCGTATGGTTTCTCTCCCGTGTGGACTCTCATATGACTCTTAAGGGCACTGGGCTGTGTAAATGTCGCCCCACATTGGTCACATTCAAATAGTTTCTCTCCAGTGTGGAGTCTGGTGTGGAGCTTTAGATTTGCTGCTGAAGAAAACTTTTTCTCACACTGGTCACATTCAAATGGTCTCTCTCCTGTGTGAGTTCTGTAGTGTGTTTTGAGTTTTGAAGCAGAGGGCCATGTCTTTCCACACTGGTCACAGGTGAACCCCATTCTATTGATGGACTTTGCAGATCTGACAAAAACACAGAAAAAGGACACGTTAAATAAACAACTTTAAAATTGTCTGTGTTGAGGGTTTTATTATAGAAATAATAAGAGTCCATTAAACAAGCCTCAATCAGTTATGATATGAAAAGGAGTTTATTCTTTGTTAAAGTGTTTTTTCTTCATAAATATATTGTGCAAGTTGAAATCCAACTTTACCACAGCTGTCCAAACTCTACTGGAAGCTCCAGAACGACCCGTTATCCTGAAGGAAACGGGCAAAGTCCAGAGATTTAACAGAACACTGTGACAAAAACTGAGGGCGCTCACTGAAAAAGAAATGTCAAACCTGAAAGAGCCTCTGATTTAGGTCTGGGGGGTGTGGTGATAAAAATGGAATGTTGAAACACACTTTTTCTCCTGTTGTTTAGCCTCTGAAGCCTCTGAGCAGATGACTTTATTTACCTCTTAAAGGCCAGAGCTGCACAATTAAACCAAATCCACACAAAATTGCAATTTTATTGGGGCTGCAATTTTTGAAGTGCAATCATTTCTTCCACAAACAACAAAATGTCTTGCTTTGATTTGAATATTGATTTTTTGTTTTGTTTTCTATTTTTCTGTATTTTATTGGAAAGCACTTTTCAGTGTTGTAAAGGGCTTTATAAATTAACGTTGATTGATTGATGAAAACTGCTCACACTGTAGTTTGGATTTGTACAAACAACAAAATGTCTTGTTGTTTGTACAGCAGGGAATTTTATATATATAAATAAAATTCCCTGCTCACCCTCCGCGGGTGGTCACATCCATCTCTGAGCTCGGGTCCTCTACCAGAGGCCAGGGAGCTTGAGGGTTCGGCGCAGTATCTTAGCTGTTCCTTGCACTGCACTCTTCTGGACTCAGATGTCTGATGTTCCTCCAGGGATCTGCTGTAGCCTCCTCCAGTTTGGGGGTCACTGCCCCAAGTGCTCCGATCACCACGGGCACCACCTTGGCCTTCACCTTCCAGGCCTTCTCCAGCTCTTCTCTGAGCCCTTGGTATTTCTCCAGTTTCTCATGTTCCTTTTTCCTGATGTTGCCATCACTTGGTATCGCCACATCAACCACAACGGCCTTCCTCTGCTCTTTATCCACCACCACGATGTCTGGTTGGTTTTCCATTACCATTCTGTCAGTCTGTGTCTGGAAGTCCCACAGGATCTTCGCTCGTCATTCTCTACCACCTTTGGAGGTGTTTCCCACTTTGACCTTGGGGTTTCCAGTCCGTACTCCGCACAGATGTTTCTGTACACTATACCAGCCACTTGGTTGTGGCGTTCCATGTATGCTTTCCCTGCCAGCATCTTACACCCTGCAGTTATGTGTTGGACTGTCTCAGGAGCTTCTTTGCACAGCCTACACCGTGGGTCTTGTCTGGTGTGGTAGATCTGGGCCTCTATCGCTCTGGTGCTCAGGGCCTGTTCCTGTGCAGCCATGATGAGTGCCTCTGCACTCATTATATATATATATATATATATATATATATATATATATATATATATATATAGCAGGTCACAAATGACTGTAAATGCTGTTGTTAGTTCTTATGGATCATAACAGTCCGTTTGAATCACTGACCGTGGGATTTTCTTGACTTTGGGACGGTTTAGTCCATCGACATTTGTGCACAAACTAAACCGAGCCAAACGATCAGCTCCAGGCGCTAAAGTCCACAGCCTGAATCCTCTCCATGTTTGTGTGAATGGTCTGCTCTCATTTAACAAGTGAGACCTTCAGAGAGAACAATAATAATGTGACCATGTGACACAATAAAAGACTTGAGGACAGTGGGACATGGACCTGAGCCATGACCAGGGAGTCGCCTTTAGCCTCGAGGCGGCTCCTGGTGTTTATTCTATTGTTGTGTGTTATTTGGACTCGTTTGTGGCAGTGATTCTGGGGAATTTGAAGAGGAGAGTGAACTTTACCATTACTTTCCTCTAGTTTGCCCTTCATTAAAAATGGCGTTGTTAAAGACTGGATTATTTACGGTTAAATAAACCCATTTAGCTCTGATGAGCCGTGTTAAAAACACAGATAAATGTCCACTAGAGTCACAGAAACAACAGAATAAACCGACTGTATCGTCACATCAGAGGATTTACTGTCAAACCAGAGGAGATTATAAGATGCTAAACATTAAACTTAGCGTTCATTCCAAAGTCTTCAGACTCTACAGTGAGATAAATGTGTTTACCAGCAGTGACCGCAGTTTATCGTGTTGTTCACGGCTCTTTTGTTCCTTTTCCACGTTGTTTGCGCCGCAAACGTAAAGTGTTTGTCCCGAGCTCTAAAGACTGCGCACATTAACTCTGAACAAAAGACACAGCAATAAAACCCTCTGTAGAACTCACTCTGTCACAGACGGGACTCACAGGAAACGTCCCGACCGGAACTACTTTCTTCTTCTTCTGTTTATTGGCGGATCACAACCATCGGTTCAGCTTCACAGCGCCCCCTGCTGTACCTGGTCTGTATCTCTGATGACAGACTAATGATTGTTACGAATCAGAATCGGTTTATTGCCGTTGTCAGTGATCAACATTCACAAACATAGGAACTTGCTTCGGCGTGAGGTGCAACATAAAACAATGAATAAAATATATAAAATATATAAAATAGGCATGCATAAGATTAAGAATAAGATAAAATAAAATAAAATAAAGTAGACTAAGAAGAAAATCGTTAGAATTTCGGACGTTACTGACTGTTAAAAACAATATTTTAGTCACATACATTTGTGACAATATTATGGTCAACATTTTGAGGAGGGACACAGTAAGTGGGAAAGACACAGTGGGAAGGACACAGTGAGGGGGAGGGACACAGTGAGGGGGAGGGACACAGTGAGGGGGAGGGACACAGTGAGGGGGAGGGACACAGTGAGGGGGAGGGACACATGATGGTTACTGATGGATCTGTGGGCCATGCTGTGGGCATCACTCATCCATCCAGAAGCAGAGCAGGTCATTCACACCAGGCTAAGACTGGGTCCCAGACCCGGCTCAAACATGTCCTCATCCAGTGTGTCCTCTACAAAGAACAAAGAAGTCGTCTCTTCAAAAGAACGACTGAACTTGGAATATCTAAAATGTCACCTCAAAGTCTACAGCTCCAGATTCACACAGAGCAGAAGTTCCAGCGGCACTTATTCATTTTGTTCTTGACTCAGAACTCCATCTAAGGCTTTGTATTGACTCCTGCAGTACTTAAAACAACCTGTGCGGGGCAGCAACGTGCTAGGAGGCGTCTACTGGACCAGTGTGGGGTGACGTTTATACATTCCAGTTCCCTTAAGCTTCATATTAGAATCCACACTGGAGAGAAACCACACGAGTGTGACTAGTGTGGGTTAAGTTATTCCGTCACACCAGAGTTCACACTGGAAAGAAACCCTTTGAATGTGACCAGTGTGGGAAGGAGTTTTCTCAGTCTTCCTCCTACAAACATCACTTGAGGATCCACTCTGGGGCAAAGCCGTACACGTGTGACCTCTGCAGTAAAACTTTTAGAACTTCATCAAACCTCACAGTGCACCGTCGGATCCACACCGGAGTGTGAATGTGACCAGTGTGAAAAGACATGGCCCTATGCTTCAACACTCAAAATACACAATCACATTTTCCTAGATTTAGATAGAGACCCGAGGCTTCTGAGAAACAGGCAACAACCTGCAGAGCTATTGGTATTTGAGCCTCGTTTTTAAGAAACATCCGCTAATTGACTAATTGCAGTTGTTCACAGGAGACATATAAATGACAGCACAAGTGCACTCTTTGTGGAAATGATAAACTTTAAAACTGCCTCATGTTCAAATGTTGATGATTTGTTGAGCTCTGTCTCATCTAGTGTTGTGAATGTTCTGGACACCATTGCCCCTTTGAAGGCTAAAATGGTCAAAAATAAGCAGAAAGCTCCATGGAAGAATAATGAGTTGGTCAGGGCACAGAAAAGGGAGTGCCGCAGGGCCGAGCGGAAATGGCGCAAGTCAAAACTCCAGATTAATTATGACATTTTCAGAGAAAAAATATATATAACCAAATTTTATGTATAACAAGAGAGAGGTATTTCTCTGAAATTATTGGAAATTGCTGTAATAACTCCCGTGTCCTATTTGCAACTGTAAATAGACTGACAAACCCTCCAGCTCAGCTGCCAGTGGAACTCATTTCTACATTCAAATGCAATGAGTTTGCAAAATTCTTTCATGACAAGGTTCAGAACATTAAAAATACAATTAACACCTCAATGCTAACAACAACCAATCAGCCAGTTAAACACGTGGAGCTGTCTCACTTTGCAATTGTGAATGACAAAACTGTCCAAGAGACCATCACCAGTCTAAGTTCTTCTTCTTGCTGCCTTGATGTGTTACCCACAATATTTTTAAAGTCTGTGCTAAACAGTTTGTTAACTCAACTCACTCAAATAGTCAATATGTCACTTCAATCTGGGATATTCCCAAGGGCCTTAAAAACTGCAGTCATTAAGCCTCTCTTAAAAAAGAGTAGTCTTGATGCGACAGTACTAAATAATTACAGGCCAATTTCAAATTTACCTTTTTTGGGAAAAGTTATTGAAAAGTTGTTTACCAACAGCTTAATAATTATCTTGTAATGAATGACATTTTTGATGTTTTCCAGTCAGGCTTCAGATCACACCACAGCACTGAAACAGCTCTTATAAAAGTAACAAATGACATCCGTCTTAGCACAGATGCAGGCAAAGTCTCTGTCTTGGTCTTGTTGGACCTCAGTGCTGCCTTCGACACTGTCGATCACAAGATTCTCTTACAGAGACTTGAGGACTGGGTGGGCGTTACGGGCAATGCTCTAAATTGGTTCAGGTCCTATTTGGAAAACAGAGAGTATTTTGTTGAGATTGGTCAGTGTGTCTCAGACCGCATGTCCTTGACCTGTGGGGTGCCCCAAGGGTCAGTCCTGGGACCCCTCCTGTTCAACTTGTATATGCTACCGTTAGGTTCATTGATTCACAACAGTGGAGTTGTCTACCACAACTATGCAGATGACACTCAGATTTATGTCTCACTGACAGCTGGTGACAATGGACCAGTAGATTCACTCTGCCACTGCATCCAACAAATCAGCTTGTGGATGCAAAACAACTTCCTCCCGCTAAATTCAGACAAAACAGAAATAATTGTGTTTGCAGAAACAGAGAGAAAGTGTCAGCAGGCACCTCCAGTCTCTCTCCTTAAAACCTTCAAATCAAGTGAGAAACTTAGGTGTAATAATGGACTCAGACTTGAATTTTGACAGCCACATCAAATCCATAATATCAGCAGCTTTTTACCATCTGAAGAACATTGCCAAAATAAAAATATAGTGTCTAACCCAGACTTGGAGAGACTTATCCTGCATTTGTCTCCAGTAGGTTAGACTACTGTAACGGCCTGTTCACTGGCCTCTCCAAACGAGCTGTAAAACAGCTGCAGTACATCCAGAACCTGCTGCTCGGGTCCTGACAAGAACCAGGAAGTACGAGCACATTAGTCTGTGCTCAGGTCTCTGCACTGGCTTCCTGTGGCTCAGAGAATTGACTTTAAAGCAGCTCTGATTGTATTTAAGTCCTTCCATGGCCAAGCACCAAAGTACATCTCTGAACTGTTAGTACCATACGAACCATCTCGTACTCTGAGGACTTCAGGGACCGGCCTCCTGCAGGTGCCTAGAGTCAGAACTAAACATGGGGAATCGGCGTTCCAGTTTAATGGAGCTAAAATCTGGAACGGTCTCCCCGAAAATGTAAGACAGGCCCCCACACTGCCAGTATTTAAATCTAGGCTTGAAACTGTTCTGTTTAGTTGTGCCTATGATTAAGGGAATTTTATCCGTATTTTATTGTGCCATGTACATTTTAATGTATTTATTTATGCTCTTATTGTGATTGTATTGTTAGTTTTAATGTGTTTTTATGACTGTAAAGCACTTTGTGTTACTTTTGTATGAATTGTGCTATACAAATAAATTTTGATTGATTGATTTTGACTAATTGCAAGTGGGTATCCCAAAACATCACATTTTTTTAATTCCTCACTATTTTTCATCATTATACTCAGAATTTCTACAACCATAAGAAATAAAAGTGGGGAGGAGGGGCATCCTTGCCGTATTCCCCTTTTAGTGTCAAAACTTGTACATGAACCCGAGGGCAGCAGAACAGCACGACTGATGTCATTGTAGAGCATTTGAATAATTTCACAAAAGTGGTTCCCAAAACCAAAATAACGTCACGTTTCAAACATAAAGGAATGATCTACACAATCGAAAGCCTTAAAAACATCCAAAAATAAAATAAAACCATTGTAGCTGTCGCAGAAAATGTGTGTATTTTGAATATTATCTATATTTTATATTGTTTGTATTGAGTTGTAAAAATGTAGTTCTGGTGCCCGCCACTACGGAGCCCGTCTGATGACCAGGGGGAGAAATGTTTTTAAATTGTGGCCACGAATTACTATTTCGTTCCCACCAAATATAATTCGTTCCCACGATTTAGCCAAAACGTTCCCACGATTTAGCCAAAACGTTCCCACGAATTGGCTAAATCGTTCACACAATTTAGCTGAAACGTTCCCACGAATTAGCCAAAACGTTCGCACGATTTAACTAAATGTTCCCACGAATTAAGAAATCGACCGCCAATTAGATAATGCGCCAGGTACGTAGCAGGGCGAGGTACTAACAGTTAACTAACATCGAATGGACATCATAATGGACCTCGGCAAGAACAAATGAAGGTAAAAAATGTTTACTTGTTCCCTACTCATATGTTGCTGTGAGTATATGAGAGATGTAAGTTATATGAATTCCAGAACCTTTACGGTTTGCCAGTCTGGCGTCTCTTTTTGTCGAGCGAAAGCTAAAATGCTAGCTTTTTAATGAGCCAGCTACTAGACTACAACATGCTAATAGCGGAAGGGTGACGTTAATTGTTGATTTCCCTGTATTTGCCAATGAGCTATGGACGATAGACTGCACGACTTCTTGAGGGACCGCAACATCGAGGAGAGCATCATTCAGAGACTGAAGGACGAAAATGTAAGTACCTAGTCTGTGGCTGAAGACGCTGATCTAGTCAAATAAAGATACAGTACAAGTGCTAACATACATTCATGCAAGTTCGTAAATTATTGATGGAGAAATAGCCCTGGAAGTGTTTGTCAACCGAACTGTCACAGTTCCATATGCTACAATGCATTAGCCTTAGCCTTCAAACATTACAAAGTATGTAAAATTAGGTCTGTTTTGTCGACTGACAACCACCCTACCAGACGTGAGTAACATCAGAGCCTTGTTAGAACACATCGTGTGGAAGAGTTTGGCGTTTAGACCGTTTGCGATAGCAATTAGCTAACTATCAATGCAACTGGGCAGTTAGCCTTAGCCTGTGAACATTACAAACTGTGTAAAATCAGGTCTGTTTTGGCGACTGACAACTACTTGACCCCACGTGAGTAACATCAGCGCCTCGTTAGACAATTTTGCCTGGGGTAAAAGTGTTTTTCTCAGACTATTTATGTTAGCGATTAGCGCCGAAATTAGCATACATGCTAACGAGTACTTAATAAACATGTCCTTAGTTAGCGTCATGGTGGATAGTATGAACACAGCAACGTATAACCATAGAACTATATAACAGACAACCACAATTTGACCAGGAAACTACTTTTATGGCATTCAGCCCCACAAATCATATTAAACGATTGAACTGTAGGAGGTAGATATTGATTTGTATTAAGTTATCGTGGGCAAGTATAATAAACAGGTATAAAACCTTATAAATCACATTTTCTTTCATTTATTTCATTATACTTCCCCTTAATGAATGGAATAGAAGGTTTGTAATGGCACGAGACTGGGATGTATAGAAATGAGAGTTGTTTCATGGCTTGAAAAACAGCTTACATGGTTATGATTTAGTTACATCTTTGTAATGTATTGGTTACATTCCCCTTTATTTCAGTGTTAATTATCATGCTTTATTTTACAACTTTTGTTTATTTTTACTTTTTCAGATTGATGCAACTGTCATTCCATTAATGAGTGATCATGACCTGGCAAATTACATCCCAAAAGTGGGTGACAGAATATCCATCGTCGCCTTCTGCAGAAAGGACACAGCCCCTCAAGTCGCAGCTTCTAGAAAAGAATCCATACTTTCAAGTCTTCGTCAAAAACTGTGTAAAGATGGTTCCGGGCCCTCCTCCTCTTCCTCCTCCTCCTCACAACAATCGTAACGCCAAACGTAAAATGAGACGACTTGAGATTGGCTGGATGAATTTCAATGAAAACGACGAAAGGTACAAGCAGGTAAAAAGTATCAGTGGTGGAGGAACTCTTTATCTATTAGTATGGACAAAACCATGGAAGATGTAAGGGTCATGGCTGAAAAACTATTTTTTCCAAACGGTCTCTCCAAAAAGAAGCAACGTCTTAGTTGTTACTCAACCAGCATTGAAAGTTCACAAATACATGTTGACATGACAGACACAATTGAGGAGGCATACAACAAAAGCAAAGTTAAAATTCTTAGACTTTACCTATGCACCACAAAAAATGGATGGAAACCCAAAATGGAAACCGATGTAGATACGCCTAGTGTGGTAGATCTCGCAGACAAATCAAGATTCATCAAGCCATGGACTTTGTGGACTGGTGTCAGCAGAACCACCTCCTCATCAACGCGGGAAAGACCAAGGAGATGCTGGTGGACTTCCGCAGACGCCACTCCACTGCCCCCTCACCAGTGAACATCTAGGGAAGGGACATTGAGAGAGTGGACTCATACAAGTACCTGGGTGTTCATCTGAACCACAAACTGGACTGGACTCATAACATAGACGCACTGTACAGGAAGAGTCAGAGTCGGCTCTACCTCCTGAGGAGACTCAGGTCTTTTGGAGTGACAGGGCCGCTCTTGAGGACCTTCTACGACTCTGTGGTGGCATCAGCCGTCCTGTACGGTGTGGTCTGCTGGAGCAGCAGCATCACAGAGAGGGAGAGGAAGAAGCTGGACAAGGTCATCAAGAAGTCCAGCTCCGTCCTGGGCTGTGCTCTGGACTCAGTGAGCGAGGTGGGGGACAGAAGGGTCCTGGCTAAACTCACGTCTATGCTGGACCATGAGTCCCACCCCCTGCAGGACACTCTGTCTGCCCTGGAGAGCAGCTTCAGTGACAGACTGATTCACCCTCGCTGTGTGAAGGAGAGGTTTCGCAGGTCTTTCCTTCCTGCTGCTGTCAGACTTCACAATGAACACTGTTAGCCCTGAACATGTGCCATTCACCCGCTACAATCATGTGCAATATAATTTAACATACTATTAATAGACTTTTACCTCACCATAGTCACTTACTGTATATAACATACACTTAAGCCACTTCAGTTACCATTTTTACTGTAAATAAGAGTGTGCACTTTATACTTTATATTGTATTTTTTATGACCATGTTTATTTATCCTATTTTTATTGCATGCGCCTATTTCATTCATTCCTGTCCTAAACTGTGTGTTGCAACAGTGGAATTTCCCCATTGTGGGACAAATAAAGGATCTCTTATCTTATCTTATCTTATCTTATCTTATGAGGACATGGATGCTGGACACTTTTTTGCTGATGACTTGGAACTGGATGACACAATAGTATGGGACGGGACAGCAACAGCGGAAGGTAATAACATTGATACTATCATCATCAGGAGTGGAAGCTATGAGTCAGACACATCGGTTAATGGACCTGACGTACCAGACACTGAGACCATCCCTCCAGAAAATGAAAACGATGTACCTTATCCTGAGGTTGATTTGCCACAGCCTGCTTCTCTGTCCACTGAAATAGATGCCCCATCAAACATCATTTCGAGTGTTCTTACTCCTTTGTCTAATCCTGTTCAGCTTTTCATTAAGAGGGGTCACTGTCTCACTGACCTAATCAGCGCTTTCAAGAACCCGGATATTTTGTCATGTAAACTAACTATCAACATGCGTTTGCCAAATGGACAGCTAGAAAAAGCGGAAGGAGTTGGTGTCTTGCGAGACTGTCTCACAGAATTCTGGAGTGATTTCTATGAGAGCTGTACATTAGTTGTTGATGTGAAAGTCCCCTGCATCAAACATGACTTTCAGTGTGAGGAGTGGCAAGCTATTGCCCGCATTTTAGTTGTAGGATGGAGACAAGCTGGCTATTTTCCTGTAAAACTTGCAACTCCATTTTTGGAGGAGGTTTTGTATGGATCCACAAACAGCAACTTCAAGGATTGTCTGATGTTGTACATATCACAGGAGGAGAAAAATGTTCTTTCAAAAGCCCTGGATGATTTCAAATCTGTGGACTCAGAAGATCATTTGGATGTTCTTGTTGCACTTGAATGCAAGAAGGTAGTTACAGAGGACACACTCATGCCCATTTTAGCACAAATAGGTCATAAACTCATCATTCAAGCTCCCATGTATGTGATAAAGTGCTGGCGTCCTGTTGTGAGTGCAATTGCTAATACCCTGCCACTTGAAGATCTCCATTCATTTCTTGCACAAAAAAACAACAACATCAAAAGCAGTCAAAGATCTACTGCACTTTCCAGTAGAGATGACGTCAATGCAGCTGACTGTGTCACGTTATCTCCAAAGATACATCGGGGAAACAGATCACAATAAACTTCAGCTTTTCCTTAGGTTTTGTACGGGGTCTGACCTTGTTGACAAGACCATACATGTTGAGTTCATTGAAACTACCGATTTTGTCCGCAGCCCGCAGTCCCACACATGTGGATGCATCCTTAAATTGCCAATAGGTTACCACAGCTATCCTGATTTTCGAAGTGAGTTCAACAACATCTTAACAAGCTCAATGTGGGTGATGGATATATATAGTGATATAGTTAAGAAGTACACAACTGTTTCATGTTTTTTATGTTATTATTATGAATAATGTTTTAATACTTGTTCAATAAGGTGGATGTTTGATATAGCTCTGCCAAGTCTGTTACTAGTTAAAGCTGCTTTGAAAAGTGTGCCTCACAAATCTACCTTTTGCATATAACTTAAACACATTCAACACTGTTTCTATTGTGCAGTTGACATGTTCAATAAAGCATTCAAAATTGTACACTGTTTGGACCTTTTCGTTTAGTTAAATTGTGAGGCCACTGCCACCTTCAGGTTTAAGGTGGAATTTCTCAGTGATAATACAGTATGTTATGTAAGTACATAATTAACTGCAATATGTTTACTTTTTGTCTATTATATTGTCCCAGTAGCACTATTATTATAGCTTTTATATGGTTGGTACAGTGTTTCCATTGTGTCTTGGTTATATGTTGAAGCTGCAGCAAGACAATAATTTCCATTGAGGGCATATGGATTATGATTTGGAAAGTTCACAACCGGACTACATTCAAACAGGTAAAGAATTGCCTTTGGACCCTGAAGGTTGCTGTTGCCTCGCAAGGTGTCGTAAAACCCTAATAATAACAAATAAGACATTTTTGTTTTCAATAATGGACAGAAGTGTAGTAGCGTTCTATAACCAGTGAAAGGCAGTAGTACTCCCGTTTGGCGTAGAGTTTGCTAGAAGATACAAAATAAGGAGAAGAAGAGGCAAGAATGGACAGGGGTAATTTGATCGAGTTTTATTTCAATCTCGGATTAAAATACAAGGACATTGTTAAAAGTCTTGATTTACATGGGATTTCTGTAACAGAACGACATTTAAACAGAATATTTCGAGCAAGACACTTACATCGAAGGCGATATGACTTGGAGTCAGGCATAGACTTCATTGTTGACCAACTCCAAGGCCCAGGAAAACATCACGGCTACCGGTGGATGTTCACCAAATGCAAACAATATGGTATTTCAATAAGAAAGGAAGACGTCAGACTTATCCTTGCCTTGCTCGATCTAGTTGGCTCCCAGATTCGCCAATCAAGACGTCTAAGAAGACGGTTTTATTTTGCAGAGGGACCCAATTTTGTATGGCACATTGACTCGTACGACAAACTTAAGCCATAGGGCATATGCATAAACGGATGCATCGACGGATTTTCACGCCAAATAATTTGGCTGCGAGGAGCGTACACAAACAATGACCCCAGAGTAATAGGAGGCTACTTTGTGGAAGCAATAGAGCTTCTTGGGGGCTGCCCGAGACTGGTGCGAACTGACATGGGGACTGAGAATGTGGTAATTAGAGATATTCAGCGGTATCTACGCAGTGATGATCAAGATGACAGAGCTGGCGATGGAAGCTTTATCACCGGTGCCAGCACAGCTAATCAAAGAATTGAGAGCTGGTGGGGGATAATGAGAAAAGAAGGCATCGAATCCTGGATCACTATGTTGGGAGAGTTGAAGGATGAGGGACTTTTCAGTGGAGATTTTTTGGACAAATCTCTGTCTCAATTCTGCTTTATGCCAATGGTTCAGGTACCATTTAAGAACTAACTATATAATTACATTAACACTTGAGTGATTTGTATAAATGTATCCACAATAAGTTGTAACAATCGTGTAAGTATCCAGTCACATATTTCTAGTCGGACAATAAACAGTTACGAACCGACATGTCCGTTACTGTTTATGTTCCGCAAATATTTGCACGTAAAATTAGTTATTTATTTTAAAAAACAAAAACCATTAAAAATGTTTAAAATTGATTCCACTGTTGACATAGGACTCTTTGTTACGCCGTTGACGAGTATTGCATTTCCTAACTGGCTCACTATTTTGCAGGAAGTACTCAATGACATACGGGATGTTTGGAATGCCCATCTGATCAGACCCACCAGGAATACCAACGTGCCTAGTGGTGTCCCTGACATCATGTACACTGCCCCTCATCTTTGGAACACAGAGGACTGTTTTGTTCCACTGTCAATGGATCTCAACACATGCAAAGAGAGGTGTATTTTTTTAAGTTCAGTACCATGTGACAAGGATGTGTTTGATTTGTGTACAATAATAATGTCAGAATCTGGGTTGGAGTTTCCTAGCACAATGCCCCAGTCTCTTGAGTTGTATTTGCACCTCAGGGATACACTTCGCCCACAACTACTTGACATTTAAACAAACCTGTAGCTTTTTTTTACATTTTTATATACTTTACATACAATAAAGTAACTTTTGGACTATAGCAGAAATACAGTATATTATAGGCCATGTATGTATGCACATCATAACAAGATATTTTTTTTGTAAAACGTGTTTTATATCAATTAAAATTGTGTAATTGATTTCAAGTACAATAGTGTCATGTGCTTCTTTAAGATATACATTTTATTACATTTCAAGACAAATCAACAGCTCTTGGTATCATGTGATAAGACTGTGGGATGGTTAGGCTAAACTTTTCTAGCAGTACCATGGACAGAGACACAGTTTAAAAATAACAACTAAGACGTTGCTTCTTTTTGGAGAGACCGTTTGGAAAAAATAGTTTTTCAGCCATGACCCTTACATCTTCCATGGTTTTGTCCTGCATTTCAATAGATAAAGACCGAGTTCCTCCACCACTGATACTTTTTTCTTTACACAGTTTTTGACGAAGCCTTGAAAGTATGGATTCTTTTCTAGAAGCTGCGACTTGAGGGGCTGTGTCCTTTCTGCAGAAGGCGACGATGGATATTCTGTCACCCACTTTTGGGATGTAATTTGCCAGGTCATGATCACTCATTAATGGAATGACAGTTGCATCAATCTGAAAAAGTAAAAATAAACAAAAGTTGTAAAATAAAGCATGATAATTAACACTGAAATAAAGGGGAATGTAACCAATACATTACAAAGATGTAACTAAATCATAACCATGTAAGCTGTTTTTCAAGCCATGAAACAACTCTCATTTCTATACATCCCAGTCTCGTGCCATTACAAACCTTCTATTCCATTCATTAAGGGGAAGTATAATGAAATAAATGAAAGAAAATGTGATTTATGAGGTTTTATACCTGTTTATTATACTTGCCCACGATAACTTAATACAAATCAATATCTACCTCCTACAGTTCAATCGTTTAATATGATTTGTGGGGCTGAATGCCATAAAAGTAGTTTCCTGGTCAAATTGTGGTTGTCTGTTATATAGTTCTATGGTTATACGTTGCTGTGTTCATACTATCCACCATGACGCTAACTAAGGACATGTTTATTAAGTACTCGTTAGCATGTATGCTAATTTCGGCGCTAATCGCTAACATAAATAGTCTGAGAAAAACACTTTTACCCCAGGCAAAATTGTCTAACGAGGCGCTGATGTTACTCACGTGGGGTCAAGTAGTTGTCAGTCGCCAAAACAGACCTGATTTTACACAGTTTGTAATGTTCACAGGCTAAGGCTAACTGCCCAGTTGCATTGATAGTTAGCTAATTGCTATCGCAAACGGTCTAAACGCCAAACTCTTCCACACGATGTGTTCTAACAAGGCTCTGATGTTACTCACGTCTGGTAGGGTGGTTGTCAGTCGACAAAACAGACCTAATTTTACATACTTTGTAATGTTTGAAGGCTAAGGCTAATGCATTGTAGCATATGGAACTGTGACAGTTCGGTTGACAAACACTTCCAGGGCTATTTCTCCATCAATAATTTACGAACTTGCATGAATGTATGTTAGCACTTGTACTGTATCTTTATTTGACTAGATCAGCGTCTTCAGCCACAGACTAGGTACTTACATTTTCGTCCTTCAGTCTCTGAATGATGCTCTCCTCGATGTTGCGGTCCCTCAAGAAGTCGTGCAGTCTATCGTCCATAGCTCATTGGCAAATACAGGGAAATCAACAATTAACGTCACCCTTCCGCTATTAGCATGTTGTAGTCTAGTAGCTGGCTCATTAAAAAGCTAGCATTTTAGCTTTCGCTCGACAAAAAGAGACGCCAGACTGGCAAACCGTAAAGGTTCTGGAATTCATATAACTTACATCTCTCATATACTCACAGCAACATATGAGTAGGGAACAAGTAAACATTTTGTAACGGGTGGTACCTCGGGGTGTCGCTGCATCCCCACAGCCGCAGAGTTTAAAAAGGGGAAGTCGGCTGCTTGCCGGGAAGGTGCCAGTTCCCGTGGGAGACCAGGTTGTTGGGCCCACGTGTGTGTTCGTGTTTGGCCAAATTGTTGGATGGCCACACGGTTTTAGGAAAAATCTGTGACTGAGGAGCTGTGTGTGTGTGGGGCTCATGACGCACAGGTAGTTTATATTTTTTAAGTGGTTTTAAGTCATTAAACTAATGTGTTGAGTGTTCTTTATTGTTGTATTTTGTGTTTACAGTGCTTTCGGTTATATTGCTTCCTGCTGTCCTTTTGTGTTGTAGTTTTTTTGTTTTAGTTAATCCGCCTGGTGGCCAAGGCGAGACCTGTGAAGGCGGATTAACTCACTTTTTACTTGTTTTTGTTTGTCCTTGTTATTTTTGCTTTAAAGTCACTTCCCAGATTAACTTGCACCAGCCGAGTATGACCTAAACCGACCCGATCTATGCCGTGTGCCCATTTGGAGTGGGTTGCAGTGTTACACTTGGAGTTTATTGCTGTGAGGTTGTTGATTTGCGGTGTTGTGGCCGTCTGAAGCACTGGTTCTATTCGGGTCGCCGTTCTTAGTTACTTTGGCTGGTGCAGAAGGATTGGGAAACAGCCGCTCTTTTTGTATGTAATAAATAACCCTAAACTTACAAAGCTTCTGCCTTTTTTCTCTACATCGGCACGTAACAATTTTTTACCTTCATTTGTTCTTGCCGAGGTCCATTATGATGTCCATTCGATGTTAGTTAACTGTTAGTACCTCGCCCTGCTACGTACCTGGCGCATTATCTAATTGGCGGTCGATTTCTTAATTCGTGGGAACATTTAGCTAATTCGTGGGAACGTTTTAGCTAAATTGTGCGAACGATTTAGCCACGTTTTGGCTAAATCGTGGGAACGTTTTGGCTAAATCGTGGGAACGAATTATATTTGGTGGGAACGAAATAGTGGCCACAATTTAAAAACATTTCTCCCCCTGGTCATCAGACGGGCTCCGTACGCCACTGACCTCTGCTGGTGAAAAATTGAATTGTTTACATGATTGGCGCACGTGCAGGAGATTTTTGCTAAAAGCTAAAAGAGAGAGAAAGCACACACGGACACAAAGAAATTAACTAAAACGGCTAACCACTCCTAATGTTTGGTCAGAAGGCACACGGTAATTATTATTATATATTATTATTAATAATAATTATTTATTTCATATTTTGTGTTTATTTGGTGTTATGATAAAAGTATGTTTGTCTTTTCTTTAGTTTTTCACGGTGTTTGTTAAGACTTATAACAGAATAAAAACAACAAAACATCAGTTGGAGCGTGGCTTTATCTGGTCCAAACAACAAAACCTTGGGAGCAGTTATAACCATTATCTTCAATTTTTTCTCTATAATCCAATAAATCTAGAACAAGCCTAATGTTATTATGAATTGACCGGCCTTTGAGAAAACCAGACTGAGATTCACTGATAATTTGAGAGACGCCCTTTTTCAGCTCCAGTTCATGTAAAAGAGGCCGACACAGTCTCTACATTTAAGACCAGGCTCAAAACGTTCCTCTTTGAAATAGTTTATGGTCAGGCCAGTTAGGAACATAAATAAAAACCTACAGTTTTAGTTACGCTGCCCTTGGAGCAGCTCTGCTGGGGGAAGTATGGAGCTGAACACTGTCCTCTGGTTCTTCCTACTTTACCATCAACAATATTTAATATTATTTCAACTGTAGTCTGTTCATTGCTGTTCACATGTTTCTCTTTCTCTCCACTTCCCCCGGGGAGTGGAGACTGTTTCAGACACTGCGGCGGCTGCTCCAGTGACGACCCCCCCACCCCCACCCCCCTCTGTCTGGAGGATCTATGCACCACCCGCCTGGACAGCTGGATTAGCCACACCTCGTCTGCCTGGACCAACTCCATCTACTTAGATGAACTGTTCCTCATCTCCTGCTGGAGGATCTCTCTACACTGGTGGACTGCTCCTCGTCCGCCTGGAGGAACTCTTTAAAGCCACCTCCCTCTTGAGTGGTTCTGGTTCAGTCCAAGTGGATGTCAGTCCTAGTTCATCTGCAGCCTGTCCGTCCGTGGGAGTAGGATCTCTCCTTCACTGTGGTTCTCCCCGAGGTTTCTACTTTGTCCCGTGGGGTTTTTTGTAGTTTTTCCTCGCCGCGAAGGAGGGTCAAAGGTCAGGGGCATTCTGGGACAGTTATCTGAACTGCTTTTACCTGTGGCCCATCGAGGCAACTGTTGTTGTGATTTTGGGCATTATAAAAATAAATTTATTTATTTTTATATTTATTATTTATTTATTTTTATTTATTTAGCCCTGTGGCAAGTTGGCCACTGTCCAGGGTGTACCCCGCCTAAGGCCCAAAGTCACTGGGATAGGCTCCAGTCACCCGCGACCCCTAACGGGAATAAGCGGTAGAAAATGAATGAATGAATACATTTATTTGATTTGAATAAATTGATTTGATTTGAAGACGAGATGAAGCAGCACTGGTTCTATATTATTTTGTGCAGATAATAAACTGCTGTCACACCAAACCCGGCACTGAAATAAATGAGACAAGACACACGGGTCACACCTGCAGGATTTCACATCCAATTCTTCAACAAAAAGAGAAAGAAAGGCTTTCACTCGATGATCACATCCTTTCAGCTTCTGTCCAGTGAACACTCATCTGTCAGACATTTATAATAAACAGGTCAAACACTGACGTCTGACCAGTGTCGGCCTCAACACAATCAACGATCAAACTCAGAGGAAAACTACATTTGACCTTTATTGAACAGTTTTAGAACAACCTTAAACTTTATGGAAAATCACTTGAATAAAAACTGAATAAAGTGAAATTGTAAACTGTACAAGACCCGTCTCTATGGTCCAGACCCTTGAGTTTATTCTTCTGTGACACTAGTCCAGCGTGCGATTGATCCAAATCATACGTGTTATTCCAGTTCTTATCTGAGCCTAAATGTCCTGAGTCCGTCCCTCCATGTCCTCCACATCCACTTGTCCCTCTGTTTCTACAGTTGGAGGTGGTCACCATCATGTGCTGGATCTACTCTGGTCTTCACTTCTCAGTCTGGACTCTCTGAAGTCTGATCTCCAGCTTTTTGAGTCAGACTTTGGGTTCAGCCTCAGCAGCTCTGTCTCCTTTAGTTTGTTCAAGACGACGCACCTTCAGAGGAGCAGCTTTTCTGAAAGCCCTCCCACACTGGTCAGAGCCTCTGCTTTTCTCTTCATAACGGCAGGTTTGCATATGTCTCCAACAATGCCTCCCAGATCCAAAAGCCTTCCCACACTTTTCACAGACGTAGGGCTTCTCTCCGGTGTGGGTCCGACGGTGCACTGTGAGGTTTGATGAAGTTCTAAAAGTTTTACTGCAGAGGTCACACGTGTACGGCTTTGCTCCAGAGTGGACCCTCAAGTGACGTTTGTAGGAGGAAGACTGAGAAAACTCCTTCCCACACTGGTCACATTCAAAGGGTTTCTCCCCAGTGTGGATTCTGGTGTGGGCTTTGAGTCCCGATGCTGCAGAAAAACTGATCCCACACTGGTCACACTCGTATGGTTTCTCTCCTGTGTGGACTCTCATGTGATACTTAAGGTTTTTGGCCAGTGAAAATGTTGTCCCACACTGGTCACACTCGTATGGTCTCTGTCCTGTGTGAGTTATGTAGTGTTCTTTGAGTCTTGAAGCAGAGGGCCATGTCTTCCCACACTGGTCACATTCGAATGATCTCTCTCCAGTGTGGATTCTCATATGTCTTGCTAAGCTGCTTGAGTGTGAAAATGTCTTCTTACAAACGTCACAGAAGAACGGCTTTTCTCCAGTGTGGACTCTGATGTGGTCTTTGAGATGTGCTGCTGAAGAAAACCTTTTCTCACACTGGTCACACTTGTATGGTCTTTCTCCCGTGTGAGTTTTGTAGTGCTCTTTTAGTTTTGAAGCCAAGGGCCATGTCTTTCCACACTGGTCACATTCAAAAGGTTTCTCTCCAGTGTGGACTCTGATGTGACGCATTAATGTCGTTTGTGCAGAAAAACGGTGCCCACACTGGTCACACTCGTATGGTTTCTCTCCAGTGTGGACTCTCATATGACATTTTAGGTTTCCTGACTGTGCAAATGTTGCCCCACATTGGTCACATTCAAATGGTTTTTCTCCAGTGTGGACTCTCATATGACTCTTAAGGGCACTGGACTTTGTAAATGTCGCCCCACATTGGTCGCATTCAAATAGTTTCTTTCCAGTGTGGAGTCTTGTATGTGTTAATAAGCTGCTTGAGTGTGAAAACGTCTTGTCACAAATGTCACAGCTGAACGGCTTTTCTCCAGTGTGGACTCTGATGTGGCCTTTGAGATTTGCTGCTGAAGAAAACCTTTTCTCACACTGGTCACATTCAAATGGCCTTTCTCCTGTGTGAGTTCTGTAGTGTTCTTTGAGTTTTGAAGCAAAGGGCCATGTCTTTCCACACTGGTCACAGGTGAACCCCATTCTATTGATGGACTTTGTAGATCTGCAAAAACACAGAAAAGGGACACGTTAAATAAACAACTTTAAAATTGTCTGTGTTGAGAGGATTTTATTATATAAATAAGATAAGATAAGATAAGATAAGAGATCCTTTATTTGTCCCACAATGGGGAAATTCCACTGTTGCAACACACAGTTTAGGACAGGAATGAAAGAAATAGGCGCATGCAATAAAAATAGGATAAATAAACATGGTCATAAAAAATACAATATAAAGTATAAAGTGCACACTCTTATTTACAGTAAAAATGGTAGCTAAAGTGGCTTAAGTGTATGTTATATACAGTAAGTGACTATAGTGAGGTAAAAGTGTATTAATAGTATGTTAAATTATATTGCACATGATTGTAGCGGGTGAATGGCACATGTTCAGGGCTAACAGTGTTCATTGTAAAGTCTGACAGCAGCAGGAAGGAAAGACCTGCGAAACCTCTCCTTCACACAGCGAGGGTGAATCAGTCTGTCACTGAATAATAAGACTCCATTAAACAAGCCTCAATCAGTTATGATATGAAAAGGAGTTTATTATTGCAACACACAGTTTAGGACAGGAATGAAAGAAATAGGCGCATGCAATAAAAATATGGTAATAAAAATACAATATAAAGTTATTTACAGCAAAATGGCAACTAAAGTGGCTCTGGTGGTGGATCTGAGGAGGACCAAAGCTGCTGTGACCCCCATCTCCATCCAGGGGGTCAGTGTGGACATTGTGGAGGAGTACAAGTACTTGGGGGTGTATTTGGACAATAAACTGGACTGGGGCAAGAACGTAGACACTGGTCTACAAGAAGGGCCAGAGCCGTCTCTACTTTCTGAGGCGGCTGAGGTCCTTTGACATCTGCAGGACAATGCTCAGGATGTTCTACGAGTCTATGGTGGATGTGCCATCACGTATGCTGTGGCCTGCTGGGGCAGCAGTCTGAGGGACACTAATAGACTCAACAAGATCATCAAGAAGGCCGGACATGTTGTGGGGGAGGAGCTGGACTCTCTGACTGTTGTGTCGGAGAGGAGGATGTTGTCCAAAATCAGGACTATTCTGGACTTTCCCTCCCACCCGCTCCACAAAGTGCTGGTCAAGAGCTCATTTAGCAACAGACTGTTACTGCCACGATGCTCCACCGAGAGACACAGGAAATCATTCCTGCTGTCGCCATCAAACTACTGAACTCTGTGCTGTAAATCCGCTTGTGAAGTCATTGTGCAATATTAAGTCCACTGTGCAATATTAAGTCCACTTATATACACAAACTGTACATGATCATGTGAATATGTAAATAGACAAGGATAGTAGAGTTAATCTTATTGTAAAATTGTTCATATCGGGGGTTTAGTTGAGTATTGTTCATATCGGGGGTTTAGTTGATTTATAAAGACACTTATAAGTTAAGTTAAATGGGGTAGACATTATATAGAGCTATTGTATTTTATTTTTATTTTCTATATATCTGATATTGTTTTAATACTTACTGTCTCTACTGGTCGGTTGCACATGTAACGAAAAGAATTTCCCCTTGGGGATAAATAAAAGTAATTCTGATTCTGATTCTGATTAAGTGTCTTGTTATATACAGTAAGTGACTATGGTGAGGTAAAGTGTATTAATAGTATGTTCAATTATATTGCACATGATTATAACAGGTGACTGACACATGTTACAGTATTGCACATGATTATAACAGGTGACTGACACATGTTACAGTATTGCACATGATTATAGCGGGTGACTGACAGGGCTGTTCAGGGCTAACAGTGTTCATTGTGAAGTCTGACAGCAGCAGGAAGGAAAGACCTGCCAAACCTCTCCTTCACACAGCGAGGGTGAATCAGTCGGTCACTGAAGCTTCTCTCCAGGGCAGACAGAGCGTCCTGCAGGGGGTGGGACTCATGGTCCAGCATAGACGTGAGTTTAGCCAGGACCCTTCTGTCCCCCACCTCGCTCACTGAGTCCAGAGACGTCCAGGACGGAGCTGGACTTCTTGATGACCTTGTCCAGCTTCTTCCTCTCCCTCTCTGTGATGCTTCTGCTCCAGCAGACCACACCGTACAGGACGGCTGATGCCACCACAGAGTCGTAGAAGGTCCTCAGGAGCGGCCCTGTCACTCCAAAAGACCTGAGTCTCCTCAGGAGGTAGAGCCGACTCTGACTCTTCCTGTACAGTGCGTCTGTGTTATGAGTCCAGTCCAGTTTGTGGTTCAGATGAACACCCCGGTACTTGTATGAGTCCACTCTCTCAATGTCCCTTCCGTGGATGTTCACTGGTGAGGGGGCAGTGGAGTGGCGTCTGCGGAAGTCCACCAGCATCTCCTTGGTCTTTGAGGAGGTGGTTGATGAGGAGGTGGTTCTGCTGACACCAGTCCACAAAGTCCTGCGTTAGTCATCTGTACTCTGCATCATCGTCGTCCGTGATGAGTCCGATGATGGCAGAGTCGTCAGAGAACTTCTGCAGAACACAGCTGTCCGTGTTGTGTCTCAAGTCTGAGGTGTAGAGGGTGAAGAGGAAGGGTGCGAGGACAGTGCCCTGCGGCGCCCCCACACTGCAGGTCAGAGTGTCAGACACACAATCCTGGGCTCTCACAAACTGGGGTCGGTTTGTGAGGTAGTCCAGGATCCACTCTGCCAGGTCACAGTCCACACCAGCCGTCTCCGGGGGAGACGCACCGCGCTCCGCAGCTCCAGCAGCGTCTCCCTGGAATAAACATGTGGGGGGAGGGGGGCCAACACACATAGTGGTAAAAACCCACAATAAAACAACGAAATAAAGTTGAATCAACGCGGAGTCAACGCGTGTGTGTTAACCCTCGCGTCACAGAAAAAGTGTGCAAAAGTTAAAGTATTTACAATAGAAAGAAAGCGAAAAAAGTTGGAAAAAGACGGAGCGTGTTGCAACCAGCAGCCGGCTCTCACCAGCGCCGGAATGATCTTTGTTAAAGTGTTTTTTCTTCATAAATATATTGTGCAAATTGAAATCCAACTTTTAGCACAGCTGTCCAAACTCTACTGGAAGCTCCAGAACGACCCGTTATCATCCTGAAGGAAACGGGCAAAGTCCAGAGATTTGGTGGTAAAAATAGAATGTTGAAACACACTTTTTCTCCTGTTGTTTAGCCTCTGAGCAGAGGCCTTTATTTACCCCTTAAAGACCAGAGCTGCACAATTAAACCAAATCCACACAAAACTGCTATTTTATTGGGGCTGTGTCAGGAAAAATGTCACACACACAGACACCTAGACAGTCTGAGAGAACAACCTTCTACTGACTGAGAATTAAGCAGATAGTCAGACACCTGGCCTTACGTGCACAAGGAGAGTAAGTGGCACTTTCATCAGCTCGTCCCAACAGCAGGAGTGACCCTGGGTTTAACTCTCTGCAGTGGCGCTTCTGTCGGCTCGTCCCATCAGCAGAAGTGACACTCTGTTCAACTTTCTGCAGCCTCTTCCAACTTGCCTCTCACTTCCCCTGCCTTTTATTAGTTCAGTCAGATAAGCACATGACGTTTACATTCACGCTGCCCCCTCGACCTCGCAGGGTGGGAGGCAACGGGTCTGTCTGGCTCTCAACAGTTTAGATGAGAGACTGGTACAGAGCAACACCATATATCAGGTTAAAACAACATCGCTGCATTAAACGTCTGGTTTTCTTCAGCTAACATTCCACACGTAAGCACATGTTTTACTACCAGAAATGTATCATTTTGACAAGCCTTTAAGGATTTTTCCACAGGCTGTAATTTTTGAAGTGCAATAATTTCCTCCACAAACAACAAAATGTCTTGCTTTGATTTGAATATTGATTTTTTGTTTTGTTTTCTATTTTTCTGTATTTTATTGGAAAGCACTTTTCAGTGTTGTAAAGGGCTTTATAAATAAACGTTGATTGATTGATGAAAACTGCTCACACTGTAGTTTGGATTTGTACAAACATGCTCTGAAACAAGCCACAAAAGCGCGACCAAAAGCAACACAAAAGCAACTAAAAAAATGACAAAGACAAAGACTAAAATAGACAAAATGTGAACTTGAACAGAATCTTACTAATTATATATATATATATATATATATATATATAGCAGGTCACAAATGACTGTAAATGCTGTTGTTAGTTCTTATGGATCATAACAGTCCGTTTGAATCACTGACCGTGGGATTTTCTTGACTTTGGGACGGTTTAGTCCATCGACATTTGTGCACAAACTAAACCGAGCCAAACGATCAGCTCCAGGCGCTAAAGTCCACAGCCTGAATCCTCTCCATGTTTGTGTGAATGGTCTGCTCTCATTTAACAAGTGTGAGACCTTCAGAGAGAACAATAATAATGTGACCATGTGACACAATAAAAGACTTGAGGACAGTGGGACATGGACCTGAGCCACGACCAGGGAGTCGCCTTTAGCCTCGAGGCGGCTCCTGGTGTTTATTCTATTGTTGTGTGTTATTTGGACTCGTTTGTGGCGGTGATTCTGGGGAATTTGAAGAGGAGACTGAACTTTACCATTACTTTCCTCTAGTTTGGCCTTCATTAAAAATGGCGTTGTTAAAGACTGGATTATTTACGGTTAAATAAACCCATTTAGCTCTGATGAGCCGTGTTAAAAACACAGATAAATGTCCACTAGAGTCACAGAAACAACAGAATAAACCGACTGTATCGTCACATCAGAGGATTTACTGTTAAACCAGAGGAGATTATAAGATGCTAAACATTAAACTTAGCGTTCATTCCAAAGTCTTCAGACTCTACAGTGAGATAAATGTGTTTACCAGCAGTGACCGCAGTTTATCGTGTTGTTCACGGCTCTTTTGTTCCTTTTCCACGTTGTTTGCGCCGCAAACGTAAAGTGTTTGTCCCGAGCTCTAAAGACTGCGCACATTAACTCTGAACAAAAGACACAGCAATAAAACCCTCTGTAGAACTCACTCTGTCACAGACGGGACTCACAGGAAACGCTCCGGACCGGAACTACTTTCTTCTTCTTCTGTTTATTGGCGGATCACAACCATCGGTTCAGCTTCACAGCGCCCCCTGCTGTACCTGGTCTGTATCTCTGATGACAGACTAATGATTGTTACGAATCAGAATCGGTTTATTGCCGTTGTCAGTGATCAACATTCACAAACATAGGAACTTGCTTCGGCGTGAGGTGCAACATAAAACAATGAATAAAATATATAAAATATATAAAATAGGCATGCATAAGATTAAGAATAAGATAAAATAAAATAAAATAAAGTAGACTAAGAAGAAAATCGATAGAATTTAGGACGTTACTGACTGATGAACTGTTAAAAACAATATTTTAATCACATACATTTGTGACAATATTATGGTCAACATTTTGAGGAGGGACACAGTAAGTGGGAAAGACACAGTGGGAGGGACACAGTGAGTGGGAGGGACACAGTGAGGGGGAGGGACACATGATGGTTTATACTGATGGATCTGTGGGCCTTGCTGTGGGCATCACTGTTCCATCTAGAAGAGCGTCAGGGGCGACAGCAGCGGGACAAGAAGCAGAGCAGGTCATTCACACCAGGCTAAGACTGGGCCCCAAACATGTCCTCATCCAGTGTGTCCTCTACGTAGTTTGCCTACCAGCACCACCTCGGAGTGGACTTACTCCACAGAGTCTACGCCCACCTGGACAAACCGGCTACCACTGTGAGAATCATGTTCTTTGACTTCTCCAGTGCGTTCGACACCATCAGGCCGGCTCTGCTGGCTGAGAAGCTGGCAGCGATGCAAGTAGATGCTCCTCTTGTGTCCTGGATTGTGGATTACCTCACTGGCAGACCACAGTATGTGCGGCTGCAGAGCTGTGTGTCTGACAGTGTCATCAGCAACACCGGGGCGCCGCAAGGGACCGTCCTCTCTCCTTTCCTCTTCACCCTCTACACCACAGACTTCAACCACTGCACTGAGTCCTGCCACCTTCAGAGGTTCTCTGACGACTCTGCAGTGGTTGGATGCATCAGCGGTGGTGATGAGAGGGAGTACAGGACTGTGGTGGACAACTTTGTCACCTGGAGCGAGAACAACCACCTTCAGCTCAACGTGGTGAAGACCAAAGAACTGGTGGTGGATCTGAGGAGGACCAAAGCTGCTGTGACCCCCATCTCCATCCAGGGGGTCAGTGTGGACATTGTGGAGGAGTACAAGTACTTGGGGGTGTATTTGGACAATAAACTGGACTGGGGCAAGAACGTAGACACTGTCTACAAGAAGGGCCAGAGCCGTCTCTACTTTCTGAGGCGGCTGAGGTCCTTTGACATCTGCAGGACAATGCTCAGGATGTTCTACGAGTCTATGGTGGATGTGCCATCACGTATGCTGTGGCCTGCTGGGGCAGCAGTCTGCGCGTGAGGGACACTAATAGACTCAACAAGATCATCAAGAAGGCCGGACATGTTGTGGGGGAGGAGCTGGACTCTCTGACTGTTGTGTTGGAGGAGGATGTTGTCCAAAATCAGGACTATTCTGGACTTTCCCTCCCACCCGCTCCACAAAGTGCTGGTCAAGAGCTCATTTAGCAACAGACTGTTACTGCCACGATGCTCCACCGAGAGACACAGGAAATCATTCAAACACTGAACTCTGTGCTGTAAATCCTCTTGTAAAGTCATTGTGCAATATTAAGCCCACTGTGCAATATTAAGCCCACTGTGCAATATTAGTCCACTTATAAACTGTACATGATCATGTGAATATGTAAATAGACAAGGGTAGTATAGTTAAGCTTATTGTAAATTGTCCATATCGGGGGTTTAGTTGATTAATAAAGATACTTATAAGTTAAGTTAAATGGGGTTGACCATTAGAGATCTACTGTATTTTATTTTTATTTTATATATATCTTACTTTGTTTATAATACTTACTGCCTCTACTGGTCGATTGCACATGTAACGAAAAGAATTTCCCCTTGGGGATTGTTACGGGAGAATTAATGTTGTGGATTTCTAAAACAAGTTAAACAATAAGAATGCAGAGAGAATGAGTCTGATCAATGAGTTGATTTATTCATTGGTACCAAAGTGAATATGGTCTGTCCCTAACAGAGTAATCTCTCCCTGTACGACGCATACAACATATTCAGAGTATAAGCGCTTTATACTCAGAGATAACACATCATGAAGACACAACCTACAATTATCACATAATAGTCAAAACATAAACACATTACACCAAGACAAGGAGGAAGGTTAAATTGTGATATAGATGACATTTATCTAAATAAATGACCTAGGTCAAATGGGCTCCGGCCAGGCGGAAGGAACACAAAATACGACTATGTTAAAGTTTAAGTTAACCTTAGCAATGTAGAATGAGTGAAACCCCAATGTCTGCCATTACAGGATAAATAAAAGTAATTCTGATTCTGATAAAGGCTCCATTCGCTCTCCTGGTGCTTAGCTCATCCAGTTTAGTTTTTAGATTGATAAAGGCAGCTTTGTTTGAGTCCATCCTGGGGGTCCTCTTGCAGTAGTCATCCAAATCTTGTATCAATTTAAGCTCTTGTTCTTTCACGATTCTGGCTTTTTGCTTTCCAAATTGTATTGAAATCTGCCTAACCTTAAATTTAAAGAACTCCCAGCGGTTGCAGTAGTTACCAATTGATAAATCATATTTAATATTTAACATTAGCTCTTTTATTGTTCTGCAGTATTCTTGGCATTTCAGAAGGTCAGGATTGAATTTCCAGTAAACAACACTATTTCCTCTAATTTCTGGTTCTAGTTTAAGAGACAACAAACAATGATCTGTGAAGGGAGCACTGGAAATGGTCGCCTCTTAAACATAATTAGTAAGTTCAGGCGCTGTTAGCCACAAGTCAATTTTAGATCGAATACTCCCATTGGGTTTGATCCAAGAATATTGTCTGATATTGGGATGTTTACTCCTCCAAACATCGGGATATTATTGTAATGAGTATCTGTGAATTTAGTTGGATATCTGTCTAGATATTCATCAGGTGCTAAATTGAAATCTCCTCCAAACAATATCAAATCTGTGTGGTATGATTTTTTATATTGAGAAACGACTTCTGTGATTACTTGTAACGTGGTCTTATTTTGAGTGGCGTTGCTGTAACCATAAATGTTTGTCAAGATGAAATGGGTGTTGTCCATTTTAATAACCGCCGTCAGCCAGTGCCCGTTCTCATCTGCCGTATGTGAAGCTACATCACCAGGGCACTTTAAGACAGACGGCGGCTCCAGCAGATCTGTTGCTCCCATGGCTGAAGAGAATTTTCTCCCCACTGCGTTGTCCAGTAGGTGGCCTCAGAGGCACTTGAATGAGTTTCTGGAAGAAGAACACAGTGGCTTTTAAATCCTTTACGGTGCAAAAAAAAGCTTTCCTTTTTACATTGTCTTTCAACCCCCTTGTATTAAGTGAAATAAAATTCAAGTTGGCTTTCGGAACATTCATCAGCTGGTTAACCTCGCAGCAATTAAAAAAAGAAAAGAAAAAGGATATGTTAGAACTAAGAGTTATGAAACGTAAAGGTGTCTAAAGCAACTAACAAACAGGCGTATTCCCTCCTGAGAACATTATCCCACGTAACAGGTGTAAAAAGTATACTTAGTTTTTGATGCGTTGACCATTAATGTAACCACGGGATCCATGGAAATAAGCCTTCTCCCTCCGGCCTGACGAGCTTGACTGATGCGGGGCCACAGTGCTGCTCTCGCTGACCTTCCTCCTAGTGAGGTCCTCAGCAAATCGAATGTTGTCCTTGCAAACAGCAGAATCTTTGGTCATCTTCCAAATCGATCTCTGTGCTGGCGTCTTGTAAACTGAATGATTATGATTCGCACTCTGTTGTCTGATTTTGGACCAATCCGATGAACAGTGTCCACAATCTCCTCCATGTTTATTTCCCACTGCGGAGCGATTTTCTTAAGGAGTTTGATGACTTCGACCCTGGTGTCTTCATTTATCGTCTCTTTCATGCCTTTAATCCTAAGATTCCATCTTCTTTTATATCTGTCGTGCTCTTTGCACTTGCTCCAGCTCCTTCTCAACAACAGAAACTCTGCTTTTGCAATCTTTGATCTGAGCCGCATTAAACTCGACCGCTCTGGAGAGGCTTGCCAACATTGCACAGTTCTGTGTTGGCTTTGTGTCAATGTTTTCCATTTTCCTTTCTTGTGTGTCAAATCTCTTGTTTAATAAGTTGACAGCAGCAAGAACAGCAGAGCCTGCACCTTCTCCGTCATTTGACTTTGACATTTTGCGAACATGTTCACCTTTGGACGGAGCGCAGGGACCAGACTCAATCTGGTTTAAGACAAGGTCCATCTAGATCTAAACCAGAACTGAACCCGGTCAAAAACAGGACTCAAACAGGACAAACCAGGACTAATACAGGACCAAAACTCCGTCAAAAACAGGGCTAAACCAGGACTAAAACAGGACTAAACCAGGTCTAAACCAGGACTAAAGAGTCAGGACTAAACATGGACCGGCCTTCTGCTGGTGCCAGAGTCAGGACTAAACATGGGGAATCAGTTTTTCAGCTAAAAAACGTTTTGTTTAGACGTACAAACGACTGAAAGATCTGCACTCTTCTCTTTTAAAGCGCTTTATTTTAAAATGATTCTGTGTCTTTTTGTGTTTTGTGAGTTTAATGATACTTTTGCTGTTGTGTAAAGCACTTTGAATTGTCCTGTGTATGAACTGTGCTCTACAAATAAACTTGCCTCTCCTGTTTGCGCTCATGTTCAGTGTTCTCCCTGTGTCTCCGTGGGTCTCCTCTGGGTGCTCCCACAAACCACTTCTACAGCTACTACCCACAATGCACCAGGTGGAGCAGCGTTGGATTTGCACCGGTGGAGACTCTGCTACTACAAATTATACTTCTACTACAAATACTACAAATACTGCTATTGCTGCCTCGGTTTTACAGACGGCCCTCCTCCAGAAGCACCAGGTGAACTGTGTGAACACGAGCCTGAGCTCGTGCGGGAGGTCGAGCGTTATCGACTAGATATAGTCGGCCTCACCTCCAGCACAGCCTGGGCTCTAGAACCCGTCTCCTCGAGAGGGGCTGGACGCTCCATTTCTCTGGCGTTGCCCGCGGGGAGAGGCGGGGGGCTGGTGTGGGCTCATAGCCCCCCAGCTCAGTTCCACATGTCGGAGTTCATCTCGGTGAACGAGAGGGTCGCGTCCCTCCGCCTTCGGGTGGGGGACAGGTCTCTCACTGTTGTGTCAGCCTACGGGCCAAACAACAGTGCAGAGTACCTGGCCTTCTTGGAGTCCCTGGGAGGGGAACTGGGGACTTCAACGCCCACGTGGGCAACAACAGTGACACCCGAGCGGTGTTCAATTGTTGGACTTCTGTGCACGGCCTGTCCATAACTAACACCATGTTCAAGCACAAGGTCCATCAGTGCACGTGGCACCAGGACATAGGCCGGAGGTCGATCATCGTTGTTGTGTCATCTGACCTTCGGCCGTGTGTCTTAGACACTCGGGTAAAGAGAGGGGCAGAGCTGTCAACCGATCACCACCTGGTGGTGAGTTGGATCCACTGGCGGGGGAGGAAGCCGGACAGACTCGGCAGGCCCAAGCGTATCGTGAGCGTCTGCTGGGAACGTCTGGCAGAGCCCTCTGTCAGCAGGGTCTTCAACTCACACCTCTGGGAGGACTTCTCCCAGATCCCGGGGGAGGCTGGGAACATGGAGTCCAAGTGGACCATGTTCTCCACCTCCATTGTCGACGCGGCGGCTCGTAGCTGTGGTTGCAAGGTCTCTGGTGCCTGTCGCGGCGGCATTCCGCGAACCCGATGGTGGACACCGGAAGTAAGGAATGCTGTCAGGCTGAAGAAGAAGTCCTATCAGGCCTTGTTGGCTTGTGGGACTCCTGAAGCAGCTGACAGGTACCAGCAGGCCAAGCGTATTGCGACCCATGCGGTCGCAGAGGCAAAAACTCGGGATTGGGAGAGTTCAGGGAGGCCTCAAAGAAATTCTGGCAAACCGTCCGGAGGGGGAAGCAGTGCTTCACCAACACAGTTTACGGTGCGGGTGGAGAGCTGTTGACCTCGACTGGGGGTGTGGTCGGACGGTGGAAGGAATACTTTGAGGATCTCCTCAATCCCACTGTCGCGTCTTCCGAGGAGGAAGCAGAGACTTGGGACTCGGCGGGCCTTTGTCACCGGTTCTGTTCATAATTTTTATGGACAGAACTTCTAGACACAGTCAGGGCGTGGAGGGCGTCCGGTTTGGGAACCACAGGATCATCTCTGCTGTTTGCAGATGATGTCGTCCTGGTGGCGTCATCAAACCAGGACCTGCAGCTCTGGGACGAGTGTGAAGCAGCTGGGATGAGGATCAGCTTCTACAAATCCGAGGCCATGGTTCTCGACCGGAAAAGGTGTCTTGCCCTCTTCGGGTGGAGAGTCCTTGCCTCAAGTGGAGGAGTTCAAGTATCTCGGGGTCTTGTTCAGAGTGAGGGAAGGATGGAGCGTGAGATTGACAGATCGGTGCAGCGTCTGCAGTGATGCGGGCGCTGTATCGGACCGTTGTGGTGAAGAGAGAGCTGAGTCGAAAGACAAAGCTCTCGATTTACCTCAATCTACGTTCCTCTGTCACCTGGTCATGAGCTCTGGGTAATGACCCAAAGGACAGGATCGCGGATACAAGCGTCGAAATGACTCTCCTCCTCCGGGAGGCTGGGCGCTCCCTCAGAGACAGAGAGGAGTTCAGTCACACAGGAGGAGCTCAGAGTAGAGCCGCTGCTCCTCCATGTCGAGAGGAGCAGCTGAGGTTCAGGCATCTTTTCTGGAGCCTCCTGAACGCCTCCCTCAAGAGGGTTTCTGGGCATGGAAGGGGAAGACCCAGGACATGCTGGAGGGACTATGTCTCTCTGTGTCCTGGCAATGCCTCAGAAGAAGACGAAGACCTTTACTTTTACTTAACATTTATTCTCTCCTGAGGACTCTCACAGACCTGGTGAACAGAAAATATAGTCCACGAGACTCCATTTTATTATTAGTACATTTTCTCTGTTCTTTTTTTCTGTCTTTGCTTTACCAGGTTTTGTGGATTCAGTGCTTCTTTAATCCACTCTTTTAGTTCTGCAAATGTTTACACCGACAGCATCAAGTTGTCATTTCACATTTGGACTATGTTCATGTTTTTTCTAAATTCTTGTTAAACTATTGCAGACGACTCTGTGACTTACTCCACGGTGAATGAACCGAACACAGCCACGTCTGAGCACAGCGCCATCTACAGCCGAGTCAAGAGAACTGCACAGGACTGAAGACACAATCAACGCTCCTGCTTTTAGGTCCAGATCAGAGAAAACATCTGAAACATTCTGAAAACAGAGACTTAAAACCACTATTTTATCATAAAGTAACAAAATGAGTCACTCATTACTCAGAATTCAGGCAGAAATGAAATAAAACACAACTTCAAATAGTTTTCAAAAAGCTGAATTAGAACATGCAGCTTTACCGAGAATAAGAAGAACATTTATAGTCTGTTGTTCACACTTATGACCTCAGTGTCAGCAAAAGGAAGTGTCTGCGGCCGGACTAATAAAACTCAAGCACAAAGTGAAGAAGAGACACAACTTTCAGAAAACTCAGATGAACTGAACTAAACATGAGTTCACTTTACACTTATTTCTTGTTTTTTGTCTTTCTGCGTCAGGTTGAAGGTAAGACTTTGCTTTTGATCCAATAGAACTTATTTTTTTTGATAGAGATTTATTTGAGAGGTGAAAAAAGAAGATTCCTGCACATTCTTAAAACATGTTTGTCTTGAGGAAATAAAATGTTTTTCTGATAATTATTCAGTGTTATTTGGACATGATTAATCGATAATTGCAACTGCAACAGTTAGAATCTACTGTAACTGTAACCACGAGGATTTCAGAAGTAAAAAATAAGTCGATTCAATCTATTCTGTAAAAAAGTCTATTTAAATGAATAGTGTTTTATGTCATATTATATTAACTTGACTTTATCATTCAGAAAGTTTCTGTGGTGAATATTTATTATAGTTTTACATTCGTGAAGTAGCAGTTTGTGAACAAATTTTGAAAAATAAAAGTTTAAAATGACAGGAAGTAGAGCTGAGTTCTACCACAGAACTGACTCTGTGCATATCGTTCGACAGCTGCTCCTCCCACGACAAGACATTTCTGGTCCAGCCCTCGGCTGCTTTTAAAATCCCAAACGATTCATGGTTGTCTACAATAACACAATAAAAGAATAATCAGCAAATAACATCAAACCAAAGCCAGAATAATGATTAACTAATATGCACGCTCTCAAATAAGATAAGGATGAACATAAACAGCTGACATTATGGTGGACGCATGATTGGCTCGAGTGTTGTGTTGTGTAGAAGAACAGACACATGAGCAGCTTCAGGCTTAAAGGGGAAATCACAGAGAAGCTGCAATCCCCAATTTACCCACCAGAGGCCGCCATTTCCACCTTTGAATGTGACACTAAATAAGATATCCTTCTGTGCATTTTATGTCAAACAAATGATCCAAGAATTTTACACCATTTCATATATTTACTGGAAAAATATGCAATGTTTAGAACATAATAACATTTATTTTCTTCTTTTTCAATTTGATATCTCTCAATATAACTAAAAATTAGTTTTAGGGACTTTGAATAAAGTAAAAAAGTCCAGGTGGAATCTGAATAAAAGTTCTATTAAATTTTCTGAATTGATGTTTTTGTGCTTTTGGAGTAAAAACTGACTCTAATTCTTCCCAGAATGTTTGATTTGACTGTAACTAAGAGGGTTAAAGCCTTCTTTTCATATTTAACATGTCCAGCAGCTGATCGTTTCGTTTTATCAAATCTGCATAAAAAGGAATAAATTAACAAAAAGTCCAGCGTCCTGCCGGTGGGAAAAGTACAGGGATGTTTTATTTTTTCCTGTTCACCCTCATTGTCTTACCTTAATCTGACTCTTTATTGGTCAAATCTAATTATAAAGTGCAATTTAAAATGTGCAGCGTGTGGTCAACTAAAGGGTTAAAGTGAACAATATGAAGTACGTCTGAAAACAAGACTTTTCTGTTGCAGGAGTCTGTTCATATCACTGTTACCACAGACTTGGAGAAGACGTCACTCTGTCGCGTGACGCACTAAAACATCAAGGTCCAAACTGCTCCACAGTGAACTGGAGTCACTTAAATATACATTCAGATCATGCATATGTGGTTAATAAAGGCCAGATCGAGAACAGTCCCAGGACGTCCAGACTGACTCTGGAACCAAACTGTTCTCTCTCAGTTCAGAACGTCACTGAAGGAGATTATGGGGCATACATCTGTGGACTGAGGAGCAATGAATACTTTAGATACATGTTGATCTACCTGAGCGTCCTCTCAGGTAAGTCGTGTCTCTTGTGTCTCTTTAATCTTTTTGCACCTTTCTGTCCCTAAACTCTAGACAGTATATTATAGTTGAATTGTTAGATTTAAGTATTATAGTTCATAGTTTTTGTTAGATTTGTTTTTTATACTCTGCTTTACAACATCCACATTTCCCCACTGTGGGACAGTTAAAGGTCTCGTCTGAACAGCATCTTTAAAGGTCAGACATCATGTTTAACTATTCAGGCTTTTAGTTTTATGAACTTGAAGTGCACAGGTGGGTCAGACTAGGAATACTCAAATGAGATTCAGATGAAACAAAAATGGGTGCAGAGTGGTTAGAGCTCTTGCCTCCCAGCGAGGAGATGGTGGGTTCAAATCCAGACCAACATCACAGGATCTCTCTGGGTGGAGTCTGCATGTCCTCTCCGTGTGACCGTGGGTTCTCTCCAGGTTGGGCTCCTCCCACCGTCCAAACACATGCATGTGTAGGTTAATTGACAACTCTAAGTTGCCCGTAGTGACTGAATGTGAGAGTGAATGGTTGTCTGTCCATGTCTCTGCGATGACTTGTCCAGTGTCCAGGGTGTAAGTCACTGGCTCCAGTCACACAAGCCGGAGAAAATGAATGAATGAATGAAACAAAACACAACTAATGGAGTTTTATTTTACGTGAAAACTAGGGCTGCAACAAGTTAATTGATTAATCACAACTAATTGATTATAGAAAAGGTTGTCAACAAATTAAATAATCAAGTAATCTTTATCTGGTCTATTAACCTTATTCCTGAAGTTGTCGTGGGCGCCGCCATCTTGTTTCCGTTGTAGTTCACACGGAGCAGACGAGCTCAACAGAAAAGATGTTCTACATGGACTAAAAAGCTGTTTTCAGGAAATCAGTGCGTTGCTAATTTGTTGTTGCTCGTGTTCATTAAACATTTTACACAAATCAATCTACTTTATGTGGCATTTTAGCGGCGTGACTTTCCCCCGTTCGCCATTAGCTTTAACAGAGTTTTCGTCAAACAGAAGCGCGTATCTGTGGCAAAAAGAGGCAAAAGTGGGAATGTGCTGAAAGAAGAAGGTTTATGACTCATACAGAGCAAGAATGACACAAAAACACACAGGAAAATGTCAATTGTGTTTTTGATTAAAATACTTGTTCATCTCTAAATATTTTCCACCAGGATGTCGTCAGATGTCTTCACTTCAGCTTTGTCTGGATAAAATTTAGAACAATTCTCATATTCAAGGGTCTTTCACGCTCTAAACAACTAATCAATTAATTGAAGAAAAAAATCATTAATCAATTCTCAAAATAATGGTTAGTTGCAGCCCTAGTGAAAACAAAACTAAAAGGCCATTTTATTTTTGTTTCAGTGCATCCAACTCAATTTGGCTCCGATCAAACCCCTCCTGAACACACCACCTTACAGTGCACTCTGTGGAGTTTGTCCTCTTGTCGTCAGGACAGTCTTCGCTGGTTGGACATAAATGGGACGGTCCTGTCTGGAGATGGTGTCACTCAGAAGAACTGTGAGTCCAATCTGACAGTGGAGCTCCAGAGTCCACAGCACAGGACCTTCACCTGTCAGTACCTGGAGAACGGGAGAGTCCAGGTGTCTGCAGAGTACAGCCTGAAGGGGAACTCAGGTCAGAGCAAACATTATTCTCTTTATTTCATCTAAAACCACTCTCATGATAAAGTATTTGATCTGGAAGAAGGTTTTATCAGTGGAGTCCCTCAGGGCTCTGTTTTAGGCCCACTATTATTTACAAATAAATACAGAGAAGTTTTGTAAAACTAAGCACAGATGTATTCACAAGACCTTTTAGATTCCAGCACTCCAGAATGCTCCAAACTAGAAGCTGTTGTAGAACCTTTTTTTCTCTCTAAATCTTTACAGGTGCTGAGTGCACTGAAGACTCATTCATCTTTATGTCTTTCCCACAGATTCCTCTGAGTCAAAGCCTGTGTTCGTCTACATCGTCTCTGCAGCAGTGGTCCTTGTGCTTTTGGCTGCAGCTGCCGTAGTGTTTTTCAAAATAAAATCCAAAAAGAAAACGGAAGAAACTATTGAAGACACAGAAGGTACTGTTGTATCATCATTTCTTCTAGATAACACTCACATGTTTGACACAATGAAGAAGATGAACTGGAGGAAATCAATGCAATAGAGTCTTTAGTGTCCAAAAAATAACTTCATCCTTGATGGAAACATAAACTCTGGGTGGATCACAGACCACTCCAACAGCTCTTCTACGCAGTGTCTCAGATCATGGCTCCAAACCCACAGAGATTCTTGCACCAAGAAAAAACCTCCAGAAGCCCCAACAAAGAGAATGTAGCCCAATGTATAGCCTTTCATCTATGAATATTGAAGACCATTACCCCCCATGGCTTGGCTCTTCTATAGTTTCCTAGTTTTAGGGCACTACTCGTCCCAGGCTAATTATTATTCTGGGTTTTTCTCAGTCAAACACATGAATAACTTCCAACATATAACTCCTCCCACTTATGCCCTTTTTTACAATGGTCCAGTACGACGCTGTCCAGTTTTATTATCAGTAAAGATGATTTAGTCATTTTAAATATTCTTCATCAGTACGAAACAGTAATAAAATCCAAACAGTGTGACTTATGCAATGATCGACCAAGAAACCCAAAGCTAAAAACAGGTAAAAAGGACATTTCCCGAAAAATGCTTAAATTAACACATCTCTAAATTTCCTGTGTACTTGCCCCATTCTTTTAGGGACATTAGAATTTATTTTATAGCCTGCTTATTTCATAGATTACTAATTATTATTATTATTGTTTTATTTTACTTGCCTGGATGCTGCTTTTTCTGTGTAATTGACTTCTCTGCAACATTTACTCCCTGAAAATTTCAAAGGATTTTTAAACTTTTCCACACAAACGTCTGCTTGATTGGTGTAAAACAATAATTTATATTTACAACAGGTATAACTAAACCAAATAAAGGCAAAGTTAGAACATCCTGAAAACCTGTCATGCGCACTTTAATAGAGGTTATGGAGATGACGTCACAACATTCTGAATGTTAGCAGTGATCAGGAGAGTCAGTGACATTTTCTCCTGTAAAAACTACAGTCTGATAACAAATATAAAAGTCTAAAACTGTGATAAATATTCAGTTTGTACCTGACATCTAAGAAAAAGAAAATCAAATAAACAGTTGTAGAAAACCAGATAAACATCAGAACAGCTCACATTTATCACTGACACAGACTTTGGATCAAACACAGTTGAACTCATGACTTTTCTCTCTTTAAATAACATGTTTCTGAGTCCAAGTGTTGAGGAAGTACAGTGTATTTAAACTACAGTTAAAGTGTCCTAAATCTCCAACTGCCATTAGCAAACAAGCTAGCTAAACTCTGCTCTGTCACAGCAACAACGAGAAACTATACTTTCAGTTTACGTTTTTTTTGTCTAAAGTTAATTTAAGTGAAATAATAGCTCCATGAGCAAAGCATATGTCAAGAAAAGCCAAATAAACACTTTTTTCAGTTTAAGCTGCATAATTCTGCCACTTTTTTAGTTGGAATGATAAGGAGCATCAACAAAACTTAAAAAAATGATACCAGCGCACAACAAATGTAAAATAACACTCCTCTAGTCCTCATTTATAGCAATAAAACTAGTCAAATCAAAGAATGTATCAAAAAAGTAAAAGTCCTGTCCTTAAGTAAAGTTTAGAGATATCTGTACTTTACTGTTTTTACTTTTACCAGTAGGTATCTGTACTTTCTACGTTTTACAAAATCATAAAAGTGTTTTTCCTTATATTTTGTTTATGACAACATTTTGCCCGAAGGTTTTAACTTCAAGTCCCGGCTTTGAACAAACAGAAATGTGTAAAAAATGAGCAGGAAAATGTTAAAATAATGTTAAAGTTATTTACAGTTTTGTTTTATTTTTTTCCAATCTCTTGGACGTTGATGTCTATGTTTTGGAACAAATTCCACTCTTGTCACTTGGGGAGTAAATGAATAGTTTTACAAAGTGCGGAAAAATCTGCAAGGTTTATGAAAGGTTTAAGAAAATTTGCCAAAGAGAAACAAAAATGTAGTTTGAAAATGACTCTGGACTTGGTGGGACTTTTTTTTAATGATTTCTTTCTTTCTTCATTTTTAATAAATGTTATTGCTACCTGTGCTCACTTTTCCTAAGAACAGAAAAAAATGAAAAAGATTAAACCAAGTTACCATTAAAAGAGAAGAAAATGTTTTTACTTATTCAGCCTTTTCTGCTGACTCAAAATACACACTGTTTTATTATTATTAATTATTATTATTAACGTCGATGTAAGCCCTCATTCGTCCAGGTGTGGTTCATCGTAGAAAGGGTTTCAGGGGTTGTCATCTGGACGCTGTTTGAAGATCGAGAAGTTCTCTGAGCATATCAATGGGTTGGATGTATACATCAAGTTCACCCGAGAAGATGCTAAGGACAACCGGTTGGCGTTTCTTGATTGCTCCACAATCAGAGAGGAGGAAGGCAGCCTTCAGACAGAAGTACAGTGATCCCTCGCTGTATCGCGCTTCATCTTTCACGGCTTCGCTGCTTCACGGATTTTTTTACAGTGCGGATATTTTTACAGTGCATCTACCGAACTACAGCGCACGCACAAGAACGGGACCCTTTGACGAGTCGTTCATTGCAGTTCTCAAATATAATCGAAGGTGGCATATCCGTTTATAAAAATCTTCTTGCTCAGAAAAAGAAAGAGCGCCAACAACTAAAGAAAGAGTTGTGCGCCTTCAATAGAAACAGACGCTACAGCGGAGCGGAGTCAGGACGAAGAGGCACAGCTGGGACATACGCGTGAAATACGCGAGTGACAATGTTTCCAACCTTGTATTACTATATTAAAATTATTGTTTTAAACAAATTTTGGGCTTTAAAACAGGTTTTGGTTTTTGGTTTCATTCCATAGTTCAGTATTGCATTGTAAAATAATAAAAAATAAAGCTGTGACTACTTCACGGATTTCACTTTTCGCGTGTTATTTTTGGAACGCAACTCCCGCGATAAACGAGGGATCACTGTATACAGAAAACCCACCCACACAGATCAGTACTTATTGTTCGGTTCTAACCACCCACTGCAGCACAAGTTGGGAGTGATCAGGACACTACAACACAGAGCCCATGAAGTACCCACCAGCTCTGAGGGGAGAAAGAAGGAGGAAGAACACGTCCAACGTGCCCTCTCAGCTCGTGGTTATCCCAACTGGGCCTTTAACAAAGTCAGAAGAGCCAAGAAACAGGACAGAAAGGAAAAAAGACCCCAGCAGAAGGGGGGTCACTATCCCTTATGTCTCGGGCTTGTCTGAGAAGTTTCAAAGGATTTTTAGACAACACGACATCCCGGTTTATTTCAAACCTGGCAACACACTTAAACAGAAACTGGTCCACCCGAAAGACAAGAGGCCGACAGAGAAACAGAGCAATGTAGTTTATTCGATAGAGTGCAGTGAGGACAGTTGTAAAGAACGTTACATAGTGAGACCAAACAGCCATTGCACAAAAGGCTGTACCAACACAGAAGATCTACCTCCACGGGACCGCAGAGTGCAGTCCATCTGCACCTAAAAGCTACAAACCACTCGTTTGAGGACAGTGAGGTGAAGATAATGAGCAGAGAGAAGAACTAGTTTGAAAGAGGAGTAAAGAAGGCTATTTTTGTCAAAAGAGAGAATCCGTCTCTAAACTGGAATGGGGGCTTAAGATTTAATTTGACTAAGATTTATGACAGCCTCCTAACACCTTGGTCCAGATCAATAGACCAGTCAAATGCTAATGAGGTCATCAGCAGTAAGGAGGGAGCAACAGCCAGCTATCAATAGAACAATAGACCTTAGCCACAGGTGAAACTGGGCAGGGCCAACTATTAACCTAACAAAGACAAGCCAATTATCGAGTTTCAACAATTTTCCAAACAAAGACAGGCGTTCAGTGACTCCTCCCTGGGGGCAGGACTCCCACTACTTAGAGTAACATATAAGCCTGAGTTCCCAGACCAGCTCTCAGATTGACAATGACTTTTGGATAAAAGTCGAAACGTCTCGATCTTCAAACCGCGTCCGGATGACAACCTCTGAAACCCTTTCTACGATATTATTATTAACCTTTATTTAGCCAGGTAAGAACCCATTGAGAGCGAAACCTCTCAGGGTGACCTGGACAAAGTGAAAACATAACAGCAACACAAATTACAAAAACAAATTTAAATTTTAAGAGAATTTTAGGAAATTAAGACAAAATCTACATTTAAAGGCACAGACAATTTTGAAAAGATTCACACTCTTTGTTTTTCAAAGTTGTGTGAAAACACCTCCCTGAGAACAACAACAATTCACGTAATCTCCACTCCGATTGGAGTGAATTCCAGGCTGTGGGAGCAGCATAAGAAAAAGCCTTCTTTCCCCAGTCAGTCGAAGCTCTTTATCAAAATGACTACATTTGACTCTTGTTTGAAAATCCTTTACTTTTTAATCCAAAAGCACATTTTCAAACCAGTACTTCAATATTTTTACTGAAGTAGATTATTTCATGTTATACTTTACTTTACCCCTCCTTGAACCGCCACCAGATTAAAATGAAACTATTATTTGACATTTTCTGACACAAACTGAAGAAGACATTGATATTACAATCAATGCAGACAACCATATGAACTACGTAACACTATTTTTCATTGTAATTTGCATTGATATATATTTTCTCTCTTTTATTATTGATGTTTATGTAACCATTATTTGTATTATGAAATTATGATTTTGATAATTTGGTAACGAATTGTATTGTTTATTGTTTATCTGAATGATCTAATGGCAATTTTTAAGGAGGACCCCAGGAAGATTAGCGGCCGTTAAATGGGCAGCTAATGGGGATCCTCATAAAACAATAAAACAATTTTCTGGGTCAGTGTGGGATTTAAAGTTTGAATTCAGTCACAACGAGGTAGAAAACATGGAAAATACCTGCTGCATTTGAGAAGAAGAAGAAGAAGCCTTGTGTTTGATCTCAGAGGTCATTCCACAACTGTTACCATAGCAACCGGACTGTAAACAAGGGCCGACATCCACAAACATGACACAATAGTTATGATCTGACAAATAATAAAGCTAATAACACCTTTATTTTGTTGAACGACGGTTTAAACTGTCAGAACGATGCGTCCGTCATCTGTAAACCTGTCTCTGTGTTTTCCATAGAACTAATTAAACCTGGAAGATGAATCCAAAATGGCGCCCTGTTCCTCCCTGTGGCCTGAGCTCATTGGTGCATGACCCCAAAAAAGTTTCGTACTTCCACATTTACTTCCTGATACGGAGGCGGCCATCTTTGCTGACCACAATCCCCCATGATGCTTTGAGGGAGCGACCACGCAGCTGCAAGTTTTTGTGTTAGCGTTAGCTTGTGTGATTGTATTCTTCATTTTAGATCAAATGTGAAAGTGTCTGAAATGAAATAAAATGCGACTCCCAGGTGTCTCTGTCTGACCATGTCACGAGCTTCTGTTTGTATCGTCCGACGCTCGTTCATGCGGCTCACACATGTTTACCGTGACGTCACTTCATATAAAAATTTTGGTGATTTTAGAAACGGTAGAAAATGACATTTCCTTCTATTTTATTTAAATACCGATAATAATTCAGTCCTGTCTGTGATTATAATTTGCAATGATAAAAAAAGGCTGGGCCCAAGAGGCTGCAGTACCTCACACGGCCACTAATCAATCTGGGACACAGACAGAGGGGGCGTGTCTTATCCAGTTCATTTAATACATCCATGGTTTTAGCTTTCAGCAGTACTTCCTGTCCTTTTAAACCTTTATTTCACTGAATTTCTTCACAAACTGCAACTTCACAAACACAAAACTATGATAAACATTGGCCGCAGATTCTGTACCGTCAAACAAAGTCAGGAATTATGGAAAAGAAAACAAAGTGAGAACCTGTCACATGAACTTGAAGGTGACTTGAGTCTGAGATGATTTATGGATTTAAAGAACAATATTATGCATTTTTAAAAATATCATTACACACGTTTTCAACACACACTGCTTGTTAACGCTGGCCGTGTTGATGCAGATAGAGCTGCAACAAGTTAATCCATTAATCACAACTAATCGATTACAGAAATGGTTGTCAGCTAATTAAATAATCGAGTAAACGTTAATTGGTCTAACCACAGACTCCAAAACATTGTATGAGAAGAGGAAAGAAGAGGTTTATGACTCAGACGGAGCAGGAATGACACAAAAACACACAGGAAACATGTAAAATGTGTGTTTTTGATTAAAATACATCCCAGGACGTCGTCAAAGGCTTCACTGCAGCTTTGTCTGGATAAAACTGAGTAAAATTCTCATATTTAAGGATCTTTTACGTTCTAAACAACTAATCGATGAATCAAAGTAATGATTGTTAGACTAATCGATTACCAAAATAATCGTTAGTTGTCGCCCTGGACGCAGTTGTAATCGTGATCAGAGGCAGAAATGAGTCTGACGATGTTTCATGGACGTAAAAACAGAAAAGAAGATTCTCTGAGCCGCGTCACACGTCGAAGAAGTGTTTTTGACGCTCGGACGGAGAGGATTTTCTAACCAGAATTCATCAAACGAGCGTGAATGAAGCTAAATGCAACTCCAGGTGTGTTTTTGATGACGGAACATTTAGCAAATGGTTCAAATTCCAGAAAAAGTCAATTGAGCATAACATTTGTCCTCTGAAAACAGCACAGACCTCCAGATCTCTGCCTTTTACGTAAAAAATCTGCAAAATGTGAATGTTTTTAAGACGCTCAAGAGGGAGAGGACCTTCTGAACAGATTTAATCAAAGCTAAAAACAACACCAGACATGTTTTTGATGAGGTAATAATCTCATTACGATCTTATAAAAGCTCAAAAAAACTGCGAAAGATATGTCTTTAAGAAATCGTGTACATTGTTGATAACAAAAAATACACAAAAAGTCCAATAAACTGAATAAAACTGACCCAAACGACTCAGTTTCATTTAAAGTTTGAATGGAGGATTCAGAACAAATCAGAATCTCATTTCCTCGTGGGTAGCACAAATAACTGGTCCACTCAGGTGTCAATCATTCTCTGTGTGCTAGTGCACGCCCGCAGGCTCGTCCAGGGGAAACGCTCGCTCCCCTGGCCGCGCATGCGTGGTTGATATGTGAGGTGGAAATTACTGAATGAGGCTTTGTTCTTTGTGAGAAACTGCTAAAAAGACCTTGACATATTGTTATCATAACTAAGTTTCATTTTCTGGCCGGTTCAAACTGGCTCTGTGTCCATCCTCCTTTGTGAAACCTTCCTTGTGATATGGAGACCCAAGTATAAATACTGTAAACAGCATCGCCCCTTTGGGGAAGATTGTAACTCTGCACTGATAGACTTATGTCTTCTCCCTCTTTGCTGCAAAGATTCTTTTATAATAAAACACACAAAAGACATTCTGTTTTCCTCAGATTTCTTCATTCATTTATAATTATTTTCCACAACATATGCTAGCGTGTTTGTTTATGTAGCAGGAGGTTAGCAGCGATCGTTCCGTCATTGTAGGTCTAAACTTTCATCCGCGAAGTACCGAAATGGCTGAGGGACGAAAGAGAAAGACTGTTTTGGAGCTTTCACAGAAGAGACGAAAGTCTGCAGAGGAAAGAAACAAAACGCGTGTTATTCTGGGGGAATGGTTTACGCGCTGGCGAGCATTGAAAGAACAAAACGGGCTTCCAACTGATGCCTCCGCTGCAAAGTTTCTGCTGGACAGGTAACTGTTTATCTTTTTTTTTAGCTTATTGTATGTGGAATGTATTATTAAATACATTTTGAAAGTTTTTAAATCTTCTTGGCGGAGGTTGTCGTGAGAAAGCGACACCAATCGTCTTGTAAACAAATGCACATGGAGCAGTGCTGCTGGTGCTCGTTCACGAGGTTTGCTAGGCGTTCACTCAGGAGAAACGGGGGGAGGGAGGGGGAACCTGCGCATGCGCTTTTTCAAAAAAAGGACTAACAGTCACAGATTTTCAAATCAGCGAGAAATCCTCCATTCAACCTTTAATTTAACTCCTCGGTGTTTTTATTTTTGCAATTCCACAATTCTCCACCGAGAAAAGCCTGACAAATATTTAAAAAGACACAATTTCTTTAAAAAAAAAAAACATAAATAAACGCAACTCAAACATGAGCTTTTCAGTCGTAGATCCAGCTGCACCGTTCTAAAGTGCCTTCAGCTTATTCCATTCAAACATCAGCTTTACTGCAAAACACAAGGTTAAAAGCTCATCTGTATTAAATTCTTAATATTTATCGAGCTTGAGTAGTTCTGACGATTAAAAACATGTCGACACCAATGAAGGAAATACATTTAGTTACAGTCTTTTCTCTTTTATCGAGTTTATCTGAAAAAGTTGGATTTTCAAACTTTTCCAGAGCATTTTTCTTACAAAATCGATCTAAAAATAAGATAAATATTAACACTAATCTAGATTCTGTTGGGGATAAAACTTAAAACTACCCAAACAGGATCAATATTCAGAATTTAGTGAATTTGAATGCAAGTAGGAAACGTTTTTTGCAGTGTGCGCTCTCAAGTTATGGTCGGCATTTACGGCGAGACGCTGCAGGTGAACAGGAAAAAAAGCTAAATTTAAAGATAACTATTGTAAACTTCTGCTGTCGTTTAGTCACATAAATGTAAGAAAAAAATGTATTACAAGTTTTTCATCATGTCATGTTTTCATGTAGAAATAAAAAAAGAAATTAAAATCCACATATTTGGGACATTTAAATCGGAAAAATGGACAGAACCAGGTTTTAATTTATTGGTTTGTAACAGATTAGTTATAAAAAATGAACAGAGGAGATTTTAGATTACTTATTTAGTTTTTGCGTAAAATAGATCTGACTGAAAATTCAAATTTCGCCTCATTTTTTTAACTTAAAACAAAAACAGTTTCAGAATCAGATTTCAACAGATCCTTGAGTTCGTTTGGTCTAAACCTTGTTCAGTCTCACAGTTTGGTGCAGGATCTACTTTAAGGCTGATCTTTATGTCTCGAGGGACAAAAATGCATTTGAAGAAAACGTCCTTTGAAGTTACAATGTCCCAGAGAAATCTATGTGTACAAAATCCCTCAATCCCTCACACAGTTTCCCCTTTAGCCCCACCCATTCTCCTGCCTTGGGCCCTCCTCTGGGCTGCACCTTGCTCCGCCCCTTGAGTTTAATTGCCTTGCCAGTTCACCTGTGCATCCCTTTGTCCTGTGCTGAGGCTGCCTGCCATTGTGGAGCTTGTTCCAGTCCAAATGGAGTAGTGCGTGGATGACAGTGAGTTTATTTGTTTAATCATATTTGTTATTCGTCTGCCTGTCCTGTTAATTTTGGTGCAATTGTTAGTTTACCACTGTCGTCCACCACTAATACATTTGCTCTTATCTTCTATAGAAAATACCACTACTCCACTACTCCGTACTCACTACTCCGTACTCCCTACTCCACACCAATGCCTCCTCATCACCATCATCCTCCAATAAAATCTTTGAACTGGACTTGGTTGCAGTATTTCATTACGTTGAAGACATTACCTGGAATCAGATTAAAATAAGGATACAAGCATAGTAATATTTTTCACTATGGATGAAGTGGATTCAATGGAAGAATCAAACATCTTTAGGAGCAGATAGGACACGTTTCCACATGAAAGTCTAAATGTTGAGAGAGCAAACTGACCAAAAAACTAAGAAGGGTTTTCCCTGCAGGTTAAATCTTCTGAGGTAAAGCTGCCGTTTGCTCTGATTGACACTCGTTTGGACTTTCGTTGGATTTTGACAGTTCCTCTTTAAAGCTGATGCTAATTTAACAAAAACAACAAGGCGTTTTAGGCACAAAAACAGCGCGCGAAGGATCTATGCAAGAGTCCGATTACATTTGTCTGATTTTTAGGGTAGGTTTTTTCTGCTTTTGGCGAACAAACCGACTCATTCCGGAACGGTTGATTTGACTGACAATAAAAGGGTCACAGCTTTCTTTTCATATTGAACACGTCCTGCAGCTGATCGTTTCATCAGATGTGGATTAAAAGGAACAAATTATATAAATAAAATAAAACAAAAAGAACAGAACCCACACTTGAGTCTTTAAGACGTGCACAAGGGTTAAAGCTCTAGTATTATTATTAATTAGCTTTTACGCTGAATTATTATTACTCGGTGACTCTGTTTTGACCTGAGCATTTCAAGTTCCAGGGATAAACCTGACTTTAAGTATTAAGCTTTAAAATAAGAGCATGAGGTGATATTTCTGCACTTTTATGACTCGTTTGACGGATGTTTAACATTTGTCTGACAATTAAACCTCAATAAAAACACAGAGGTTGGTGATTATTACAAAAATGAATATCTCAATGCTTTTTTGGAGTTTCCCGATAACGATATTCAGACGGTATTATGTCAATCCAACAGAAATGTGTTCAAACATGTCTTTAATCATATTTACTGACGTTTAATTGTGACACGAGCGTGAAATGTCCGCGAAACGAACGACAAAAGAGCAGAAGTGTCTCCTTATTCCTCTGTTTAACCGCTTCTTTCTTCTTTTGATTTGTGCGTCTGACATTGCACCTTTAACTCTGAACACGGCGCCCTCCAGTGGCCGCGGGGCAGGTCCGGCAGGTGCGACACAGAAGGACGGGTTCGGACAAAGAAGACACCGTCTCCTGCATTCAGTGAGTCGTTTTGGTCGTTTCACTGCGACGATGGCCGTCTCAGTCTCTGATGTGATATTCAATCATTCAAGGACAAAATACATACTTTCCAGGACATTTTTTAAATCATTGGTTATTTTTAATTTTCCATGTTTGAGAAAAGCCAATTATTTTCCAGGTATTGCAGATTTTCCAGAACTTGTGGGAACCTGTTGGTGTTGTCCTTGATATTCAATGTTTGCATTTCTTCAACATTGACCGTGTTATCAAAATGTCCACGTATCACCAACTGTTACGTTTAAAGACATGTTTAACACAGTTCTGTTGGATCCTTCTCTGAACGATCATAACAATCTAAATTAAGAACATTTACAACTACATTATTGCTCCTCAATCGTCCCAAACTCCACACGTGGGCTCCAGTGTTCCTGCCCCTTTGACAGTGTTCCTTGTTTGGCCGTGTCCTGCTCTGAAGGCCCTTCAGAGTCACTTCCTCCTCGAGGCTTCACTTCCACCCTTTAATGCGCCTCTGTTTCATCGACAAGAACCGCAGTGTGACGAGTCCGTTGCCGCAGTCACCACAGTCACCACAGTCGCCGTGGGAGGCCACGCCCCGGCGTCGCCGCGGTCACCACAGTCGCCACAGGAGGCCACGCCCCGCTGTTGCCGCGGTCACCGTCGCAGCCTGAAGCGGGCGAGCAGAGGCAGGTGGTCCGAGGAGTGGTTCTGATTGGGCAAACCGTTCACCTGCTCCAGCTCCGAGCGACCGACCAATGAAAGCCTCTCAAGCAGCTGCAGGCCCCGCCCACCAGGAAGTGACAAGGAGGAAGGGGAGGGGCCAGGTGAGTCTGAGGAGAGAAATGTATTTGCATTTGTGGTGTCATTTATCACTAGCAGACGATGGTTCAAGAACCTCGCCGCCGGTAAAAGGCGGGACGTTCTGACAAATACTCCAAGGTGATTGGACGAAGCGCCACGACAGCAGAACAAGCAAAGTATTAAAACTTTTATTAAAGGACACAGAACCTCTGACACAAGAACCAGGACAGAGGCCTGGCATCTGTTGTCCATTCTATTGATTCATTTTATTATCATAGTATTTACTGCAGTACCTGGAGTGTAGAGTACACAGTATTTGTAGTATTTAGTGCAGTACCTGGAGTGTAGAGTACACAGTATTTGTAGTATTTAGTGCAGTACCTGGAGTGTAGAGTACACAGTATTTGTATTATTTAGTGCAGTACCTGGAGTGTAGAGTACACAGTATTTGTAGTATTTAGTGCAGTACCTGGAGTGTAGAGTACACAGTATTTGTAGTATTTAGTGCAGTACCTGGAGTGTAGAGTACACCGTATTTGTAGTATTTACTGCAGTACCTGGAGTGTAGAGTACACAGTATTTGTAGTATTTAGTGCAGTACCTGGAGTGTAGAGTACACCGTATTTGTAGTATTTACTGCAGTACCTGGAGTGTAGAGTACACAGTATTTGTAGTATTTACTGCAGTACCTGGAGTGTAGAGTACACAGTATTTGTAGTATTTAGTGCAGTACCTGGAGTATACAGTATGTAGTCGACTGTCATGGCGGTCCTGGAGTGGCAGGTCGTGATCTCGTCTCGTCCGTCTGGAGCTTCAGACAGTGTTCAGTCCTCCACCTGAGAACAAGAACAGACTGTGAACAAGTACAACACAGTACAAATACTGTGAACAAGTACAACACAGTACAAATACTGTGAACAAGTACAACACAGTACAAATACTGTAAACAAGTACAACACAGTACAAATACTGTGAACAAGTACAACACAGTACAAATACTGTAAACAAGTACAACACAGTACAAATACTGTAAACAAGTACAACACAGTACAAATACTGTAAACAAGTACAACACAGTACAAATACTGTAAACAAGTACAACACAGTACAAATACTGTGAACAAGTACAACACAGTACAAATACTGTGAACAAGTACAACACAGTACAAATACTGTGAACAAGTACAACACAGTACAAATACTGTGAACAAGTACAACACAGTACAAATACTGTGAACAAGTACAACACAGTACAAATACTGTGAACAAGTACAACACAGTACAAATACTGTGAACAAGTACAACACAGTACAAATACTGTGAACAAGTACAACACAGTACAAATACTGTGAACAAGTACAACGCAGTACAAATACTGTAAACAAGAACGCAGTACAAATACTGTGAACAAGAGCACACAGTACACAGATAAACTATTCCTCGAAGATCAGATGAATATTTGAATCTCTATTTGTCTTCTCAGTGAAACAATCAGACAGTGATTTTAGTGGATTTTTACATCAATAATTTTAACATCTGACATACTTCCGTTTATTTATTTAAGTATTTCTGGATTCAGAGCCGTTTCCTTTCACGTTCGTGAGCAGCTGTTACCTTTTTCTAATCTCTTCAGTGGTTTGTGACGTCAGATCTTCCACCGTCAGGTTTGACACGGCTCCTTCAACCACTGGAAACACAACGAGCAGAACAGAAACGTGAACACTCCACAACCAATGCATCATTTTAATAAAGAGAGAGAAGAACCACTCAGAGACTTAAGGAAAACATGTTCTGAACCAAATCAGGCCAGGCGTCCTGACAGAAGAAGTTCGCTGTAGTTTTTCCGACCCTCGCAATGCATTGTGGTCAATTTTGACCGGTCCGGTAGTGACCATCACTGGGCACTACTTTTCAAGATGTATCAAATCAAATCAATTTATTTTTATAATGCCCAAAATCACAACAACAGTTGCCTCGATGGGCCACAGGTAAAAGCAGTTCAGATAACTGTCCCAGAATGCCCCTGTCCTTTGACCCTCCTTCAGGAAAAACTAAAAAAACCCCACGGGAAAAAGTAGAAACCTCGGGGAGAACCACAGTGAAGGAGAGATCCTACTCCCACGGACGGACAGGCTGCAGATGAACTAGGACTGACATCCACTTGGACTGAACCAGAACCACTCAAGAGGGAGGTGGCTTTAAAGAGTTCCTCCAGGCGGACGAGGAGCAGTCCACCAGTGTAGAGAGATCCTCCAGCAGGAGATGAGGAACAGTTCATCTAAAGTAGAAGGAGTTCGTCCAGGCAGACGAGGTGTGGCTAATCCAGCTGTCCAGGCGGGTGGAGCATAGATCGTCCAGACAGGTGGGGGTGGGGGGGTCGTCACTGGAGCAGCCGCCGCAGTGTCTGAAACAGTCTCCACTCCCCGGGGGAAGTGGAGAGAAAGAGAAACATGTGAACAGCAATGAACAGACTACAGTTGAAGTAATATTAAATATTGTTGATGGTAAAGTAGGAAGAACCAGAGGATAGTGTTCAAGCTGCCATACTTCTCCAGCAGAATTGCTCCAAGGGCAGCATAGCTAAAACTGTAGGTTTTTATTTCTGTTCCTAACTGGCCTGACCATAAACTATTTCAAAGAGGAACGTTTTGAGCCTGGTCTTAAATGTAGAGACTGTGTCGGCCTCTTTTACATGAACAGGGAGCTGGTTCCATAACATAGGAGCTTGGTAGCTAAATGCTCGACCTCCTACTGTGCTTTTAGAGACTCTGGGGACTAACAATAGTCCAGCATTTTGAGAACGAAGAGCTCTGTTTGGATGGTACGCTACTATTGCATCTTTGAGGTAGGATGGGGCCATATTGTTTAAAGCTTTATAAGTCAGGAGGAGGATTTTAAATTTGATTCTAAACTCAACAGGAAGCCAGTGAAGAGACTCTAACACTGGTGAAATATGATCTCTTTTTCTAGTACCTGTTAATAATCTTGCTGCTGCATTTTGAACCAGTTAAAGCTTCTTCTAGAGCTTTTAGGACACGCTGTAAGCAGGGCGTTACAATAGTCTAATCTGGATGTGACAAATGCATGGATGAGTTTTTCAGCATCATCTCTGGGCAGGATTTTTCTAATTTTGGCTGATGTTACGCAGATGAAAGTCGGCTGTTTTACAGGCTTGATTTATATGAGCTTTGAACGAGAGATCTTGGTCAAATAGGACCCCAAGGTTTCTTACAGTAGTATGTATGTATTGTATTGTGGGAAATTTTGAGTGCACAGCTTTTTCACATAGAACCATGGATGTATTAAATGAACTGGATAAGGTACGCCCCCTCTGACTGTGGTCCCAGATTGATTTGTGGCCGTGTGAGGTACTGCAGCCTCTTGGAACCAGCCTTTTTCTAAAATTGCACATTATAATTGCAGACAGGACTGAATTATTATCATTATTTAAATAAAATAGAAGGAAATGTTCCTTTTCTACCGTTTTCTAAAATCACCGAAATTACCGTTTTTATATGAAGTGGGGGATTGTCGTCACGTGGCGCCCTAAAACAAAGATGGCAGCCTCCGTTTCAGGAAGTAAAACAAAGATGGCAGCCATCGTTTCAGGAAGTAAAACAAAGATGTCAGCCTCCGTATCAGGAAGCAGGAGCACTCTCCATAGGGATAAACAGGACGGCCATCTTGGATTCATCTTCCAGGTTTTATTTTAGTTCTATGCATAGAACTGTAATAAAACCTGGAAGGTGAATCCAAAATGGCCGCCCTGTTTATTCCTATGGAGTGAGCTCATTGGTGCATGACCCCAAAAAAATGTCTTACTTCTGCATTTACTTCCTGATACGGAGGCTGACATCTTTGTTTTACTTCCTGATACGGAGGCTGACATCTTTGCTTTAGGGCGCCACGTGACCACAATCCCCCATGATGCTTTGAGCGACGTGAACGACCAGCAGCTGCAGGTCTTTGTGTTAGCGTTAGCTTGTGTGATTGTAATTGTGTTCTTCATGTTAGACACACGTGAAGCGTCTGAAATGAAATAAAATACAACTTACAGGTGTCTCTAGTGGAGCCTTTTCCACGAGCTTCTGTTTGTATCGTCCGACGCTCGTTCATGTGACTCACACATGTTTGTGTGACGTCACTTCAGATAAAAACGGTCATTTCGGTGATTTTAGAAAAGGTAGAAATGATAATTTCCTTCTATTTTACTTAAATACAGATAATAATTCAGTCCTGTCTGTGATTATAATGTGCAATTTTAGAAAAAGGCTGGTTCCAAGAGGCTGCAGTACCTCGCACGACCACTAATCAATCTGGGACCACAGAAAGATTTCATTTAATACATCTATGCTTTTTCACCTGTTGGACATTCGGACACCACTAAAAAGGCACTCTGATTGGTTTACTCCGCTTCCTGTTTGCTCCGCCCTAGAAATCGAATTGACTCAAACGCCGACCAGACTCACCGCTGGCACAGCAGATGAGTCTGGACTTTTCCAGGCAATTAAAGGCCTGAACCTAAAACAGGGGCTGTTCAGACAGTCTGCGTGTTATTTGTGATGTTTTTCTAAGGACCACGACGATGATACAGTCCAAACTGGTTGATTGCAATAATGCATGACAATATTACTTCCACGGGTGCCTGGCAAATAATCTATAGCATAACTGAACAAACTTTTACATTATTTCAAAATTTCTCAAGATTTTATGTTTAACCGTAAACCAGTGTATTTACAATTTAACAGCGGAAAGATTGTAAGGGCAACTTATGAATTTAAACGTTGTCACTTCTTGGTTGCATGATCAGACCTCCGGGAGCCTCTCTGATCAGGTCCAGAGGTAAACAATGACGTGAAGATGTCTTTGATGTATTGTATTGTTGTCTTTTGGTGTCCTGCATAAACAGTTGACCGTTTGTTTGAGTCTTGAGAGTCGATAAGATCCTGTTCTGTTTCCGAATGTGAAAGTTCACACCTAGTTTCGTAGGTGTGAGTTTCTGTCAGGAAATTATCACACAGACAATTGAACCTAGAGCATGTCCAAACTCAGGCCCGGGGGCCAAATGCGGCCCTCAGACCAATTTTTCTTGGCCCTTAGACTTCCTGGTGAACTGGCCCACATTGTCCTGATAAGTACTATTTACAGCACATTTCAGATTTTCTACAATTCCAACCTAAATAACTAACATTTTGATGCAACACAGACTTTATATTAAGGCACTGAGACTGAATGTAGATGTGGTGGAGCTTAAAACATCAGATAAATGAAGCTTTTTTTTAACGTTTCACAATTGATTTGTGGCCCTCCGCTTGGTCTATATTTCAATATGTGGCCCTCGATGGAAAAAGTTTGGACACCCTTGACCTAGAGAGTCTGAGAGAACAACTTTCTACTGACTGATAATTAAACAGATAATCAGACACTGGCCTTAGGCTTTTTTATGTGCATGAGGAGAGTGAGTGGCGCTTCCGTCAGCTCGTATCACCAGCAGAAGTGACACTCTGTTCAACTACTCTGTTCTGCTACCTCTTCCAACTTGCCTCTCACTTCCCATGCCTCTTCTTTCAGTTTAGACAAGCACATGTCAGCATTCCCCTGCTCCCATGACCTCGCAGGGCAGGAAGCAACAGCTGCTCTTGACAGATAAGAGAAATGGGAAACAGGTCAAGGACAACACTATATATAAGGTTGAAAACAAATTGCTTGCACTAAGCATCTGTTCTCTATTCTGGTAGTCAGCATTTCACACGTAAGCACATTCTTGCAAATGTATTATTATTACCAGAAATGTATAAAAATTCTCTTACACCATCCAAACAGAGCTCTTTGTTCTCAAAATGCTGGACTATTGTTAGTCCCCAGAGTCTCTAAAAGCACAGTAGGAGGTCGAGCATTTAGCTACCAAGCTCCTGTGTTATGGAACCAGCTCCTGTTCATGTAAAAGAGGCCGACACAGTCTCTACATTTAAGACCAGGCTCAAAACGTTCCTCTTTGAAATAGCTTATGGTCAGGCCAGTTAGGAACAGAAATAAAAACCTACAGTTTTAGCTACGCTGCCCTTGGAGCAATTCTGCTGGGGGAAGTATGGCAGCTTGAACACTATCCTCTGGTTCTTCCTACTTTACCATCAACAATATTTAATATTACTTCAACTGTAGTCTGTTCATTGCTGTTCACATGTTTCTCTTTCTCTCCACTTCCCCCGGGGAGTGGAGACTGTTTCAGGCACTGCGGCGGCTGCTCCAGTGACGACCCCCACCCCCACCTGTCTGGAGGATCAATCTCTACACTGGAGGATCTGTGCGCCACCCGCCTGGAGGAACTCCCTCAACCCTGGATTAGCCACACCTCGTCTGCCTGGACCAACTCCTTCTACTTTAGATGAACTGTTCCTCATCTCCTGCTGGAGGATCTCTCTACACTGGTGGACTGCTCCTCGTCCGCCTGGAGGAACTCTTTAAAGCCACCTCCCTCTTGAGTGGTTCTGGTTCAGTCCAAGTGGATGTCAGTCCTAGTTCATCTGCAGCCTGTCCGTCCGTGGGAGTAGGATCTCTCCTTCACTGTGGTTCTCCCCGAGGTTTCTACTTTTTCCCGTGGGGTTTTTTGTAGTTTTTCCTCGCCACAAGGAGGGTCAAAGGACAGGGGCATTCTGGGACAGTTATCTGAACTGCTTTTACCTGTGGCCCATCGAGGCAACTGTTGTTGTGATTTTGGGCATTATAAAAATAAATTGATTTGATTTGAATAAATTGATTTGATTTGAAGACGAGATGAAGCAGCACATGGTGAACGTCCATCACAAGCCGATTCACAACAACTGGTTCTATATCATTTTGTGCAGATAATAAACTGCTGTCACACCAAACCCAGCACTGAAATAAATGAGAAGGCAAGACACACGGGTCACACCTGCAGGATTTCACATCCCATTCTTCAACAAAAAGAGAAAGAAAGGCTTTCACTCGATGATCACATCCTTTCAGCTTCTGTCCAGTGAGCACTCATCTGTCACAGACATTTATAATAAACAGGTCAAACACTGACGTCTGCCCAGTGTCGGCCTCAACACAATCAACAAACAAGTCAGAGGAAAACTACATTTGACCTTTATTGAACAGTTTTAGAACAACCTTAAACATTTTGGAAAATCCCTTGAATAAAAACTGAATAAAGTGAAATTGTAAACTGTACAAGACCCGTCTCTATTGTCCAGACCCTTGAGTTTATTCTTCTGTGACACTAGTCCAGCGTGCGATTGATCCAAATCATACGTGTTATTCCAGTTCTTATCTGAGCCTAAATGTCCTGAGTCTGTAAATAAAATAAATGGTAAATGGTCACATTTATATAGCGCTTTTCTACCTTTTTTAAGGCACTCAAAGCGCTTTACATCAAGGAACCAGTCACCCATCCACTCACACATTCATACACCAGTGCACGCAGACACTGGGGGCGAGGTGGGTTAAGTGTCCTGCCCAAGGACACAACGGCATTATTCATCTGAAGGAGCTGAAATCGCACCACCAACCTGCGGGTCAGAGGATCTGACCACTACTCCATGCCTGGAGTGGGATTCGAACTGCCGACCTTCGGATCAGAAGGCGCCCACTCTACCTACTGCGCTACTCCCTGTC